>CM021109.1:260475071-260550288 GCA_007115665.2 Sequoiadendron giganteum | reverse complement strand
GCTTCTCCTCCTTCTCCCTCTCTCCCCCTCTCCCCCTCTCTCCCCCCTCTATATCTCCCTCACTATCTATCTCTCTCCCACTCTCCTCTTCTCTCCCCCCTCTCTATCTCCCTCTCTATATACTAAGAAAACCAAATTTCACATAATGCGCTTGCGTTATAATGTGAGTGCATTATTTACTCCACTAAAACAGTAAAAAACTCTATATACCCATGATTTGAAGGCCCACAATATGCATATTCCCCTGAATCTATGCGTACTCGGAAAAAAATAGCTTTTTGATGATGTTGTGAAGTGTGCAAGCATCTTTTTCACATTCCATCACCTTTTCCATGATCTTTTTACCACCTTTTCTTTAAATAGCAGATTTTCCACATTGAAAGACATATAATATCAATTGAAGTTTGAATTCCATTGAAAACTGATATACAATTGAACTATGGAAGGGAACAAGCTTTTGAAAAAGTCAAATTGTTGTGGAGTTTGAAGAAAGAAGAAGCTAAGGATACATAATTGGGTTGAAATCCTCCATTTGAAAGTTTGGTTTTTAAGGTATGTAAAGTATTTACACATTTTCTTTCATTCTATTATGGCTTGATTTCATTTTTTTTTGTCATTATAACCTTAGGTTGTCAATGCACATTTTAAATTACCATTATATACACTTGCCAATTATCATTTTAATCTCGATGCAGAGCATCTACTAGGATCCACAAATCATCAAGGGTACTTTTGACCCTAACTGAAATTGAAGAAGATCAACAAACAAACTCAATCATCTTTGCATCAAAACATTAGAACTTGGTTTCAACTCTTTTTTAGACTCAAAAAAATAGATTAACCATCATAAAATTGACTGTAACATAGCAAAAAGCTCATTAGAAACTCGGAACCATTCATGAAAATTCATCCTTTAAGACAGCTCCAAGCCTCTCCCATTCCTCCGAAGGGTCCAAACACCTTCCAATACCTCTGCACAAATTGATGTAGTACAAAGGAAGAAATCGACACCTTTCTTGACACACTTATTCAACTATATTTCCCTTCACAAAACATTTGATTCGTATACTCAAATTAGCATTAAGAGTTCCCAATTCCTTAAGTACCTTCAAAACACCTTGAAAATATTGAAAATAACTGATTACAATTAACTAGGTTCCTCAAAACATCAACCAATGATTATGTCATTCACAAGTTGTCTTAAATCTTCCATAATGGCACCATTGTTTACAAATACAAAATATAATTCTTAAGGCATAACCAAACCATTATTTTCTTAATAAATCTTTGTTTGAGTTAGTACAACAAAAATGAAACCTTTCAGAAGTCTTCCCTTACACACAAACTTAGTTTCTTTGTTCACTATCCACATTAATAGTAGCAAAGCATCTGCAAACTATCACATGTATCTCCCAAACCATGCACACACTTCAACATGTGATACTCATTTTTTATGCATATTTAGAGGACCCAAAACCATTGAAGATGTCAACTTGCCTTCAAGAGGCATCTAAGAAGATTAAAAAGGTGTAATGGACCAATCCCAACACTCCTCCAAGTTGGACAACAAACAAAAACATTATTTCCCACATTTCACCCTTGGAATCTAGTTACTGCGCAAAACCATTTTTGGGCCCTTAACTCCAAAACTTTCCAAAACACCAGGAAATAAAAGAAATGATTCTAGCACCAATTTATGAGTTGCAAGACATACCTTAACCCATCACATGAATCCTTTGGGACACTGGTAAATTTTGACCCAATTTTTGATGAAAGGTCGTTGGAATTTTGATGAACTTCCGTCGAAAAATTGATGAAATTTGAAACGTCGTTTTTCCAACCCAACCAATGATCCTGGGTCGGAAAATCGACATTTCAAATGTCGTTGATTTTTTGATGAAATATTTTCAATGAAGAGTCATCTAAATTCCAATGAAATTTCGTCAGAAATTGGGTCAAAATGTATCAATGGGACAATTATAAGAAAACTGACCTTTTCACTATTTTAGGCCTCCAAGTAGGCCAATTTTACAAAGGAACTACCCTTAGATCTTCACATCAGACTTCCAAACCCAAAAATAGTCTTTAATTAGGTCTCAAAACAAGATAATTTCTAGGTCTTAGGACTTTACCCACTCAACTAGGCTTCCAATACAAAAACCCCCATTTTTCAATGCAAAGAGGGAGGGTTTATAGAAAATCCTATACCCGGGCCTTCCCAAACCATTCCAAAGCATCAAACATCTTCAAAATACCCTGCACAAGGTCAAAATTTCATTACATAGACCACTCATTCAACACTTTTTCAAAATCACTCCTTGGTTCCTCAAATTCTCATGGAAAAGTGCTTGTTTGAGCTAAGAACCCCATCCTATTGTTAACTTTTGTACACGATGATTGTAAGTATTATTAAAATGAAGCCTTCAATGAAATATATTTTTCAATTAGCTTGAATGGATACATTTTTTAGGAACTAATATTCGTCTCATTACCATGGTATAGATAAAATTATCCGCCATGCCGAGGAAAAAGACAAAGAGGAAACTAACTGACGAAGAGAATGAAACCTTGAAAGAAAATGAGAGAGTTCGGGTGGCGGAATATCGTGAAAAGAATAAATTGGAAATGAATGATGAAAACAACCTGATTGTAGAGGAACCTCAACTATCAAAAAGAGAATGGGAATTGGCAGCACAACAGGAATGAATGCGAAAGCATCATCGTAAGACAGATTCAGATACTGTAGTTGGAGACACACCCTCTACGACAAGTGAATATGAAGGGACACCATTAAGCACAAGCGAATATGGAGGGACACCATCTAGCACAAGTGAATATGGATAGACACCATCTATTGCAAGTGAATATGAAGGGACACCATGTACCGCAAGTGAATATTGTTGGACACCATCCAACACATCTCAAGTTGTGAGTACATCATCACTCAGAGTTGACGAAGAAGGTATGCCATCATCCCCATGTGAACCTCAAGGTATGTATTCTTCTCCACCCTCGATCGAAGGTACGCAATATAGCCCACCTCAATTAAATATTGATGTAATTCCTAATGTTGAGATGTATGTACCTAGGAGAACACCACCTAGAATTTTGCGTAGAAAGCCAAAGTATTTGATTATTATTGATGATGAGATTTTGCAGCACATGGAAGGTAAGATTTCAAGACACACTTGTAGAAGAAATTCTGATAAGATTTGGGAACGATTCTTTGAAAGGCTAAATGAGACTGCAAGATGTCAACTATTTGTTGAAATGATGTGGGGTGTAAAGTATAGGAACATCATGAAGACTCTTGGGTTGAGAACATCGAATGCATCGAGTGAAGACACTATTGTGAAGAATCTAATGGATGCTTATGAGAATGTGGGTAAGACCTCACACTCAAAGGATAGTAATGTCACCCGACATGTCATTACATCAAATTTCGTAAGCTATCAAACAAAGAGAGATCATGTAATTAAAAAGAGTAGTGAACAAATGAGAATTAGTAGAAAAATTTTATCAAGAGCCATTCAAAGGTGACAAAGAATTGAGGGCAATGATACAAATGAATTATGGGAATTCTCGGGGAGATTGTCATGAAAAGATAAAGAAGTTGTCCAAGCCTTGAGAATACTAATTGAAGAGTATTGGAAGAATAACACAAGGCTGTCTCTGAATCAACGGGATGTGGTAAGAAGGAGAATCGGTAATCCGAATCGTGAGCCACATCCAAAGCATTTTTTGGATATGACTCAAACCCAATTTTTTCGGAAATTTGAAAATGATTATCCTCAAATTAGTATTTCTCAAAGATTTTTTGAAATGCTTAAACCCTTTTATGTCAAGATAAATCACACATGCACTACTTGTTGTTGTAGACTACATATTGATTTTTCTAACCATTATGATGTTAATCGCTCTATATGTTTAGATTTGCATACTAATGATGTATTGCAGGATTGTGGCATAGAAACTCCACCAAAATCTTCAAGAGAGTTCTTATCAAAAAATTTATTTGAAAAAGAGGATGGCTAGATATTCTATAGGAAAACATGCTTGGATGGTTCATGCGAGCGTTGCGGTGGCTTCCAGCGTATGCTAGTATGTCAACATATGGAAATCACAGATGAGGTGGGACAAAAACTAGTAGAGTTCGGGAAGTATAAAATAGTGGCATATGCTACAAAAGATGGGTCTCAAACAAAAAGGTGTGATTTGGTTATTGAGAAGATTCCAATGTACCAATTTATGACCACATTTCATCATAGTATACTATCTGAGTATGCAATGCATACCCATAGAGCCCGATGGTTGGAAATGTAGTTCAAGCTATGCAAGGACACCTTTCTAGTTGGAAGCATAGTATCCGTGGTTGACTTTGCAGAGAACTACACTCTACAGCCACAACATGAGGTGCAATCACAGTATTACAACTCCACACAAGTATCAATATTTATGCACATAACATTCATTCATGCATCTGATAGTACAGATGAGAGAAGGAAGGTATTGAGGGAGTACCACTTTTACATTAGTGATGATCGCACACATTCTCCAGAGTTCGTGCAAGGTTGCTTCCAGATGTTCTACAATGGTTTAGCTCAGAGGGGCATAGAATACGATAAACATATAATATGGTCTGATAACTTTGCATCACAGTTCAAGAACTCGCGCATGTTCTAGTGGTTGTGCAGGATGCATGTCATTACAGGTGTTCAACATATGTGGAACTATTGTGAGGTCGGACATGGAAAGGGGGAGCATGATGGTGCAAGAGCATGCGTGAAAAGAGCATTAGCACAAGAAGAGTTAAAGTATAAAGAAAGTGCAAAGTTGACAGATGCAAAATCAATCATCGAGTGGTGTAATGCTTTGAAGGGTCCAAGTAATGAAGGTACATCTTCAGTTCATAGATTTTTTTGGTTGATGGATGATACTAACATTGCACCATATGAAGACTATTGTACACTAATAGGATCGAGTGAGGTACACTCTTTCCTTAGCTCAAATGCAGGTTCATGGAGTATCGATACACGGGAGTATCGATACACGGGAGATGGCATGCTTTTTTTCTTCATGTACAATGCAAGACTAGAATGATTGTGAGTCAGGGGAGTGGGTTGAAAAATGGTTCACAAGCTATCTTAGTCCACTTCACATGTATCGCCCTTTGACAGCATTGGAACTGACATAAATAGAATCATCGGTCGACTTTGACCACATATCAAATCTAGTTCAATGAGGTGATATATCTACTTTGTTAGTTGTTGAAATTCCATATCATTAGATCTTACTTTCTACTGTATTCATATTGTTAACAAATTTCAAGAGATTTTTTGCACATATCAATGTAGGGCATGTTTATGCAGTTATTACAGATGAAGACAATGAAGAGGGAATATACTATTACTTGTGTTGTTGTGTTGAGACAAAAAATAAATTGGAGGCCCCAGTTATAGATGGATAAAACATTGAATACCCTACAGGATCAGTTGTGGTTACTGGAACATGGCTTAGAAGGTACCCATATTCAAGTCTTAAATATTGGCTATTTTAGGACTTTGACATGCATCGTAAGATTCTTCATTACTCGAACCTTGTCGTGTCATCCAATGTTCATTTGACCAAATATGGGGGTAGACCTTTGAACAAGATGTTATGGAAGGTCCGTGAGTCTGACCATGAGGCAATACTTAACACAATAAAGAGTAGAGTAGACTCAGATGGTTCGTTGGATTAATTTTCAAGTATATTCACATTGGTTCTTATTAATTTATACTTGTATGCACATTAATTAGTTTGATGCCAATGCTATCATCTTCTTTTACAGTGATTGGTGTCCCCTTGCAAAAAATGCAGATATATGAGCCATCCAAGAGAATGTCAATTAGAAAAGCAATGCAACATCCTTATTTTGATGCCTGCATGCAACATCTGTAAGTGCCTTCCATCTATTTTTATTTCATTTCCATTTTGGATGCTCTTTCTTTTTCTCTTTTACTTTGTGTATTTTTAAGTAAACTACTAAGGGTTGATTGATCTTTCGTTGCAAAAAATGTTTATTTAAGAGCCACCAAAGAGAATCTCAGCCAAAAAAGCAATGCAACATACTTATTTTTATTTCAAGCCATTATAAAAGAGCATGTGAAGCTTAGCGATGGAATCTCAAGTTACTCATTTGAAGTTAACCTCATAATGAGCACCTATGATGTAGACATTTAAAGAGAATCTTGAATGTATGAGTGACATTGTAAAAGATCTGAGAGAACGAAGTGCCAGAGGCATTGTAATAAGATTTAATTACATAATAAGATATACTCAAATATTGTAAGGTTGGATTTCATGTTTGGTGTAGTAGCACCTTGTTCTGTAAATGCCTTGAGTAGCAAAATTTGCAAACTTTGAATTTTGAAATGTAAACAATGTGAAAAAGGTCATATAAAGGTCATGTAAACAATTTGTACACATTTTTCTGCAACTCGTGTGACCAAGTGGATTGTTCCAAAACATCAGAATAGGTATGTTTATGCTAGGCATGGTATTTTTTCACACTAAAACATGTGTAATCACTTCGAGCTACGTTCAACCGGATCGATCCCTTAAGGGTCCAAAGTGCAAAATGGCTGCAAACTTCAGCATGCTATTACTCGGATACCGTGACACTTAAAAAATTCTCATTTGATCCTACAGAAAGAAGTTGGGACCCTCTAGGAAAAACTCTCTTGGTTTTGGCTATCTTGGAGTGGTTTTCTCGTGGCGGCAGATTTTCACTTGATGGAAAAAGTGTTTAATTCAAGCAGTGCAAAGTTGCAAAGTAGTACAACTTTTTCTGTGCAACTCGTTTGACCAAACTAACTGCTCCAATGCATCTGAATAGGTATGTTTATGTTAGGCATAGTATTTTTTCACACTAAAACATGTGGAATCGCTTCAAGCTACGTTCAACCGGATCCATCCCTTAAGGGTCCAAAGTGCAAAATGGCTGCAAACTTTAGCATGCTATTACTCGGATACCGTGACACTTAGAAACTTCTCATCTGATCCTGTAGAAATGCGTTGGGCCCCTCTAGAAAAACCTCTCTCGGTTTTGGCTATCTTCGAGTGGTTTTCTCGTGGTGGTGGATTTTCACTTGATGGAAAAAGCATCAAATACAAGCAGTGCAAAGTTGCAAAGTGGTGCAACTTCTATTCTACAACTTGTGTGACCAAGTGGATTGTTCCAACACATCCGAATAGGTATTTTTATGCTAGGCATGGTCCTCTTTTGCACCAAAACATGTGGAATTGCTCTGCGCTATGTTCCACCAGATCGATCCCTTAAGGGTCCAAAGTGCAAAATGGCTGCAAAATTCAGCATGCTAGTACTCGGATACCACGACACTTAAAAACTTCTTGTCTGATCCTATAAAAAGGCATTGGGCCCCTCTAGAAAAAATCTCTCGGTTTTGGCTATCTTGGAGTGTTTTTCTCATGGCGGCGGATTTTCACTTGATGGAAAAACTGTCAAATTCAAGTAGTGCAAAGTTGCAAAGTGGTGCAACTTTTTCTCTGCAAATCGTGTGACCAAACTAACTACTCCAACGCGTCCGAATAGGTATTTTTAGGCTAGGCATGGTATTTTTTCACACTGAAACACATGGAATCGCTCTGAGCTACGTTCAACTAGATCGATCCCTTAAGGGTCCAAAGTGCAAAATGGCTGCAAACTTTAGCATGCTATTAGTCAGATACCGTGAAACTTAGAAACTTCTCCTCTAATCCTACAGAAATATATTGGGCCCCTCTAAAAAAACCTCTCTCGATTTTGGCTATCTTGGAGTGGTTTTCTCGTGGCGACGAATTTTCACTTGATGGAAAAAGCATCAAGTGCAAGCAGTGCAAAGTTGCAAAGTGGTGCAACTTCCATTCTACAACTTGTGTGATCAAGTAGACTATTCCAACACATCCGACTATGTATTTTTACACTATGCATGGTCCTCTTTCGCACCAAAACACGTGGAATCGCTCTGAGCTATGTTCCACTGGATTGATCCCTTAAGGGTCCAAAGTGCAAAATAGATGCAAACTTTAGCATGCTATTACTTGGATACTGTGACACTTAGAAAATTCTCTTCTAATCCTACATAAAGGTTTTGGACCCTTCTAGAAAAACCTCTCTCATTTTTGGCTATCTTGGAGTGGTTTTCTCGTGGCGGCGGATTTTCACTTGATGGAAAAAGTGTCAAATTCAAGTTGTGCAAAGTTGCAAAGTGGTGCAGCTTTCGCTCTGTAACTTGTGTGACCAAGCAGACTATTCCAACACATCTAAATAGGTATTTGTACACTAGGCATGGTATTTTTTTGCACCGAAACACATGGAATCGCTCTAAGCTATGTTCCACCGAATCGATCCCTTAAGGGTCCAAAGTGCAAAATAGTTGAAAACTTTAGCATGCTATTACTTGGTAACTGTGACACTTAGAAACTTCTCGTCTGATCCTAAAAAAAGGTACTAGACTCCTCTAGAAAATCCTCTCTCGGTTTTGGCTATCTTGGAGTTATTTTCTCATGGCGGCGGATTTTCACTTGATAGAAAAAGTGTGAAATTCAAGCTGTGCAAAGTTGCAAAGTGGTGCAACTTTCGCTCTGCAACTCGTGTGACCAAGCAAACTGTTCCAACACATCCAAATAGGTATTTTTATGCTAGGCATGGTCCTCTTTCACACTGAAACATGTGGAATCCCTCTGAGCTATGTTCCACCGGATTAATCCCTTAAGGGTCCAAAGTGCAAAATGGCTGCAAACTTCAACATGCTATTACTCAGATGTCGTGATGCTTAGAAACTTCTCATCTAATACTATAGGATTGTGTTGAGCCTATCTACAAAAACCTCTCTCGGTTTTGGCTATCTTGGAGTGGTTTGTCAGCGGTGGCGGATTTTCACTTGATGGAAAAAGCATCAAATGCAAGCAGTGGAAAGTTGCAAAGTTGTGCAACTTTCATTCTGCAACTTGTGTGACCAAGCAAACTATTCCAACATGTCCAAATAGGTATTTTTACACTAGGCATGGTCCTCTTTTTCACCAAAACATGTGGAATCGCTCTAAGCTATGTTCCACCGGATCGATCCCTTAGGTTGGAGGAGTCTTAAGTTGCAAATTTGTAAGTTGCTTAAAGGAAAAAATTTGAAATGATATTGAATGGCCCACTTAGCACTCATTGCATCTAAGTGATTCTCATAGAGGTGAGGTACTAGGCCTTCCTAGGAGGTCACCCATTCCAGTATACTCCAGCTCAAGTGCTTAACCACAAAGTTATTTCCCCAAGGTTATGCCCACTTAGCTTGCAACCCCATTTGCAAAACCTTCAACAAGTATTGTGCCTTATGAAAAATTCATTATAGAGCCCCTTTAGTGCATCAATTGATAAGTAGGAGGTATTTTCTACAATGTGTCAAATTGTGATATTGTTATCAGGATTCCATTGAGCAGTCATTTGTAGTATTAGATATAGCTCTAGCTTCTACAGTATTGCACATGATTGCAGATAGTTTCAAAGATCTAGATAACATCAATAGTTCACATTACTCAAGAAGGATGAACATCTTAAAGAAATTTGCGGAAATAAGGACAAGTAACCTTCTTGTGGACTTAGGGTTGCAATATTTGATCTACAACATGTTCCACCATTTCTTCAGTATGATCAAGAACACACATAATGAAGGTGTGTTTGTAGCAATGAAATATTATGGTTTGAATTATCCAGGAGAGTGATATTTTATCTCAACCAAGCATATCTATACCATGGTTTGTTTGGAAACAAGGATGGGTTCTCTCTTCATCAGCATATACATTATTCCTCGATGTGTTCACACCAGTGTTACAAGACTAGGACTCGCCTCAAACTTGACAAGCCATTTTTTGACTTGGACTCGAGCTCAGAGCCCAAACTTAACAAATAGAAAAACCTAAGAAATTCAAAGATTTGTATGGATTTAAAAATTGTTTCATGCACCCTTTAATAAATAAACCTTAAAGACATAATAGCATCATCAAATAGAAATTATTGTGATCCCATACACAAACATACATCAATCACATAAGTATAAGCACAAATTTTAGCTGAAGGAAATAATACATTTAGATATATAAATATTGTGATATTGCTATCAGGATTCAATCGTGTAGTTTTAAAAGTCAAACTCATTGACCCATGATTCATCAGTAGTGGTTCACAAGAACCCATCTCTCATGATAATGAACAGTTCATAAGGAGGAAGATAAATCTTCATACATTTCTTCTATCACAAATGAGATAAGTGCTTGGTTTCATGAAGGTCATGAGACAACCATTAATGGGGAGTGGATACATGAAGAAATGATGGAGAATTATAATGGCTTTAGACTTGCTATAAAGGAAAAAAAAAATGGTTTCAATGATGCAAGAGGTTTTTGATTTCACTACCAAAATGAGCCTACGAAGAATGCATGTGAAACTCCTTTTGACCTTGAGGGTGTACTTACTCCATCTCAAGGATCATGCATTGAGGATGACATAGATCAATGCTAGGGCTAACCAATTAATAATTATACACATGAATAAGTCAAACATGTACATGTCAACAAGGGAAGTACAAGTACTCAAAAACATGTAAGCATCAAAAAGTATACACACGAATACATAGTATACACAAATTAAAACAAAGTATATGCACAAATACAAGGTATATGCATGAAAACATGTAAGCCAAAAATTATACACTCGAATGCACGTAATTCACAAAGTATACACGTAAGTTGTAAAGTATACACTTGAATACACTTAACTCATATCTATTGAACCATCAATTTACAATGCAAATATGGACAGGCATCGATAAAAGATATTTGTATTAACCAAATAGCCATGTAGGCATACATCAATATATGTCAATATAAGTATGAAATATATGTACAAAATAGCCATATAGGCTTACAAGAATGCCATCTAGGCATATAATGTCAAATATGTCCAATAAAAAATATGTACAAAATTGCCATGCATACATACAACAAAGGACTCTAGAATCAAAAGTCATTGCTCTCCATGCACACGAAATAAAACCTTTCCCTTTCCTTTTCGCTTAGATGGCAATAGGTCTATCACTCATTTTTGTTGCACTCATGGAGTGCTTCTGCTACTCCTCCTAGGGTTTACTTCATGGTGAAGTTTTAACTGTTACAATAAGAAGTAAAGACATGAATATATAGAAATTACATTATAAAAAATGATATATTTGACAAAATAATCACTTACAGCCATCTCACGATCTCTCTCCATGAGGGAAATATCCTCATGCCCATGCTCAGGTGTGCTCAAGCTCTGTATAAACCATACAAATAGACAAAAACTACATGAATCAATAATGGTTTGATTTTTCACTAACTAACATCTATAACAACAAATGTAAATTAAAATTTACTAATTTGCCTCATTACCTCTTCTATCAGAGCCATCAAGGATTGTATAGCATATGTCACACCAATATCCATTGCCCTCGTCACATTCGGAGGTGTACCATCTCGCAACAACTGAAAATAAAACAACAAATTATTCAATGTAATCAACGATGTGCATGTATAAACTACACAAATCTATTAAGTACTTGATTCATTAGTTAAAATCTTTATTCTATTACCTGCGTGAAGGTTTGAGTAAATCCACCACCACTAGGAAGTGTTCCATCAAAACCTCAAATATTAGTCTGTTCAACATCCAAAATTGCATATTATATTACCATTCGTAAAACAATGGCATTAATATGCAATAAACTTATAATTGTTTACTAGTTACATACCCTAGCGATAGGTGTATTGCAAAAATAGGTTGGTGGGGGGGCCCGGTGTATCCAATCTCAACACTATGACCTTGCAATTTTATTAAAATCATAAAACATTTTTAGTTAATCTTGCATTTCAAAATCAAAATTTAATAAATTAAATTGAATGAACACATGCACTAACTTTTACCTGACTATCAATGCCATATGCCTCATCCAAAATTCCAACTACCCTCTCCATCCCCATAGCTATAGATGGATCCTATGTACGAGTCTCCTGAGGGTCGGTGGGGTCATGTGAACAAGTAGCCCCATAAGATTGACACACATGTGTTCGAAGGCCACCACTAGAAGAATCCCCTGGATGGCATTGTAGAATAGGGCTAGTATGATGGATGACACTCTAGGTCAAAGTGTTGATCGCCTACAATGTCTCTATGTCATCACTTTCCTTCACGATGGAAGGCATAACAACATGCTCATGAGGTGGCCTAGTGAGAGCTCGTCTACCTTGCCACGTAGGATCCAGCTATGCACCAGGTCTATTTTGAGCTGACCCCCCAGCTCTCCCCTGGAAATCCCTCATATTAAAATAATTTGGTATTTTGTTCAATATGAACTCACTGTATAGTTTCCTAAGGAAATATTGTGGGACCTCACATTTGTTGCATGGTGGGTAATCGAAGACCATGTACCACCTATCATAAAATCGGTCCTTCATCTATTGGTGGTGGCACCAATGGATAGGAAACCTCTTCGCATTGAGGGTAAGATTTTGATTTGTGTGTGGGTCAGTGAATAATGAGCACAAATCACCTTTTGTAATTTTCAAAATCTTTCACATCCTTGTATGATATTTTATTTGCATAATAGTCCCTAGCCACCTACCTCCTATCTTCCCATCCAGTTATTTGTTTGCTAATTGAATCTACATTTGTTAACATATCTTTGAATGAATTTGCTAGGGTCATTCTTTATGTGGTTGAACATTTGGATCACTCAACCAATTGATCAAATCCTCAATTTGTTTTTTGTTCTCAACTTCACTCATTAAATTTTGTTGAATGCCAGGAGGGGGTTTAGTGATTGGTGGAGGAGTTGATGTTGTGGTTGATTTTGATATTGAGGATTTGGTTGGTCTTCCTGTTGAGGATTTTCAGGGTTTGTAGGTTGATTTGCATCTCCTAAAAATTCAAACAAATAGATATCGAATTCAACCTAAAACTAACAAATTCAAAATAAAAACCATAGAATCCTTACCTCTTACAACTCCTCATCATCGTGGCACCATCGTTGTGAAGAAATAGGGATTCTTGGTGAAAAAATTCTCCTCCTAGAATGCAAGTGCAATATTCTAGGGTTTTTGGCCGTGGGTGCAACAAAAAAACCAGTCGAAATGCAAATGAGAGATTTGTATTTGTTTTTTTCTTTTAACAATTAATAACACGAGCACATTATAACATGCTCACATTATTTGTTTGTAGTTGTAGCCGTTGAGACCTTTCCTAGGTTTAAGGAGACATAACGCGAGCACGTTATGGTTTTCAACTTTCTTTTTTGAGGGTGTCCATGGAATTGCTACCCATTTCCATGCACTTGCCCAGATCTTGCCCCGCACTAGCCCGAGCTAGGGTTACAGAGAAGGTTGGCCACCCACCATATCAGCCTAGACAACTTGCAATAAATCATTGCCCCACAATGAATGCATGAGGCTCCCCTTTAGATCGGCTTGGGATCTCTAAAAATTCTGATTCAGATTGAACAAACCCCGCAGGTCCCTTTGCCATTAATGTCCCACCGACATGAATTAGAAAATGGGTAACACACGCATTATATGAGTGTGAATACAAGTCACTAACCAATCAGTCGAGCTAGGCCTCTCCAATGACTCCAATCGACTAAAACCAGTTTGAATCCTCCATGTCACGTCCAACTCAGATGAATGACCCTCGAGGGCATCGACCTAGCTGTGTACAAGTGAGTTTCAGCTGTCCGTAGCTACAAAATGTACCTGGCTACAATCCCACAAATCTCGTAACATCTTCAAAGTATGCCCATTCCTTTAGGCACCTCGACAACAACAACCTGCATTCAAAATGGTCGCCATTAATATTCATTCTAGCATCGAAAATCCAGGTTAATCCAATGCAAACAACATGCCAATCACCAAAGGAATCCAAAACAACCATCAGAATCGATTAAAATATCATTAAATCACCCCTATTAGAGTTTGAGGTTTTCACCCCATCGCAGAATTCAGGTCAGGAAGGAATTTCAGGAAATTCCAGGCCAGGCAGATTTTAGCGAGGGAAGCACAAAAGTCACTAATAGGCCAATCACTCATCAGTCAAAACCCCAGAAATGTCTGCACATATCATTAAATCATCCAGATTCATCATGCAATATAGAACCATCAATCGTCAACTCGTAAATCCCCTTAGTCTTTGTAAAATAGCAAAATTTTAGAAAAATCCAACAGGGAGGAAAATAACCGAAACTAGCAATACTTAGCACATCATGGGAAAATGAAGCAGGGATGGATTATCAGGATTTTCCCAAGGCAATGGACTCTTATGAAGTCAATACAACTCTCATGTAGTTAACCAATCATCTGGCCTCCCAACACCTCCAAAGCGACTAGAATCGCACTACTGCGAGCCACTTACTCAACCACTGAGGTCACACAATAAACCATAGCACCACCCGCCAAGCATTTGACCATTGAGGTAACGTGGTAACCTGCAGCACCATGAGCCAAGCATGAATTCCCCATGGTAACATGGTGAATTGCATAACCGCGACCTAGCTCGAAGACACCTGTAGTATCGAGGTAAACTATGCTATCGCGCCAGATGGACCAACCCCGTGCAACTGCTCCATCGACTAAAGACTCCCATGGTAGGGTAGGACCACCATGCTACCGCAGTGGGAACAAAATCCCCACACGGTAAGTAGGTACCACCACATACCCACGGGCTAGATAGAGAGCCCTCGCGGTATCGAGGTAAACAAATCAAGACTCAACTCGAGAAAACGAACAGGCGAATGTAATTTCAAAGGAATCTAGGGAAGATGGATTTCCATGGAGCACCAAAATCTCTGAAGATAGTGAAAAACCAGCCCCGTCGGGTTCTCCAGGCAATCAAGGAAATCCACCTGAGGGGAAAAATCTTGAAAAACAGGGAAAAACCCAAAATTATCCAAAAAAATTAGAATTTTCAAAGTGTCAGCATAATGGGGGGCACTTTACAAGAAAGATAGGCATTGAGGAACATTGTAAAGTAACACAAATCCCAAGACCAAAGGACCAAGGCACCAAAACCAAAAAAACTCAATATTTTCAAAGACAAGCTTCAAAAAAAGGGGAAGGCCAAAAAAAAGAGTCAAAAGGCTAGGAAAAAGAGGGTCCCTACTTTCAGTGGGGCATGTGTGCAAAATTGCACAACAAATGGTGACTCCACTAAGAAAATTCTCCAAAGGATTTCAATGAAAAACTAGAATCAACCCAAAATCTCTGGTTTTGTAGACCAGATATGGGTGGATCAAGTTACCTATGGACAAGGTTTCAGAGATCACAAACAAGCAAACCTTTCTTGTAGCAGGGTCGAAGTGTGTGTATATGCATTCATTTCCTTCTTCGTCAATGGCAATAGGGGCCAAACTTAGTCTGGTAGGGCTACATGAGGATTCCAACTCCAAAAGAAACTTGGATAGAGCCTCATTGCCAAATAGGCATCCATAGCCTCGATGAGGTTATCAGTGTGACCCTCCCTAGTATAGCTCTACTGCTAGCCAGACATCCATAGCCCTAGTAGAGATACTAGGATACCCCTGATAAAGTGAACATTTCTTTTGATTTTCAACATTTTCTTTTCTTTTCTTTTGATATTCTCTTTGAGATATTTTAAATCTTTTCTTTCACCTTGCAAGCAATGAAGCCCGCACTCAAGGATGAGAACCACAATGACATTGGAGTAGAATATAATATTTTTC
This sequence comes from Sequoiadendron giganteum, assembly GCA_007115665.2. Lineage (NCBI taxonomy): Eukaryota > Viridiplantae > Streptophyta > Pinopsida > Cupressales > Cupressaceae > Sequoiadendron > Sequoiadendron giganteum. The sequence goes on along the minus strand of CM021109.1, from coordinate 260,534,497 downwards.
ACCCAATCAGACCTCTCAAGGACCATATGCAACCTTGGAAACCTTAAGATTTGTGTGTACGTATGAGACCTAAATACATTCCAGAATTTGACTTAATCAAGTGACTCCAATCCCAAGCATATACAACATCAGACAAAGGAAATCCACCAACTGACTCTGAAAAGATGATTGGAGTTTGTAAAAGAAATTCCTAGAATAGCTCTAGGCAAGTAGCCAATCAATAGATGCAACAAGCCTAGAAGAAAGCAAGAAAACCCAAAGCAGGAGTAGAGCAGAAAGCAAAACCAACCAAAGTAGACCTACCCTAACTAAAAGAAAAAAATAGAATAGAAAGGAAACCTGATCTACTTATGTACAAGGAAAGAGCTGCAGATAGCCCAGGATTGGAAATAATGCTTCAAATACTGCCCATTGATAGATAGTGGGATATCCTCTCTAGTGAGAGTTTTCAAACGGAAAGCATTATCTCCTAGAGTCTCTGCAATCTGATAAGGGCCGAGCCAAAGTCTATACAATTTCCCGTGCTCCCCTTTTCGGTCATGGGCTTTATCCCAGTATAGAAACAAGTCAGAGATTCTAAAGACTTTCACCTTGGCTCTCCTATCAAACCATATTTTCACTACACCCTGATGCTTGGCAAAGTTTTCTAAGGCTTCATTTCTTCTCTCTTCAAGGTGTAATAGTTCAGTTAAGCGGCCTTCACGCTTATCCTCTCCATCATAATATTCATTGATAAATTGCAAGTTAGGGATATTTAGCTGGATGGGAAATATAGGTTCCAAGCCATACACTAAGTGATAAGGAGAGGTTCCTAGGGATGTCTTCCATTTGGTGCGATTTGTCGAAAGAGAAAATCTAAGCTGGGTGTGCCAATATTTAGGGTTCTTCTCTAGCATCTTACAGATGATTGTCAATAGATTCTTATTGGAAGACTCAACCAAACCATTGCCCTGTGGGTAGTAATTAGATGCAAATTTTATGACAAATGCAATATGATCACCTCTCCTCTTAGGAAAGACTATCAAATCATCCATATAAATGATGATGCATCTATCAATGATGTCTTTGAAAGCAATATCCATTTCCCTCTGGAATGTCACCCCGACATTGATTAATCTGAAGGGTATTATTCTATAAGAAAAAGTTCCCCAGTTTGTAGTAAAGGAAATTTTGTACCTATCCTCATATTGTACCATAACCTAATTGTATCTCAAGTGCCCATCTAGAAAATACCTCATCCAGTGGAGGGAATAGATAATTATCCTTCTCTGATGCCCTATTAAGGTTCCTGAAATCAATGCAGTCTAATTTCTCCATTTTTCTTCCTTACTAGAACCAAGTTTGCAACCCATGTGGAATGTCTTACTGGGAATATGATTCATGCTGAAACTAGCTTTTGTGTCTCCTTTTGAATGATAGGCTCCAGCAGAGCATTAATTGGCCTCTATCTTTGCCTGAATGGCTTGACATTTGACTTTAGGGGAATAGTATGTGTAATGACTAAAGTATCATGTGTCTTTAAGTCATCATAACTCCATGCTATCACATCTTGATAAGTGTGCAAGGCATCAATAATTCCTCTTCTTTCCTCTAGAGTGCACACTTTACCAATAAAGACATCTTTGACACCCTCTTGGGTCCACATGTTCTATGTTTCACATTGACTGCTGAGAGATTCCATTTTCACTTGCTATTCTTGATCTTTTATCTTGTCTAGATCAAAATTTCATTCTAATTGCACCATCCCCCTTGGGATAGTATTATTTTCCAGGTTAATGAACCCTTCTAGGTCCATTTCAGCCTCTTGAGGTTCAGCCTCATCAATCACTTGGGAAGCAATCACATCATAGCTAATGATGAAATCAAGAATATTATTGTCATCCTCAAACACCTAAAAATTGGTGACGTTGTCAGGCATTGAGGATACTGGGGTGAGCTCCACAATGAACTTCTTCAAACCTAAAAGTGATAAAGGTTGCAATGTACTTGTTTCTTGTGCCAGAGAATCGACAGTTTGATTCTTACTTCGGGGGATAATTTGAATGTTAAATTCATCAAATCCTTCAACAAGATCCCATACTCTGTGTCTATAGTTGGTCATTCTTTTGTTATGGCACGAGTATTGCTTCCTTACTTGTTTAACTACCAACTCAGAATCTCCAAACACTTGTAAGATCCTAACTTCATTTCTCAATGCCATTAATAATCCATGGGCCAAAGCTTCACACTCAACTACATTATTAGTGCACTCAAACTAGAGTCTATGAGCAGAAAAATATGTCTTGCCTTTAGGGCTGATCAGTTCAAATCTTACTCCAACACCTTGCTTTGATTTTTATCCATCAAATATCAATATCCAACAACCATTAGCTCCTAATTTCTTCTGACTAACCTTGTCCTTGCTACTACCCAGAGGCTCTTAATGAGGCCTTGGGCTCTTTCCTTTTAGATCATTTTGAATGTTGTGTATATCTAGCCTAACATTTGGGGATGGATTTATTCATCTTTGTATTTGATCCACTGTAGTTTGGCACAGGTAACATTCCAGCTCAGAGTGAGGGGAATTGTGAACTCTACACCAATTGGGGAGTAGAAATTCCTTGAAATCCATATTTTTGCCCAATTGAATCTGATCCTCCACACACTTCTGGATAAAATCTTGGAAATTATCTAGCAGGCTGAGTTGTCTATCTTATTGATCATCAAGTCCCTCCATTTGTTCAAGCAGTGCTTCAGAACTATTAGCTCTTGATGTGGATTCATCAGAGAAGCCTTGTAACATAAAGACTTCTTTTGTGTCTAAAACAGGGGCAACCAATACATAGTTCCCCATGTTGACCTCTAACACCAATATCTCATTCAAAGTATTTTGATATTCAGTGATCACATACTTCATTTTGAGTTCTCTTTCAATTCTGATTTGATTTAGGACTCCTTTCTAGGGGAGCCACATGTGAGAATGATCTATGGATGTATATCCATTTAGTGCCTTGGTGAAAGCTTAACCCAAGATCAAACCATAAATGTCAGGAATATCTGCCACCTGAATATTAAGTACTTGTTGCACTCTAGGATCTGAAGCAACTTGCATGGGGATCATGTTCAGTTCTCCCTCTATATTTACCTTTGTTTTATCTAATTGGTTGACCTTATTATGATAGGCTATAGGGGTAATACCTAGAGATCTACAGACAACAAAGGAATAATGTTTGTAGATACCCCTAAATCTAGAAGATAATTGTGTAGATTCTTTCCAAAGATACAAATAGAAATTAGGAAGGGAGGGGTTTCCATCTTTCCCTAGAACAAACTCAATTAAGTGTCAACTTGTGCAACTTGGTTCTTATCCTTTTCTTTACCCCTGTCTCCAAGCCATACTTGACTTGGACCTTTAGGTGCCTATGAACTAGGAGGCATGCCAACCGCCTTATTGATTGCTACTCTTTGCGATGTTGTACTTGAATTGAAAGACCCTAGGACTACATTTCTGATTTCACAAACCCTTAACAACTCAAAAGTAGAGAGACTCACCTTTAATTTCCTAATTTCTTCAGTCACATATTTTCCTAATTGTCCCATATTCATGTCAGTGTGGGTCTCCTTAGAATGACCAATATTCTTATCCTTTGTTGCATCGACATTTCTTCCTTTGTCCTCCTTTTACAAAGTATTATGTTGGCATCTGAGGCTAAGATGGAATATTGTTGGCATGTGGGTCTAGTGGAGTGGTAAAATTGTTTGGAGGAATAGATGTGGTAAATGGGCCTTCAACTTGTGGGTTCCTGTTAGGCCTATTCCTCAAATAATACTTTCTTTTAGGTTGCTGAAACATCTACACCTCTTCAATACAAGCTTCCTCTTCATCCAAGGGACCATTACCATTTTCAGTTCCCTCATTAAATAACTGACATATTTCATATTCATTGAGCACTTGTTCATCCTCCTCATTCTGGCTACTTGACTCCTCTTCTGGTGCATTTTCTTCATCCCTCGAGAAAAGAGCATGATTTAACACCAAAACTGGGGAATCATAAGGATTTGAGGGTACCAACTCTCGACCAATGGACTTTTTTTAAACTCCATATTGAAATATGGAAGAAACAGTTTGAAATTCAAAACAATCTAGGTCAGAGTGTTGGTCTGTCTTGTGAAGCCTGCACCACCTTGACAAAGTTGCTTCAGCTAGATATACTCCACTCAAAGGTTTCTCTTGAGTGGAAGGTTGGTCCAGTGAAGTGGGGAATCCTCCATTATTAGGTCCAGTATTCCATGGTCTATTCTACCTAGGTGATTGTCTCCTCTCAAACCCATGTCCACCTTTTTGACCTCTATCAAAGTATTGACCAGAACCTTGGCTTCTTTCAAAATTCTGATTTTTGTTAGAGTGCTACCCTCATGCAACTTCCCGATTCTCCATATTGTAATTTGATTGCATGCTCCTCTAAGAAGCTTGGAGTTGGCTATTATGTCTCCTCAAGTAGATTACCTCCATATTTAGCTTCTTCACTTGCTCGGTTAGCTCATCTAGCCTTTCTTTATCAAGACTATTGTAAGGCACTGAATTTGCATTGTTTGGGGGGTATCCTAACACTCCTCCAAGACCTGCATATTGATTCAAAAATTCCTAGTTCTGCAAATATGTAGGGAAACCAGCTTGTGGCTGTGGATAAAGGGGTTGATTGGAACCTTGGTGCGGATAAATGGGCGTTGGGTGAGCCTGACTTATTGGATGACCTGGGTGTGGAACCAAAGGTAGTTGTGGAATGGGATTCATAATGGGTGTGTGATTAGTCAATGCCTGGTTAAGAGCTTGGACTTGCCCAGGGTGGGTAGCTGGTCCCAGAGATTGTAGGGGTCATGAAAAGTTTTGTCTCAGATCAGTACTGACCTTAACATCCTTTGTATATGTAGTGAGCAGGGTAGTTGGAGGATTAGTTCTCCACTTAAGGAAGGTGGATGTAAGACTATTTAGGGACTCAAAATAGACTTCTAAGGCAGTGGCATCATCCACAGCGTAAGGTGTCTGCAATCTAGTGTATGCATGGTGGAACCTATTATTGAATAATCCTATAGGCTCATTGACTTCTCTCTTAAATCTGGTAAAATGCATGTAAAGGTCATTGGCACTGATGGGAATTTTAAAATTCTACATAAATACAGCCTCAAGTTCATCCCAACTATGGATAGATATAACGGACAAGTGGTTGTACTAGTAAAAAGCTTTCTCTCCCAGAGAGTAAGGGAAAATCCTACATGCAACATCTTCATGACTAATCCCTCTATCCCTCAGACAGGTCTGGAAAATCCTAATATGCTCCATGGTTGTTCTATTAGGATCACTCGTGTAAAATTTAGAGAAAAAATGCTCAGGGTTCTTGGGCATAATATTGTAGTTGTTGAAGGATAGAGGTGATGGGTTGTTTTCCAAGAAAGCCATTGGTGGAGGTGGAGGTGGTAAAGGCTGAGTGATGACTAGTTGGGGTTATTGAATGGAACCAACCTCAGAATCGGATGGAGATGAGGTGGAGGAGGGTGAGGATGGTGGGGATAATGGATTGGATGATGACTCCTCCCTTCTTCTGGTCCTTCTTGACCTAGTTGGAGGTGGAAGTTCTTGAAAATCTTCTTCTTCTCCTGGGGTAGATCTAGTTCTCCTTCTGAGTCTCTTAGGAGAAAGGGCGTTTAGAAAATGCTTTAGCTTGCTTATTTAGGGCCCTCCTTCTAGTGTCAATCCTCTTGATGGTGTTTTCTACATAATAACTCAGACATGATATAAAATATCCTATCTCTCTGGAAAGTTTGATCTCTATGAACAAAGAGATAACCCCAAGGTCTCTCGGGTGTCAAGTCATGAAAATGCAGTGGAACCACTTAGTGATAAATGTGAAAATGTTGGTAATTACAAAGGGACCTTACAAAACAAATGTTGGAGACTCTAAACTTATCATATTTTCTAGCAGGGTGATACTTGAGTTCCTACTTTAACCGCAGCTCAAAGAAATAGAAAAGGTAAGGGTTTCATAAATCCTAAGATTGATATTACTCCTAAGATCAACAATACCAATGAAGAAATACTTGGAACGAAACAATCCCTTTAAAACTACTTTCTGTTTAATCCAGGGTATACCTACAATCTCACAGAAACAATGAAATTTTCTGAGGAATTAAAGATTTTCAGATTATGCACATTCATCCAAGCCAACCTTAGTTTTGTAGCTACCATGGACAAGTCCCCACAATTGAACTAAGCACATAGATAATAGGTATAGGTTGACCTTGCACAACAATCCCACAATCAAGAAGTTGCCCAAAGTAAGAACTAGAGATTGCTACAACACTCCAAGCATTAAATCACAAGCACCATTAAATTATTTACTCTAAATCTATAATACATTCAGATATTTCCAAGCAATTTGGAAGATAGAATAAGAACCATGCAAGACAAATCAATCCAAAGAAGACACCAATAATAACACAATGTCTTCACTTGTATTAAATCACCAATAATAGCAACAATTATGATATTTTGTATTACAACATTTACTTGAAAATGAAACTAACTCCTAATTCTTCTAATCTACTATCTAACCCTTTACTTTCCAACAATAACCCACTTTTCCTAACTAACCCACCCTTACAAATGATGAAAAATGCCATAATTATAGAGTTCTTGTCCCATGCTGGCCTGATCTAGGGTTTCAAAGAAGGTCGACCACCCACCATATCGGCCCAAACAGCCCGCAATAAATCACCGCCCCACAATGAATGCATGAGGTGCCCCTTCGCATCAACCTGGGATATGTACAAATCCTGATTTAGATCGAAGAAACCCTACAGGTCCCTTCACCAGTAATTTCCCACCAACACGAAGCAGTAGATGGGTAATGCATGTGTCATATGAGTGTGAATATGAGTGACTGACCAATCAGTCAATTTGGGCCTCTCCAATGACTTTGACCAAGTCAAACCAGTTTGAATCCTCCATGTCACATCCAACTCAGATAAACAACGCTCAAGCGTGTTGACCTAGCTGTGTACGAGTGAGTTTCACCTACCCACAGCCACAAAATGTACCTGGCTACAATCCCATAGATCTCACAACATCTTCAAAGTACACCCATTCCTTCCCTAGGCACCTCGATGGAAACAACCTGCCTAATCGAACCTGCTTTCAAAATGGACACAATTAATATTCATTCTAGCATAAAAAATCTAGGTTAATCCAATGCAAACAACATGCCAATCACGAAAGGAATCCAAAATAGCCATCAAAATCCATTAAAATATCATTAAGGCACCCTTTTTAGTGTTCAGAGTTTTCACTCCTTCACAGAATTCAGGTCAAGAAGGAATTTCGAGAAATTTTGGGCCAGGTGGATTTTAGCGAGGGAAGCACAAAAATCACCGAAAGGCTAATCACTCATCAGTCAAAACTCTATAAATGTTTGCACATATCATTAAATCATCCAAATTCATCATGCAATGCATAGCCATTAATCATCAACTCGCAAAAATCCTCAGTCTTGAACAAATAGAAAAATTTCAGAAAAATCCAACAGGGATGAAAATCACCGAAACTAGCAATACTTAGCTTATCACGGGAAAATGAAGTAGGGACAGATTATTGGGATTTTCCCAAGGCAACAGAATCTTATGAATTCAATACAATTATCACATCGTTGACCGACCATCTGGCCTCCCAATTCCCCAAAGAGACTAGAACTGTGCTATTGCAAGCCACTTACTCAACCACCAAGGTCACATGGTAAACTGTAGCACTGCCCATGAAGAATTCAACCACTGAGGTAACGCGGTAAATTGTAGCACCGCAAGCCAAGCACGAAGTCCCCTTGGTAACTTGGTGAACTGCATAACCGCAACCTAGCTAGGAGACACCCGCGGTATCAAGGTAAATTATGCTACCATGCTAGACCGACCAACCTCGCGCAACCACATCATCGACCAAAGACTCCCATGGTAGGGTAGGACCATCGTGCTACCGCGACAGGAATGAAAGCCCCCTATGGTAAGGCAGTACCACCATATAATAGTGACCTAGATGCATAGCCCTCGCAGTATCGAGGTAAACAGCTCAAGACTCAACCTAAGAAAATGAAGAGGCAAGAGGAATCCAAGGAAGAAGGATTTCCATGAAGCACCAAAATCTCTGAAGATAGTGCAAAACCAACCCCGTCGGGTTTTCCAGGTAGCCAAGGAAATCTGCCTGAGGGAAAAATTCCTGAAAACAGGAAAAAACTCGAAATTGTCCAAAAGACTTAGAATTTTCAAAGTGTTAGCATAATGGGGGGCACTTTACAAGCAAGATAGGCATCAAGGAACATTGTAAAGTAACACAAATCCCAGAACCAAAGGACTAAGGCACCAAAAACCAAAAAACTCAAGATTTTAAAAGACAAGCTTCAAAAAAAAGGGTAAGGCCACAAGAAAGAGCCAAAAGGCCAGGCAAAAGAGGGTCCCTACTTTCAGTGGGGCGTGTGTGCAAAAATGCACAACAAAAACCTAGTTTGATATGCAATTTTGTTTCTATTTTCAAATGAAAGTTTATGTGATCTCTAAATGATATGAAAGATGGCTAATTTATTTTTGTATTTTCATATTTAAAGAATGAAAAACAATGCAATTTTAAAACCCTAGATGATATGCAAATTTTAATGAAAAATAGGACACCCTAAATGAGATCTAATTGAATGCAGATGAATGGAAGATCTAACCTAGGATCTAAGGAAAGATTCCAAAATCAGAAATCTATAATGTTCAATACGTTGGGTTTATCAAAATGAATCAACAAGATGATAAATCGTCGATTTTGGAATGGTGTGATGGTTTAAAGGTGAAATTTTTGTTCTTGCCACCATGGGTCAAACCCCATTGGGGTGGTATTGTTGAGTGGTTGTATTCCAGTTCATAGCTCTAGTACAAAATTGTTTACCCCTTGAATAAAAGAGAAAAACAAGATGATAAACCACTAGGTTTTTCTTGGGTTTCACTCAATTTGTGAGGAGTAAAATGCATAAATAACAATCAAAAATCAATTCTAACTATTATCATAAAAATAAGGGAGGTTTTAAGAGGCTGAAACAATGTGTGCCTTGCTGAAAAAAGTGTTGTTTTAGGGTGACTGAGGACCCATTCACCCAAAGTGGTGAATGGGTCCTTGTTAGGGTTTCTAAAAATTGAATTCTGGGTTCTTTTCTTCAATGTCTGCACTTCCAAATCCTAGGTGACCATCTCTCGAAAGTCTGAAATTAATTTTGTAACTTCATTTCTATGTTCTTGCAATATAGATGATAAATTTTGCAACTTTAAAACTTTGGCAACTTTGTAAATTTTATTCTCCACTTGATCTTCAACCTAAAACCTGTAATCACACATCAAGAGAGAAGAAAAACTTGTTTATTGTTAGGGAATAGGGGTTTTCCTTTGTCAAACACCATTTAGGTAATTAAACCTTATAATGAAATAGTGAAACATGAACATAAAACATGAAACATGCAACAATGATACCTTGAATTATGTCTTGGAATGTAAATCTACAATCTAACTTGAAGTGACCATGAAGAATATAGATCTTGATCTTGAATTGGATGTGAAATAAAGCTACATGAACACATTAGCTCAACAACATGCTTTATGCATTATGCCTTTGACATGTGATTATATGATCTTGAATGTTGCAATAAAAACCTTGATAATCTGCCCTTGAATTCCTTTCAAATGCTCTTGAGATGATTTCTTGATCATATATTTTCTATAGTGCTTGAATAATTGAATTCTTAGATCTTCTAGTTATGAAACTATGTGAATTAACCTTATATTTACACTAAACTTAAGATTTAATCCCAAAATTCAAATAACACAAGCCGACATCATATCTAGAATTAAAAATCATTAAAATACCACCACAAATAAGCCCCAAAAGGGGTGTCCTTAGTAAGGAGGACTCATTCACCACCTTGGGTGAATGGGTCTTAGCATAATTTTCTAGGACCAAGTTTGAGGTAGATGAATTAAAATGTAAAAGGGGTTCCCCCCTTTTACATATTAATTCATCTACCTCAAACTTAATGGTCCTAGAAAATTGTGCTAAGACCCATTCACCTAAGGTGGCGAATGGGTCCTAGGTCACTACCCTACGACTCAAACCTTGCCAAATTAAGTGTTATGCAACATTATTAATGAGTGTTGAGATTTATCCCTCAAAAAATGCACTAAATAAGGCTTGGATTTGAATTTAAGGGGCCAATTAAGCTCTAATTAACCTCAATTAATTAATAAAGCCTTATATTAGTGTGAAAGTGTAAGAAAATTGTTTACAACACCCTAAATAAAGCACAATTAATTCCATTTTAGTTAAAAGGGTCCTAGACTTAGTGTTAATGTGTAAAACACATTACAACACTAAATCAAGTCATAATTAAGTGTGAAAAAATGTTACTTTTTTCTACATTATAGTTATGTTTCCAAACATAATGTTTGCAATTAATCTTAAGACATGTAATTCTAAGGGTCCTTTTGCTTCCTTCTTGGATTTTTGAGGCATAGCTCTAGATCATTGTTTTAGTATAGATAGGAACTTCATTAATAGCCTAGATGAGGGATGTTTTGATGCAAACATCCTTGAGCTAGATCCTAATAGATTAGTTTCATCTTGTGATTTATGTATTTGGATTGTTAATTGCTCAGGGAATGAAGGATCTAAACTCTTGGTTGTTGGATTGGCTTGATTTAAGTCAGGTTCCTTAGATTGTTGGTCCATGGGATCAGCTAGGAGTTCCTTATCAAATAATTTAGTGATACGAGGAGATGATTTAGCCCAACTAACAACTTCTTTGATTTGAGGTTTACATCACTCACCTCAAACCCATAGGTGGGGTATTACATGGTGTCATTAGCATAATCCTATTGGGAAGGCTTATTATTTTTGTTAGGTGCTGGTTGTGTTGATAATTGAGGTACTCTTGGTGGATTTGGTGCAACTATTGAAGGGTTTGGCATTATGGCTGTTGATAGTTAGGATTTTGATTTTACTATTATTTACCTCTTTGCCACTGAGGTTGCCATCGATTTTGTTGGGGTGGCCAGTGAGAATTATAATTAGGTCCATGATAATTCTGAGTTGTCCACATGTTTTTTTATTGTTGATTCCTATTGGATTGAGGCATTGGCCATTATTGGTTTTGCATATTGGCCCAATATTAAGGGTTCTAACTAGAAAATTTGCATTGTTACTAGGAAATAATATGTTATAACTCAAAGGAGCTTGGGGCATACATTTCATTAGCTATCATGGTTTATGTTGAGCTATGTAGAAAACTTGACCATATTCACCTTACAATGCATGAAATTTTGATATCCATTGCTTATATTCAAAGATACTTGCCAGCTTCTTGCACTTGTAATTAGTCTTTTTGTTTCTACAATGTGGGTAGTATTTTGCATGCGTTGCTTCTACTTCTTGATTTTTCATGATGTGAAGAGTGTCTAGTTATGTAGCCAAGTGACTTATAATATATTTCTTCATGTTTGAGAGAATATTTCTTATCTCTACCTTTCAGACTCTAATGGTTTATTTGTTGATGGAAGATGTGGGTATGTGCAGGATCATGATGGGCCTAAAAGTGGAGATATGTAAGTGATATGATGGCCCATGTGGTTGATGACCTTTTTTATTATCCAAAATTGATGAAATGAAAAGGTTTTTTAAAGGAGATTCTCAGCTTTCCACCAATATAAATTATTCTTTACTTTGAATTTAAAAAATAATTATTATTCATTTTCTATTTGAATTACAACTAAAGTCCTGATTGATAGGTTGATTGAAAAACGTCTATAGCTTTCAAGAGGTATCACAATTTTTGAATCTGAAATATGTGTCACATTCTTCGCTTCGCATACTATAGGATTAAAAAAACAAAAAATGAATTTCATGAAGTTTTGACCAAGTTAAGGTGGTCAGACATACGAGTTTTTATATTTTTAAAAATTTGTAATAAAAAATTCATAATTAATTATTTACTTGGAAAAAAATTACAAAAAAATATGCATCATATTTAGACATGAGTCCTCTAATTATAGCTAAAATCTTATAAAAAAATATTATCATTTTATTGTGGTTAGGGTGGTTAGACAGACACCTACTTCTTATTTTTTCCCTAAAATTTAAGTACTACTGCATTGAAATTTCAATATTTTACCAAATAGGTTTTTTATTTTTTAAATAAACCTAGTATTTGAGAAACTGCATTAAATTTTCTATAGATTCTATTCTTACATATTTTTGAAATAATATAGATAACTTATTCAAATTTTTACATCAAGTTGCCTGACTCTGATTTTCTGAATTTTCATCTCCACTTAAGGGCTTATTTTTTCCATGATGATCCTACACATACCCATGTTCTATATCTTCTAACCCTCTTGGTGAAAGACCTTGAATAGTTCTTAAATACTTTGAAAATTTTCAAAAATGGTGCTTGTGAGATGTCTCCTTCCCCAATAAGGTTAAGTGCATCCATACAATCCTCATTAACTCCTCTCAAGAATACCAACTTTAGGGATTCATCAGAGAGTCTATTTTGGTGAGATTTCTTAAGGTAGAATTGAAACCTTTCTACATATTCTTCGAAGGATTCATCTTCCTTTCGTGATATCCTAAATATGTTATCCCTCTTTTTATCTATTCCATTGCAATAATCCTAGTACTTTTCCAAGAAATTTTCCTTCATTGTTTTCCAATTGGGAACATCTCTTCCCAACCCCATGAACCATCTTAGAGAAACATTCTTTAGTGTTACTAGAAACAACTTAAGCTTGTGTGCATTTGTGGTATATTCATAGCTTCTACATAAGATTTCAAACTCAAAAAGGTTCAGGTGTCTGGATCCTCTATGACCAACCCATAGAAGGTAGGTAGTGTTGAAGGAGGTATGTTCTTTAAAGCAATAGCTCTCTCCTGATTGACAATGGGGAACTTAAATGTAACAAGATCTAGTGGATACTCAATTTTTAAATCAACCATGATGTTTATGTGTGTGTGGGAAGTCTCCTCTATTTCTGGTGTAGGTAGTAGTGTTAGGGATGATTCTTCTTCAAGAATACCCTTTCTCTATTCATTGTGTTCACCAGTATCTTGAAATGCTTCATATGTTGAAGGGATAAATCTTCCTTGACTATCTCATTTCCTCCACAAACAATGATTATGACTCTTTGGATTGGTGATTCCTGCATATTTTTAGTAAAGTGTGTTTGTGTTGATGGCTAAAACCTTATTTACCCTAATTCTATAAAAATAACACTAAACTATGAAAGCTTGAAAATACAAAATAGAATCTTGAATGTAGTACCATCCCCCAAAATGGCATCAAAAATATAAGTCCTTCGTAATGTCTAGTTAACTCGATGTTTGCAAGTAGACACACAAAACAAAGGATGGGTTCTTAGCTGAACAATTCAAATAACCTTCACAAAAGGATACATTTAATTATCAATGTGATCTTAAAAATTCCCAAGCTCCCTTCAGGTGAGTTTATTTTTTCCTAAGTATCGGCCATGCCTCTACGAGGAATAGGCAATATTGGGCCCATTTGTGCAAAATCTTTAGAAAATTCCACCACTTTTCAATCGAACACTCCTCGTGAGGTTTCCTTCGATCTCTTTTCAAAAAGCTTGCATCAGGCTTCCACGTGTCAGTCATTTGTAATCTTTTTTTCCTCTTTGCATTGCTTCCCTTTTGGGCCTCAACCGCACACCACGTAGCATCAACTCGCGCATAGTTTTTGGCTGACCCCACCTTCGGTGTAGTATGCTAGATACCTCAACATGTATTCATAGCACAAGTTCTTCATCACTCAAAGGGAAGGATAAATGTTGGGCCCTGACTGCTTGCCATGTGATCCTCTAAAGACTTCGTCAGAAGAGAAAACTAGGCATGCGACAACCTATCACCAATTGCCATGTTTTGTAACTTCCGCCATAAATGGATTGCACATTTCAATGCTCTAGTTTATTGGGACCACTACCATCATTTGCAAGGGATGCATATGGCCCTTGGGCGTCCTCATTCATGGCCTAAATATTTTCGGTTGTATCAACCAAAGGAAAATCATTGCTAGTGCATCATTACTCATGATTGACGAATCTTTCCTATTACTTGCTCATCAAGATGGGTTTTCATTATAAATGTCGCTTCTTCTTTCGAAGCAGAGAGTTCCAATTTGAGTTTAGATTTGGGCAGAGGAATTGTTAGAAGAACCAGGCCTTTAATTTCTTTATTAGATTATTGTAAAGAACTCATAGACTGTGCCATTTTTCAGCCTTTCTATTTTCTTTGATATTTGATAAGTTTTACTGTGCCATTATTATACTAGATGTTTCATTCCTAGACTTCTATAAATTAATACAAGTTTGTTGGTTTAGATCATGTATTGGACTCTTCTTTCTAGTAAAAGTGTATGAAGTTATTCTATGTCATATAATGAATCACTCAAGCTTCTATCTTTATTCTGCCATTCTAGAATGTAGCAGACTGCCCACATGCCCTTAAGTCGTATCACTAAGATAGATTTACTGTGTCGCACATCTAAATATTGGTGTATCACCTTAGTTAGATCCCTTTATTTTATATCTCCTTCCTTTTCCCATTCAAAATCCCAGTTATAGAAGAAGCCAACTTCTTTAAAATCTGAAGGTTACTCAGTTTGGTGCAGTAGATCCCCCCTAAAACTGAGTTTCCCCTTTTGGAATCAATAGTTTTTTTCTTTCCTCACCTGTCTGATGGGACCTTAAACAATAACCAAATCAAAAGAGTGTGTAAGTCATTGGCCTGTTACTAGGCCGCAAACCACAAAATAAACTTGGCTTGTTTGTTTCCTCGCTAGTAACAACTCGTACCCAAACTCACCCAGTAAAACCTTCAGATCCTAGCCATAATGTTGACCGCAAATCGAAATTATGTGGCTTGGGATGCCAAAAGTCCCCTTGTTGCCACACCGAAACCTACCATATGGGCCCCTATCCCAGTCTTTGCTCTAAAAGCTATTCCAAAGTTCACTGGAGATGGCTCAAGAACACCATCTGAATATCTGCAAGAAGTTGCAGATGTGTGTCTGGTGGATGAAGTAATAGATTAGAACATAGCATTGAGATTTCTTGTAGCTTCTTTTAGAGGGAGAGCACTAGATTGGTATCGCACTTTGCCTGCCAATACCATCAGTACTTGGGATCAACTCGGAGACCCCCTTTTTCAGAGATTCTCGAATGATGGAGACAGATCTTCATTGTACCACCAACTATCAACAATAAAGTGGGCCCCAGCCGAAGCCATGATAGATTTCAATGCCCGATTTCATACAACTTAGTAAAGAATCTAGAATTCCATCCAACTATCGGTCGAGCTAGCATTCATGTTCTACTTAAAGTCCATCAATGCTGACATTTCTATGATGATCCATAGCGATGAAGGTGGAGAATAATCCGATTGATGCCAGGAAGTTGCCACCTCACCCCCTCATGTCGATATTCCCCAAAGTATCAGCTTCTAATAAGGCTTTGAGGAATTTGACAAATGAAGTAACCACTATCAAATGCAATCAAGCTACTCCTCCGAGACCAACCTATCAAATTTATCAAGGTAATAGACCCTCCTACCGATAGAACCAGTATCAAGGGGGCATGTGCACAACTCCCCCGACTAAGAAAAATAACCAAATAGTAATAGTACCAACTCCATTGGGAATTGTTCAGACAAGTACAAGTAGGGAGTTGATCATAGGACATAGCAATCTTGTCGAAGATTTCAATCCCTAGTGCTATCCTTGTAGCGACACTCATATGCCTTGAAATTGTCCACGTGGCAATTTACAAAAAAAATATTGAACAGTACAACCAAGGCACAACAACGAGTTTGGGAGGGTATACATATGCCTCTTCCCAAATGGAGGATGCGGTTCTCACCTCACAGATGCAAGGAATGCCCCTGGAGCAAGAAGGTGACATAGCTCCCGACCATTCCCTCCTCTCATGGATGGAAGGGGATGAAGCAGTGTTCACTTATGAAGTATCCACATCGGTGACCTTGAAAGTGCAGTCCGACTATAACACCTGATCGAAGAGAAGATTCACAAGCGAGTTGGTCACTCCACAACCTAGGAGTATTCTGAGCCAACTCCCTAGCCCTTCTACATTTTCTCCAGAGCCTCAAAAGTGAAAATAAATTGTTATCACCAAGGCAACATAAAAAAGCCTCCAAATCCGTCACCAATCAACATGGTGGAACAATTGAAGAAATCTTTCGCTAATGTGTCCCTCTAGGATATCTTATCCATTCTAGAACAAAATTCATTGCTATAGGAGTCCCTATTGGAAGATGCAGTTGCACAACCAATAGAACAAGCTTCCGAAAGGACCATCAATGCATCACCTCCAACCAAAGTTCTTGCAAACACTGTAGAGGAGGCTCCAACAGAGGGAAAAGGGGAGAAGCTAAAACCTAAACCCTTCTTACTGAATCTCATTATAGGAAAAAAAATATTACACAACTCCATGATTGAATCCAGTGCCAGTACCAAAGTCATGCCTAAGCAGATAGCTAAAGCCTTAGTACTTAGCTATGAACCCCTAAAAAGAGGAGTTATGCAGCTCGATGGGAAAAAATCAAAATGGTGGGCCTCATTAAAGACCCCCCTTTAACATTGTTTGCATGTCCTAGTATCATGGTGCCACAAGATATTGTGATCATTGATGCTCCCCCCATGTTCGACCTCTGTCTATCACGAGAGTTTACATAAAAGATAGGTAGATACCTTTCTTTGGATTGGTCTCATCTAATTCTCAGGACCAAGCACAGAGCCAAGATGATGATTGTATCAGAATCCCTACATTCAGAGCATGTGGTCAATGAAGCCATGATCAACTACGAGGCTACCCATACTCCTCATACAAGAGAAGAAACCAAAGCTACTCAAATCTCTTACACTAAAGAAGAAAGCATCAGTAGCAAGTTGGAAGGAGGAGAGAAGGCGATCGAAGAGAAAGCCTGTTCCGAAGAAGTATTTTTGAGCAACTATGCAGATACCAATCCTTTTGAAAATTATCATGCTATCAATTTGGGAACCTACATCATCTACGAGGAAGATCAAGAGTTGCCAAAGATAGCAAAGGACTCTACAGCCAAGCAAAATTCAGAGCTATGGACATTGCACTTTGACAGTGCAAGATGAAAAGTAGGCATTGGTGTTAGGATATGCCAAACATCTCCAAACAATGAGTGGATTCTTAGATCCTTCCACTTTTAGTTTTCTTGCTCAAAAAATGAGGTTGAATATGAGGGTCTTGTGCAAGGATTGAGCCTAGCGGAGCGCATGGGTGTCAAGCAAATAAAAGTGTTTGTGGATTCTAAACTCATAGTCAATCAAGTCAGAAATACTTTTGCTATGAAAAATATGCGCATGTGATCTTATAGGCACAGATTATGGGACCTCATTGAGAGCTTTGAAGCTTTTAACATTGATGCAGTACCAAGGGAGCAAAATTCAGCTGTGGATCACATGGCAAAGATAGGATCTCAATTTGATCCTATTTCTAACTTGATGAAGAATGTACACTCAGTGTGGGTAATAGTTCGACCATCCATTGTAGATAATGATTAGATTTAACAATTTTTTGAAAGTGATGAACACATTTTCTCATTCATTCAACAGTCGGGTGAGTTCCCTGATCAGCTCCAACCAAAGATTGAAGAAGCATACAAAGGACAAATCATCCAATTAAGATTAATCAAACTTCTAAAAGGGTTGGTCATGCTCAAAAATTTGTTCGATTGTGATGAACCAAGAAATTATAGGAGGAAATTTGTGGCAAACCAAGCAGACTACACCGACCTGGAGGTCAAAGCCAAAAGAAAACTAAAACTTGGAAAATAAGTCCCACAGCATGACAAAGATAGGTTGATACACTTCTGCAAAGCATATGAAGGATTCATAGCCTGGTCTTATGATGAACTTAGAGGGTATGTTCTTGACATTAGGGTATGCGCAACATCATCATGGAAAAAATAGGCCCTTAAGTGGCAATAAAATTCAAAAAATCAGAGTTAGGCAATTTGACATAAAAATTTGAATAAGTTATCTATATTATTTCAAAAATATGTAAGAATAGAATCTGTAGAAAATTCAATGTAGTTTCTAAAAAAATAGGTTTATTTATTTATTTTTAAATCTATTCCATGAAAATTTGAAATTTCAATGCAATAGTACTTAAATTTTAGGGAAAAAATAAGAAGTAGATGTTTGTCTGACCACCCTAACCACAATAAAATGATAATATTTTTTTATGAGATTTTAGATATAAGTAGGGGACTCATGTCCCGATGTGATGCATATTTTTTTGTAATGTTTTTCCAATTAAATAATCAATTATGAATTTTTTATTACAAATTTAAAAAAATATAAAAACTCGTATGTCTAACCACCTTAACTTGGTCGAAAATTCATGAAATTCAATTCTTTTTTTTTAATCCTATAGTATGTGAAGCATAGAATGTGATGCATTTTTTGGATTCAAACAATGTGATATCATTTGAAAGCTATATATTTTTTTCAATTAGCCTATAAATCAGGACTTTAGTCGTAATTCAAATAGAAAATGAATAAAAAATATTTATTAAATTCAAATTAAAACATAATTTATATTGGTAGAAAGTTGAGAATCTCCTTTAAAAACCCTTTTCGTTTCATCAATTTTTGGTAAAAAAAAAAGTCGTCAGCCATATGGGCCATCATATCACTTAGATATCACCACTTTTTGGCCCATCATGATCCTACACATACCCATCATCCAATATACCATAGAACTCACAGAAGGTGCTAAACCTGTCTGACAAAAACAAAGGCCTATCAATCCAAAGATTGAATCCTTGATGGCACAAGAGCTAGGGAGGTTGATCCAGTCAAAGATCATGTTTCCAATTAAATACAACACCTGGGTATCTAACCTTGTGCTAGTCTAAAAAAGGAATGGATACATTCGTCTCTTTGTTGACTTCTGTGACCTAAACAAAGCATCATTAAAAGATCATTATCCATTGCCTTCCATGGAATCTATTCTGCAGGTCGTGGCAAGTTCGGAAATGTTTTCTCTACTAGATGGTTTCTTGGGTTACAATCAGGTCTGAGTTAAAGAAGAAGATCAGTATAAAACCACGTTCACCACCAAATGGAGAACATTCACATATGCCAAAATTCCTTTCGACCTATCAAATGCAGGAGCTACCTTCTAATGGGTAATGGACAATTCCTTGAGTGAACTAATCAATAAGATCATCCTCATCTATTTAGATGACCTAAATGTGTTTTCCAAATCCAAAGATGACCATTTTGATCATCTGGAGATGGTCTTCAAAAAATGCCAAGTTTTCGGGGTATCCTTGAACCCCAAAAAGTGTGTTTTTGGCATGCCACAAGGCAAGTTACTAGGGAACGTAGTGTCCAGAGATGAGATTGCTATTGATCCTGAAAGGGTAGAGGCGATAAGAGAGCTGCCCCTTCCAATCAACAAAAAATGAGTTCAGTCCTTTTTGGGGAAGGTAAACTTCATAAGAAATTTCATCTCTAATTTCACAGGAATAATCCAGCCAATCACCTTGATGTTAAAAAAGGACCAATTACTCAAATGGACAAAGGAAGTGAAAGAAGCCTTCGAGAAGGTAAAGGACACTATTTCTTCGGCCCCTACGCTGGTAAATCCAGACTTGTCCAAAGACTTCATGAAGTATGTTTTTAGTAGCAAAGCAGGCATCACCATTGTTCTGACCTAGAAGGAAAATGAAGGAAAGGGAGAACATCCGATAAATTTTCACTCCTAGACTTTGAAGGAATATGAGGTGAACTGCAACTTCATCAAATGACAAATGTTTGCAATTGTAAAGGAACTCAAAATTTCTTGACATCTGATATGTTGCAGCAAGGTGATCATTTATGTCGCACACTCCAGTGTGTGGGAATATATTATGGAATGTGAAATCATCGAAAAGAGGGCCAACTGGATCACTAAGATCCTGGAATATGACATCGAGGTCAAGCCTATGAAGACTGTTAAAGGAAGAAGGCTTTGTGAATATTTGGCGCACAACAAAGAGATAGAAATAGAAGTAGAACAAGTGAAGGTGATCCTGGTGAATGAATCTGAACCCAAAGGATGCTAACTAATGGATAGGACCATATTTATGCACACTAAAAAATATCTGAATAATTCCAAACAAGCCCTGAAGACAAGCCCTGAAGACTTCACCATATGAGCTAGTCTACGGGAAAGAAGCACTATTGCTTATCTCTATAGAGATACCTGTGCTATAACTACTCAAGTCTTTAGAGATTGAAGAGAATGGAGCTATGGAAGTTTGGTTGGATGAATTACTAGAGGTGCAGGAAAAAAGGGAGAAAGCCCTAACAACCATGACTAATCGCCAACAGGTGGTTAAGAGATGGTTCGGCAAAAATGCTTCAGACCAAGAGCTAAAATGTGGAGACTTGGTACTAAAGTTCAATGAAAGAGCTACAAAGCCTGACTAGCATGGAAAATTTGACAAGATATGGGAAGGCCCTTTCAAAATAATTCATTGCAAACAAAACAATTCATTTCCATTAGAAAACATGGAACAAGAGCCACTAGGAATTCTGATCAATGGAACTAACTTAAAATTGTTCAATTAGGCTGCAATTACTTCATGCAGGTGTAAATTTGTAAAAAGTGTAATTATTTTTCTTTTCGTGTTTTGTCAGTCGATTCTTTCTACACATTTTTTCACCATTGAAGGAGGCAGGAAAATACATGAAGTTCATCATACAAAACAATTTTTTTTTATGTTGCTTAGGTTGCAAAAATTAAATTCAGATGCGAGGGATTCAACCCATGTTGCAAAAAGATAAAAATGAAAACAAAGAGGTTTAACATAAGCAAGTATATCCATTATATATATACTGTGATAGAACATTGTCAAAATGGCTCTGTGGCTGAACACTCAAAAGTGTGTTCATATACACGGCTTCATTACATACATATATGCGAGCCTTCTTTCAGATGTATATATAACAAAGGGAAAAAGTGTGCCAAACTTCATATCTTAGCATTACAGGTATTGTCTTCATCAACTAGGACATTTTCAAGAGCAGTGGGAAGATTATTAGTAGCAACAGGACCTGTGGTGGAAGCAGCGTCAACACCCATAATGAGTGGTGAAGGAAATATAAGGTTCCTAAAATAAGTGTACTAATCCATGTTATAGAAAAACATGACATTGTAGCAATGCAGCAAAAAATGACATGCATGGGTGGCCTTATCACGATGCTCTACAAGTGACTAAAATTGAAAACCACTTAGTAATGGCACCCATGGTACCACTATGTTTTCTTCAACATGCTTCCTCACGTCACTCACAATGAGAATTCCCAGGCCATACACCGCATTACTCACTACCTCATCGAGTCCTTCGAGGTACTTTTTCGAAAAAATATGAAGCACCAAACAAAGAATCATAGATTTTGGAGCCTGAGCGTCGAGGAGTGAAGCAACAAAATGGGAGTTGATATCAGTGTTTACCCAATATTTATCTTCATATTCAATACAGTCTCTGCCCAAGACCCATTTGATGGCGATGATGGCTAGCAAATGCTTGTTCTTTGTCATACATTTCAGACGCTTGTTCAAAATCTCTCCCAAGAAATTTGTTTGAGCTTTGTTACACACTAGCCTAATTGGAGTATTCATTGTGTCAGCCTCTACTCTAAACACCTAAGACTAGCACTATGCAAAATCTAAACCTATCCAATCACCTAATGTTGCTTTTGCTAAGCCACTAAGTATGATTCCACTACTATATTAGAGCTTATTTATTGAAATATCTGAGGTAGCTAGCATACAAATCATGATGTAGCTAGCATACAAATCATGATGGTAATTGAGTGCTTACTCAAAAATCCCACAAAAATGCCAACTCGATGTTCTAGTCTGGTTGCATCTGTAGGTATGAATTGCTGCATGCAAACTTGAGGAGAGGTAATCAATTAACACAAATTGGTGGTAGTCTCAGGTGATGGATCATCTAGATAGAGGCTAGGTGGCACGACATAGGAATTTTTGAGGCTCCAAGGGTGAACACAAATATTTTCAAAGTACTCATTGCAATTTCAACTTGATCATTCTTTCAAAGATATTAATTGCTAAAGCAGACGAGGAGATGACACACATTGCACTGGCGGCTCAATTTCCCATGAAAATCACACCGAAAGGATGCCATTACCAATACAATTATGAATCCATGTATTTTCAAAAGAAGCAAGTAGCTTATCTAGCATGGGCAAGGGAGTTGGGAGTACATGCCAAATTAAATGCAAAAGGAAGTTGTTATCTACTTGATTGGATGCAAGAAATCGAAAGAAAAGCCAAGTGTCGCATGCAAAAGGTAGGACAAAGAATAAAAACTTCTTCAACATGCAAAGGAAATTAAGAAGAACAGGGCCATCAAAGAAACCAAGCTTGGTATAGTTTGCAACAAAAGGAATTGAACACAGATAATTACAATGAACTCATTGCCCCAATGTGAATTAAACCTAAAATGAAAGGCTACCTGGTGTTGAAATTCAAAACCTTGAGTAGTGTTTTAGGTTCCATTTATATCGCTTTAGTGTGCTTTCTAGGCAAATAATTTTCAAGGGATGGTGACCACTCAAAGTTTTAAGCAGAATTGAGGGAGGGAGGAGCAAAAATCTTATTTAGTGTCATGCGTGCAACACTAAGTGCCCACATCTTTGAAGACGTCTCTTGTGCCTTGCCTGGAATACTAGAAAGGTTGACCTGGGTAAATAATTGAGTTGCAGAGAAGAGGAGCCCTCACAAATATAAGAAGTGAATTAAAGAAGAATGGGAAAACATTCATGACCCCATTCTTGAAAATAATCCCAAGTCACTAAGGGAGGTGGCCTATGAAAGGATGAAAATAAATAGCGACCTAGATTCTTTGGCACAAAAGTGTTGGTATAGTGGGCTTCCTCAATATATGGTCCCATTCATACACCATTGCCCCGAGTTAGTTGATGAGGCCATCAAACACTTCAACCCAAAGGCCAAAACCATTGAAGGCCGAGAAGTAACTACGAACATATGCAAAGAAGCTATCTGGAATATGCTCTACATCTCGGAGTGAAGCTTCAAAGTGCAAAAAATGGAGCCATTCACTCCAGCAAATGGAGAGTCCTATTGGAGGAGCAAAGACCTTGCAATGAATTTTTACAACATAGAGACTCAAAGGTCCAAAGAGAATCAAAATAAGGGTATGTGCAGGATCATGATGAGCCAAAAAGTGGCGATATCTAAGTGATATGATGGCCCATGTGGTTGACGACCTTTGTTTTACCCAAAATTGATGAAATGAAAAGGGTTTTTAAAGGATATTCTCATCTTTCCACAAATATAAATTATGCTTTACTTTGAATTTAATAAATAATTATTATTCATTTTCTATTTGAATTACCTCTAGAGTCCTAATTCATAGGTTGATTGAAAAACACCTATAACTTTCAAACGGTATCACATTTTTTGAATCTGAAACATGCGTCACATTCTATGCTTCACATACTATAGGATTAAAAAGAGAGAGTTGAATTTCATAAAGTTTTGACCAAGTTAAGGTGGTTAGAGATACGAGTTTTTTATATTTTTAAAAATTTGTAATAAAAAAATCATAATTAATTATTTAATTGGAAAAAAATTACAAAAAAATATGCATCACATCGGGACATGAGTCCCCTACTTATATCTAAAATCTCATAATTTTATTGTGGTTAGGGTGGTCAGAAAGACACCTACTTCTTATTTTTTCCTTGAAATTTAAGTACTACTACATTGAAATTTCAAATTTTCACAAAATAGATTTATAAAAAAAAAAACCTAGTAGTTTACAAACTATATTCAATTTGCTATAGATTCTATTCTTACATATTTTTGAAATAATATAGATAATTTATTCAAATTTTTACATCAAGTTGCCTAACTCTGATTTTCTAAATTATTTATTGCCACTTAAGGGCCTATTTTTTCCATGATGATCTTGTACATACCCATAAACCAATGCGGATCCTAGTGGCATTTAGGAGCTTTTATGATGATATGATGGATGCATTCTCAATGATGGCATTCATTTGTGGACTGGACTTTGTCAAGGAGGTCCAAGAGTTTCAGCTAGGTTTTGGCTTCCAATTACGAAGGCAACATTCTTTCTTCTGGTATGATTTCACTGAATTTATCGAGCAAGAGATGCTCAACTAGATAGCAAAATACAAGCTTCAACAAAGGTTCAGGTTCTCATCCTTCCTTGCACACATGTTTTTACACCAAAATCCCAATGTCTTCCAAAGGCATTTTGAGCTCTCTATCTTTTATGAAAACCAAAAGAGAAAGTCGGTTTCCCCATCGACTCCCCTCCTCTTTGTGACATATAATTATTACACATTTTCAAACCTTTTCTTGTATCCAATTTTGTAGGATTTAGGAGGAAACAACACTGTCTTACAGTTTAGCTTAGACTAAACTGATTTCATGCATAACTTTGTTCCAAGATGCAACTGGTTTCTTGACAAGGACTTCACGTTCGTCCGATTGCACGGTTTCACTGGAGAACCCTTATGGCTTCCATCATGTCTTACAAACTAGGTACTAGCACTGGAGGTTTTCCACCAGGTTTCAATTGTTGACAACACCTTTTGTAGTGGGAAGGAAAAGAAGAAAGGATTTTTTGACCCTCCAATAAGCTTCAAGACTATGGTCATGGCTAAAAGGAAGGCTCATGACATACTGGAGGAAAAACTAGCTCATCTAGGGTTGGTATGGATCTATGAAAAATGGAACTACAACCCCGATGATGACTTGCCAAAAAGATATGTCAAGGTTACATACTGTCCTCGACCTTATTGGGAAGAGCGTTAGAATCCAATAGTGGATGTGGATGAATGTATTATTGACCTAGCCTACATTCCTATCGATACTACCAGACTAGGCAATATGATAAAACAAGAAGGATGGGAGCTACCCTCCGCAACGATCTACTGAATAATTACAACTCTAAAGGAGGAGAATATCAATAACTTCTAGATATACCACTAAGAGACTCAAAAAACTAAGGCTCCCTATAATATCCTAGAGATGGATGACAGGTTCGACAAATTATGGAACAACGAGCATCTAGATTCCGACGAGAGTGGTGAAAAGGATTCCAATTCAGAAGAAGCTGAGTCGTAGTCAGATGAAAGCGCTCAACCAAAAATAGAAATGCAGGACACCTTGATGCAGTAAGGGGGGAAGGCATTGAAGCAACCTGTTAAGGTTTCCTCTAACATACGAGTCAATATATCGATTGCAAGGTCTTCACTAACTCGCACCTGGATAGTGAGGAGAACCCTGGCAACTTCACCAAAACAATTTGAAATCGTAGCGGTTGATAACTCACCACCAGCGAAGTGGTAGCGAATCGAGGCACTTTCTAGAGAGTGTTCCTAGGACCCAGACATAAGAAAAGAGCCAACAAAATTCCAAGAACTATAGCCATTCACACCACAAATGTCTTTCACCCCCTCTTCTATAGTTCCATAAACTATGGTTGACCCCATTGCATCCACGCCTCTTATTTCATGCGCTGACCAATGAATTTCGACCTTTGCTTCAATGATCATGGGGGGCTTCATACAGTTCTCCCATGTGGCCCCATTTTCCCTTACTCCTCCACAAAACCTCACACCATTCGCCTTGGCCCACTCCACTTCCCAAAGCATCATGCATTCTGCCTCTACTACCTTCATAGATACATCCCCTGCTAGAACAATATCGAAGCCAATCCACTCTTTCCAACAGATGGAGACCTTCATGAGTCTTCTTATTTTGAGTCCTCTTGGTCCGCAGTTTGGTTATTGGAGTATCCCACCTTTCTCACCTGAGACAGTCAAAATTCCAAAGAAGAAGTCACTCGAGACTGATGTCCTTTCATTCCCTTTCTCCCTTCCTCCCGGTGCACCTTTCACAGACGAACTCATCAGATTGCCTACAAAATTCTCGTTGGAAGGTGATAAAATTAAACAAGCATGAGGGGTCAGAACCCAAAAGAGAAGAGCTAAGGATGCTAAGAAACCTATAGAGCCAAAGATACATACTATTTTCAATGAGGCTCAATAGTTGCTACACTTTGCGACTATGTTCCTGACTGTTAACAAACTACAAGGAGAGATGCAGCCGGATGATTACAACATGTATGCTATGGGGATCAACTTAAGCATAGCCTAGACATAAGACAAGGTGGAACTCATGGAGGAAACACAACGGGTAGTGACCATCGACTTTCTGAAGTCTGGTCGCCAACTCAAGAAAAAGCAAGAAGAACTAAAAAACTTGA
The DNA here is from genome assembly GCA_007115665.2 of Sequoiadendron giganteum. Lineage (NCBI taxonomy): Eukaryota > Viridiplantae > Streptophyta > Pinopsida > Cupressales > Cupressaceae > Sequoiadendron > Sequoiadendron giganteum. The sequence goes on along the minus strand of CM021109.1, from coordinate 260,508,048 downwards.
AGGATAGAGTTGATGACTTGCTTTCCAAGGAAAAGGCTATGGAGGTTGAATTTAAGTGTCTATCACAGTAGAGGGAGACAAAAGCATGGATAAATTTAAGAAACTACCCCCTTGACAAAGGTGTAAAATCTTAGCGAATCTTTCCTTTTATTTGAAAAAAATATTAATTTTCCTAGTGAATCTTATGCACAATATTAATTTTTTTGTAAAATCCTGGCGAATCTTAATGAATAATTGGTAAAAATAATAATCACAATGGCGAATCCTAGTGAATAATCACTAAAAAGATTAATTACAATGGAAAATGTCTCCTTTAAAAATTTGTATAGTTGGTTGATGTAGTTGCCCCATATATTTTTTTGTTTTTTTTAATATTGAAGTAGGGGCCTGGGGGTGGAAATCACCGATGGGGTCAAGGGGCAGCAATCATTGATGCGGGGGTCAAGGGGGAAACTTTTAAATCAGATGGCTGCAAGTTCATTCTGTGAGCGAATATCGGCGTGAGTGAACATCATCGATGGGACACTTAGGGATGTCCCGCCGATACAATGATGATGATGTATGTCATGAACTATTGGCAATAGTGAACAATGGAGATCAAACAAATATTTGATGAGATGTCTTTCCAAGATCTTGGCGCGAATATTCTAGATTCCCTTCATGATTCTTCAGAATTACACAAGTGGTGTACCTGTGCCTTGGCGAACCCTAGGTGGAGTATGGAAGCCTTATCAGCATGAGTGAACATCATTAGTGGGATACTTAGGGATGTCCCATCAATATAATGATGATGACATATGTCATGAACTATTGGCAATAGTGAATGGTGGAGATCAAACAAAGCTTTGATCAGACGTCTTTTCAAGAGCTTGGCACGAATATAGTAGATTCCATTCTTGATTCTTTGGAATTACATAATATTACTGGCGAATATTATTAATATTTTTAATTACTGTATAAAATACTGGTGAATTAGTGCCAATTACGCATCGTTTACATGGTGAATTAAGCAAGAAAAAAATATTTTTTGTAAAAACCTGGTGATTTAGTCTCCATTTTAGCTTGTACTATTCACCATTTTTGGAGCTCTCGATATCTATTATTCACTAATTGGAAAAGATTTGCCCCTAAATTTTTCCCTAGATGGAAGAAGCAAAGATTTGAGAAGAACTTGCAAAGCTTCAGTCACTCGATCCTAATCTGGTCACTAAGCTACAACAAAAGAACTAAGAATATCAAGAATAATTGGTAAAGTTGGGGTTGGACATACTACAAAAAGATGAATAGTTTCATCATTTAGAACTGCAGATGCAACAAAAGGATGCAGATTTCTAGATCCACCATGCTTAATTGGAGAATGAAATTGTAGAAATGAAGTCTTCATTAGAGCAAGAAGCAACAAACAAAGAGCGAGCCGAGGCTAGCTAGCTCACAAAGTCATAGATCTTGCAGGGGCAACTCACCACAATAAAACAAAAGGTTGCAGAGCTCGTACAAGATATAGAACAATGGAATGAGGAGATCACCCTATTCAAGGACTCATCCTTACCCTCATCCAATCAAACAAACCTTCTTCAAAATTTCATATTGGGAAAAAGTGAAGGCCTTCTGCCTAACTCTACAGCTGACACTCTGATTTATGATGGAGGCAACAGATCTAGGTAGGAGAGTTCGTGAGGTGATCATACAATTTCCTCAGTCCATTAAGAAAAAGGTTCTGGAGGTCGAGAGATTATTAAATAGGTTATATCAGGTCCCAGATGAACTCTTGAAAAATGCAGGGATTGAGGACCAAAGGGTTGCTGCTAAAACAGCTAACAAGGTCATCCACTGCTGTGTAGTTATCCTTCATGCCAACAAGTGTGTTGCTAGGTTGGATCAAACCATGAATGGCATGCGGGCCAGGTTCTCCCACCTAGCTCAAATGGGCTTACCTTCCCCATTCCTTGAAGATGAGTCAGTGGCCATAGTGGAGAATATTGTAGCAAATATCAAAGAAAATCAATGGGATGTGTCTGCATTTTAGGATTTCGGCCAACCCCTTACCACAGAGGATTTTGAGAACATCACTCAATTGATCACATGTCTTATTTTTCAGCTTGAGTCATGGGACGATATGTCATCAATGCTACCTTACAAGGAAGTGCTCGAGCTACATGGAGTGCAGGAAAGTCTCTGTGACTTGTTGTCCCCATCTAAAAATGATTGGCTGCCCCTACATATTGCCCTCTCAAAGCTCTAATCACACCACCCGATGGATAAGTCTCTAGTCTGCAGGCCATAAATTTTTGAGTTCCTGCTTCCGCAATCGAAACACCCCTGATAAGTCGCCAGAAGCTGTGAACTTAAAAATTCCCAAGCTCCCTTCGGCTGAGTTTATTTTTGCCTAAGTATCGGCCATGCCTTTATAAGGAATAGGAAATATCGAGCCCATTTGCACAAAAGCTTTAGCGAATGCCGTCACTTGTCAACCGAGCACTCCTCGCAAGGTTTCCTTTGATCACTTTTCAAAAATCTTGTGCCAGGCTACCACGTGTCAGTCATTCACAATATTTTTTTCTTCTTTGCATCGCTTCCCTTTCGAGCCCCGAACGCACGCCACGTAGCATCAGCTGGTGCATATTTTTTGGTGGACCCGACCTTCAGTGCGGTATACTGGAGACCTCCACATGTCTTCACAACACAAGTTCTTCATTGTTCAAAGGGAAGGATAAATGTCGAGCCCTAACTACTTTCCGTGTGATCTTCTAAAGACTTTGTCACAGGAGAAAACTAGGTAGGTGACAACCTATCACCAACTACCATGTTCTGTAACTATCACGATGAATGGATTGCACCTGTTAGTGCTCTGGTCTATTGGGACAACTACCATCATTTGCAGGGGATGCATCCAACCCTTGGGCATCCTTGTTCATGGCCCAAATCTTTTCGGTTGTAACGGCCAAAGGAAAATCATTGCTAATGCATCATTACTCATGATCAATGAATCTTTCCTATTACTTTCTCATCAAGCTGGGTTTTCATTATAAATATTGCTTCTTCTTTCGAAGCAGAGAGTTCCAATTTGGGTTCTAATTTTAGTTCATATTAGGATAGAGGAATTTTTAGAAGAACCAGGCCTTTAATTGCTTTATTAGATTATTGTAAAGAACTCACAGACTATGCCATTTTTCAGCCTTTCTATTTTCTTTGATATTTGATAACTTTTATTGTGCCATTATTATACTAGATGTTTCATTCCCAGAATTCTAAAAAGTAATACAATTTTGTTGGTTTAGATCATGTCTTGGACTCTTCTTTCTAGTAAAAGTGTATGAAGTTATTTTATGTCATATAATGAATCACTCAGGTTTGTATCTTTATTCTACCATTCTGGAATTCAATAGACTACCCACAGGCCCTTAAGTCGTATCCCTAAGATATATTTACCATGCCGCACATCTAAATCTTAGTGTATCACCCTAGTTAGATCACTTTATTTTATATCTGCTTCCTTTTCCCATTCAAAACACCAGTTATAGAAGAAGACGACTTCTTTAAAATCCATAGGTTACTCAGTTTGGCACAATAGGTCCCCCCTAAAACTGAGTTTCCCATAGAGGGTTGTTACCTTTCCAACTTTTGGCATCAATAATCAACTAGGACTCATAATTTTTGACAGTGTTGTCACTATATGTGCATCGAAAGATCCTAACTACGTCCTATATCAATGGAACATGGGTGTTCACACATGTACCAAGAACGGTAAAACTAGAAAAGAAAATAAAGCATGAAATTTCAAAACAAGGGAATTAGCATAAATCTATGCTTATGCTATGGGTACTTACTGCTCAATACTATAACTACTAAATATTGAATCTGAATTTGAAACTAACTAATTCTTCTAAATTTTCGTCCTTCTAACTTCTCCAAAGAATAACTTAATGTAATGTTACAAGATGTAATCAATGCTATAGAGTATTACTTATGAAATTTAGATGCACATAATTGAAAACTTAAATCTCAAGTGAATTCAATAATGTAACATCTAATCTAGTAACAAAAAATAAGATGGGTTGGTAGTACCTCAAGTGGCCCTTGCTTGAGTTTTTATACCCATAGAAGATATCAAATATGCGATACTTGATCAACAAGTCATGACAAAAACCTAAACTCCTTTATTGCATGAAAATCAGACTTCTTACAATCTAACAAGAATCTCTAAAGATTTCTCATTCAATATTACATATTTATTGTAACTTGATAACATAAAACTACCAACAATTAACTATTAACTAGTAGACACAATCACATGGCTACCACTAGATTTTCTCCTCAACCATAAATCATGATATATAAGCTCAAGAGGGGTCTTATTCACTAAGGACTGAAAATAGAATATTAATGCATACTTCCACTCTCCGTCAAGGATCTAGAGAGAGGACAAGTCCTTGAAATATAAAACCATAAATATGAAATAGAAGAAGAAAAACTGAACTAGGACTCTACCCCTAATGATTAATTTCCATGATAGGGACATGTTTCCTAGAAATTGTCATGCCATGGGTTACTCCTATTTGGAACAAACTTCTTCTTCTAGTTGCCTTATTCATGGATAAAAGTGCATTTGTGGTGACTCATGGCTAATCATTCAATATCCACCTTCACTTCCCTTTAGAATTGTCATTCTCTAATTATTTTGGCTTCTCCCCTACAACCATCCATAATTCTTTGATGTTGGCTAGAAATCTAGTTATTGTAGGCTAGAAATCCAATTGTTCTAGGCTACAATCTTCTTGGCTGCAAGATGTTAGTTTTTCTACCAATGAATTCACATAATTACCAATCACAATTAAACCATAAAAAACATACTAAATCTTATGAGCATTCATATATCCACACAAGCATATATCAATATATCATATTCATATTTCCACATATTTAGGTATGTCAAAGTGCATAAAAGGCATATGAAAGATGCATGAAGTCTTGGATATGTTTGTTAAACTCGGCAAATGAACTGATGAAAGCATAAACTAATGAAGACAACCTAGCCATTATCTAGACCCATCAAGTTTGTTAGCTAGTGGATCTATGTAGCTCATGAGTGGTTTAGCATAACACACTTTCTTAGCCCTTATGAGAGAATTATCTTTGTCTAACATATGTTCAAGAGATGATTTTTGGTATTTGAGAAAAAATTAAGATTGAGGTATCTTTTCCTTACCGTCTCGAATCCTTTTAGTACTAACCTTTGTGTTTGTGTTTGTGTTTCATTATGTGTCTTCTTTGTGTTGTGTTGTGTTTGCATTTTGTTGTCTTATGTTTATGTCATGTTATGTCTTGTGTGTTCATCATGTATGGTCAAATTTTTTTCATGTTGCATTATATTTTATACATGCACATTCCCTTGTCTTTAGGTTGTCTTTCCATTGGATCTTGAATCCTAGGGGCGAGTACTTCCCCTAGTTTCAATGTTAGTCTATCTCTTCAATATTTGGATAATTGAACCCCTCTTGACATATCCATACTTTAGTGTGAGTTTGAGTGTAAGTTCATACTCTCACTAAAGTGGGGGCTAAATGTAATGTTAAAAATTGTCACCCTTAACAATTTCACACTAGGTTTTTTCCTCACCTATGTGCTTGGACCTATTTATGAATTAATTTCCTATTTTTATAAACATTCTTGGAAAATCAAAATATGGGAAATCAAACTATGCATTTAATATTTTTCCCTAAAACTAAACTTTTGATTCCTAAAAATAAGGAATCTAGTCTAGGGAACATTGTGTGCTATACTACCTATTTTTACTCCAAATTCAAATATGTCAATGTGGGTAATTTATTATTTTAATTTCTATTTATCAGCGATCGGTATTTTATTTTTGGAAAATTAGAATAATTACATTAATATAAATTATTTTCACCATTTTAGTCCTAGCAATTTTGAAGAAGCAATTAATATTCCTAAAAAACATTCAAAAGTAGAATTATCAAGATTATTACAACATTTCATCATTGAACCATCATGTCATATATTATGTAAGATTTTCATATGTTTTGTGTGCATTTTATTTATGTGTACTAACACTTTTAGGTTATCAAATCAAATCAAGCAATAATTGATCCTTGAAGGTGATGAGTGTGAATTTAGTTCATCAAGGAGATCACATTTGAATGGTGAATTGTAGCAAGTTATCAATTCATTACGTATTTGTCAATTATCCTCTATCCATCCAAGGATACACTCTCTTTTATTGTAATTCACCATTATGGAGGTAGAAATACTAACATGGGGTTTGACTTAGGCAAGCCCCTATATGGCACAACCCTTCCTCTCCTCTTATGTATGCATGTTACAAATTTGAAGTAAGTTGAAGGAAGATTGAAGGCTACTTGTTTATTCATGCACTCAAACCCTACAAGTTGACAAGTCACAAAGTTTAAATGTTTTCATCAACAAACAAAGTTTTGATAATACCTAAAAGGCAAGAGCTACACATTGATGACCTCAAGCCCACACTTTCAAATTTGGTGAAAAAGGAGGACAGTCTAGGAAGTACTACACCCTAGACTAGCTAGATCTACATCAAATTTAAATCCCAAGTTCCTCTATGTCTACGCTTTATATTTTTGGATTTGAATTTTGTCTTTCTGTAATCAATTTATTAGGATTCAGAACAAACTATTGTATTTTCATAGTTTTCATAATTAGATCACTACATTTTATAAATTAGCCAATTAATAAGCTCTCAAAATAGTATCATCAACAATCACACAATTATGCACACCATAAACATTGGATTAAATATTTGATCCACCATTCCATCTCTCCTGAATAGGTTTGTAGCTAAGTTGTTCTTGATATCATGTTTAATCCAATCAAAAAAAAATGGGAAGAGGGTCTTCATCCTTCTCCAAATCAAACACATATTACTAAGGTTTACAAAAAAAATATTTTTCTTTTGAATACCTCTATGAAATTGACAGATTGAATTTTCCATCCTTGAAACTAAAATGCATGTAATCTTACCCTTCATCTTATCTTTATCATTCTTTATTTATTTAGTCATTCTTCTCTTCCTCATATTATTTCATTTTTCTCATTTATTTAAGAAAACTTATTCCAATTCATCCAATGAAGAAATTTCAATACACAATGGCACATAATAATGTTTAGCTTCACCTTCTAAGTACATGGAAAAAATTATTTCCAAAATATATTTCAACCATAAGTTACTTTATAATAGTTCCACTATTCTAATGCATCTCCATTTTCATCAGAATCAGGAAAGTCCATTAAAATTAAAGTTTCTAGAAAAAATTCACATATCTCTCCATATCATTGACACTAGTTTGATAAGATCATTCTAATTTTGTTGACCTCAAAACAAGAAAAAAATGATACACCCTAATGAATTTGGGTGAGCTTTTTCGAGATGTAAACAAATTTTTTTAAAAACATGATTTGTAGCTTATAGAGTAAATTTATAAAGGAAAGAAAATAAAATTCAATAATTTTCTCATATTTCATGAAATAAAATAAAATTTAAGATAATAGCCTTCCTAATTGAATCTTCAAATGCTAAAAATTTACAAAAAAATGTATAGTTGATTGTGAGGTATAGATAAATCTTATAAAACATGGTTTGGTCCTCACCTTTTCCCAAATCATAGCTCTAATACTACTTGATAAAATCTACACATATAATAATTTAAAAAAAACCAATATAGAAGATAAATCAAACACAAAATAAGAGATATCTGCGGGCCAAGATATCTTATTATCTAATATATCTATAAATATAATAAACCCTCGGGGTAGGGCAATGATATACAATTCCTTTTATGAAATAAAATCACTCCATGTTATATTTCAAAGAGATCTCAAATAAATAGCATAGTACACATGTCCTTACAATAACAGTGACCCCATTTATATAGAGACCCTCTTAAAATATAAGGGTGAGGTAAAACGTTTATCTCAATGTGGGCCTACTCATTACCTAATATAATTAATTACTCAAGTTGTCCACATGACCCAATATAACAAACTTAAGAGATGCATGTCACACATCAGAATCTTCATCCCTACATACATCTTAATTTCATAATGGTGTGGCAAACCACTAATCTCAATGTAGACTTACTCATTACATAATATAATTAAATATACTTGTTGTTTATGTGACCAAATATAACAAATTTAAGAAACATATGCCGCACATCAATATCTTCATCCTTATATACATTACAATATCATATCCTTAAATACATAACTCTTATAGAAAAATAAAAATAAAAAACAAAAACCTTTGAACTTAAAAATTAAGTTAAAAACAACTCACAAAATAGGACAGATAATTAAAATAATTCTGAAACTCTCATAGCCCACAACTTTATTCCCTCTCACCCTCGACAAGGTAACATTCCATATACTTTGGGCAAATGAAAGGCATGTGTTGGCTTACTATGTAAATTACCTTGCGAATGAACTTACTGTGTATGCATTCATGGCTATTAAGTGCATTGAATATAAGGGACATGTTCATCCTTCAAATCTGCTTAAGACCCAATTATCTCGTCAATCAGCTGTTGTATAAACTACTCAAGATTGCAATACCAATAAAATCTGGTTAAGAGCCAATCTTTACCAAAATAAATATGAGAAGTATATGATTTAAGAAGTAGAGAATCTTGAAAACTGGTGTAGAAGAAAGGTTGAGTTTCATTTCAACAAGTGCTTTAATTTTTTTATGTAGCCTCCACCCTGAAATAAGTCCGCAACTCCCATTTCTTATTAAAAATTTAGTTAAATTTGTCTGCGAGAAGGCAATTAATAAATTTCTCGATGAAAGTTTCTTACATGGAAAGTTTGAAAGTAAAATTGGCATACAAGCTGGAAGAACATTATCTACCCATCACGTTGTTAACTGGACTTCAGTTGAAATAAAACAAAATATATGGAGTCATCCCAATACAAATCATTTGATCACCTCTTTCTCTCATCACCTATCAACTCTAACACGCTTCTCATTTTAAGCATTTTGGCATTTCAATATATTCAACCACGCTCGCTGTGAGTTTCTCGACCATCTCCAGTTGCTCACTGAAACAGAAAGGAGTAATATATTATAGAGACGAGTTCACTTTAAAATAAAATGAAATAAATTTCAAAATATATTTTACCCTTCACTGATAAAGCCTTGCACAAGTGAAACCCTGCGCAGAGCGTTTTTCCATTTCCCAAGCGTTGGAGTACTGAAATTTCCATCCTTCTTATGCTTTCGTAAAGCTTTTGCATACACACCATTCTTGTCCTCCATTCGAACTTGAGAGGGTCGAACTTTCCAAAACACGGGGACGATTGGAGCCCCAGTTTCGACGATCAACTGGAGCTCATCCAAACACCACTCGGATTCTGCATAGTTGGGAGAGAGGATTACAATGTGAACAGAGGCTGCGCGTATTGCGCAAGTTATGGCTTCTGGTATGTACTGCCCCGGTCGAAGAGAATTTTTGTCCAAAAACACTTTAAATCCTCTGTTATGAAGATTATCATATATGAAACTAGCTAGAGATTGTTTTGTATCCTTTCCACGGTGATTAATGAAAACCTGATATGCGGATGTGGGAAGAAGATAATGGCAGCAAGGACTGGAATGAGATAATGGGGGTGAAGAGTGGGAAGGAAAAATATTTCCCATGACATGAAGGTGCTCGGCACCTGTCGCCCATATAAATAGATGGAAGAATAAAATTTCCCACCAACAGGCTGGAAGTAGGTAAATGGTTGACTACTAAATTAAGATATAATAAACAAATAACCGGACATCCACTTTACTTCTAGAAACATGGTGTGGAGGAGCTGTAGTTTGTTTTCTTTGTTAGAATATTTGATCGATATTATTAAATAGTTTAGTGTAGATAAAATGATTGACTAGTTGACTTATGATGTTTAAATAAAATAGATTTGTATGGTCTCTATTTAAGTTTAGGAAAGGACAACTAAATGTTTAGTCAATTTTTTATTTGTTGTTTTGGAAAGTCAAATATTTTTTATTTATTTATTTTGATTTTTTATTATTTGTACATTATAAGATGTTGTGGATCTTAAATTTTTAAAATATAAAATATAAATATTTGATTTGATGTCATTATATAGAGATTTTTGATATCATTATTTCCGATTACATTGTGTGATTGATCATTAAAAATAGAATGAAGTGAAAAAAATATTGATGTCAAGAGTTTCTACAAAATTTCATCAATTGAAATATTATTTAAAACTATAAAATCTAAAAATAATTAAAATCCAAATACACTTTTTAAACGATTCATTATTTCCCCTTTCCTTTTCTAGTCACTTTTTCTTCATTTTAATTGTTTCCACTTTAGATAAAAAAAATTCTGGATCCAACTATTTCTATTTATTTGATTAAAAAAACACTTTTCTAATCACATTTTATTTATGTTAATTGTTTTCACTTTATATTAAATAAAAATAGATTCAACTGTATCTGTTTGTTTGTTTCTACTTTAAATACAAATTAACTTACACAATTGAATTCAAATTCTTTTTAATCTAATTCTCATAGACTATGGAAAGATTATTCCTACAAATATTTTCACTTTCTTTCTAAGAAAAGGTCCAGTTGCTCCAGTTGCTAGACAGACTTTCAAATGACAATCTTCTAGAAATCTGTTGTCGGCTATTAGATAGGAGAGAGCAGAAGTTGGAAGGAACATAGTGGTCCATCCGCACCTCCACTCAGAAATACAAGTAAACATTTGAAGCAGAAAACGGGAAATGTTTTAAGACCTTTTAGAAAGAGGCGATTAAAAACTAGCAAATGACTCATATAGCAAAACAATGATTTGTCACACAAACTTTTGATTGCCAAAGAACAAATTCGGAACAATGGAATCTACGAATTCTCTAACAAGCAGATTGAACAATCCACATTGAGATTAACAAGGTCTTCAAAAAGATCAGGCCATATATTATTTGGAGTAGGACACGCCATTGCTCTTAACTGTAGGTCCGAAATTAACGGAACGTCTGTCTCCTCCATTATAGCGACCGTAGATAGCGAAGCTACAGAAAGCTGCTGCAGCATCCACGCCTCTCCATCCTGCAACTCAACAGAATCTAATCTAAGAAGGCTGGGCTTAACCAGCACACACTAAGCTTTGACCGCTTAGGTGGTTGGTGTGGGCTCCTTCCTTCTTCCAAAGTCTGTTCCGTCTGTTCCCGCTCAAAAAGTTAGTCACTGTTAATTTTGAATTCAAACATATTTTTCAAGTAAGAGTTATGTGGATGTCAGTAAGCATTTGATGGCATAAAACAAAGTGGGCTGCAAAAAAAAACATATGTCTGCTCGGCCTCTATCATGGAACTTTATCAGAAAATTCACCACGGTCATGGAAAATTATCGCATTAAAATTTTGGGCAGTGAATTGTTGGTGGTGAATTTTCTTTGAGGTGAATTTATCATGATGGTGAATTTTTCTGATACCCTATCATAAAATACCTCACCGCTGAAACATTTTCAATGACCAGCGATGTTACAGTTGGAAATGCTTTGGTATACATGCTTTCAAAATGTGGAAGCATGGACAAAGTATGTGAACTATTTGACTGAATGCTTCAAAGAAATGTGGTCTCATGGAATACTAATATTGCAGGATATGCACAAAATGTGCACGTTAAAAATTATTTAGAAATGTTCAACCAAATGCGATAGACAGGTGTAACACCAAACTCCGGAACCTTTGCCAACATCCTCCCAACTTGTGTGAAGATGGGAGCTTTGGTACAGGTTATACACATCCATCACAATATAAATGATACGGGGATTTTGTCAGATCTTGTAGCTGCAACTGCCATAATTTGTTTTGTAAGAATAGACAAGGCACGTGAACTGTTTGACAGAAGGTCGTGATTGCAGGATATGTAAAATGTGAAAGCATAGACAAAGCACGTGAACTGTTTGACAGAATGCCTCAAAGAAATGTGTTCTTATGGAACACATGTTTGCAGGATATTAACAAAATGAATTTATGGAAAAGGCTTTAGAAACTATAGCATGTGTAAAGATGTTGGAGTTTCACTCCACTCCTACGCCTGTCTCTAGCTCCTACTGCGCCCCCGCACCAACTGATGCTCCTGCTTGCGGTTTGGCAGTGTCCACCGGGCTACCGCAACCTTTCGATCTTCTGATGGCGGTCTCGTGATGGTCTTTCTCCTCATCTACCGCTGCACCGCAGCTTCCAACTTACCTGACTGCGACAATGTGGGTTAACTGTTAGCGGTGTCTACCGCCACACCGCGGTTTACTTCATGATAGCCCGTGGTGGTGCGATGTGCCTACCACCATACCGCGCCCTCTCCATTCACAGTCCATGGTTGGGCGGTTAATTGTCGGCTCTTGGTGTAATGTCCCCTTCTCAAACCTGATATTTCCAGTGACCGTTGGCCTTTTTCTGGAAACCCAAAGGCTAGTCGGAAGGTAAAATTAGGGTTTCCTATTTTTGGGGATGTCTTTGCTCGGAGTTGGTGGATCTGATGGTGGATTCTTTCTGGGTTTTCAGAGAGCTTCGCAGTGGTATGATCATTTCGGCATTCAGAGCATTTTCTGGAATTTACTATTTTTAGTAAATTCTATTTTTGGCAGTATACAGGTTGGTCTCAGGTAGTTGACTTTCCCCTTCAGTTGTCTCAAGTGGCATATTCAGTTTTGGGCTTCAGAAGCAGTTTTGGAGAGTTGAGCTCATTTCACTTAAAAATAACATTATAATTTAAATGTTATTTTATCACCTTGGCCTAGTCAAATAACTTAATGTTATTTTAAAAGGTGGACTTGAAGGGTGGCGCCATCATTGAGGTTATATTAAAATTATATTGAATTTATCAAGTCAAAACTAAGCCTTAAGGAGGACGCATTTATTTAAGTGAGAAATTTAATGAAGTCAAAATTAAAGATGCTTGGAAAAGGACGCCATTTCTTGGGATTAGGGTTTTGACTTTGGAAAAGAAGTTAGGGTTTCAAGGAAGGTCAACAGAAGCTTATAAAAGACAGCCTTGGGTTCTCATTTGAGGATCTTTTGTCTATGCTATTGTTATGCTGCCAAAATGGTTGCTGGATTGCTTCGAGGAATGAATGCCTCCTAGCCTTGGCTCGACTTCGTGCTTGAGAGATAGCACCTAGTGGAGAGGATTGCTTATTTTGAGTGAGTTGTAGTGAGGTTTGCATTGTAGTGTTGTTTTGCCATTAGAAGTTCAGTTTAATTACATTTTATGTCATTTTCTGGAGTTGCTGATAACAAGGCTGAATCTGTAGTTTCACTTGTAAATCAGAAAACAAAAATAATCTCATTCTGGGTATTGTGTCATTGCATCTTATTGGTAAGGGCGCCCTTTCATGAATATTTGCAAATTTTAATACAAAGCTTATGATTTTATAATGCAAATCCGTCATTCCTTGAAAGCCATACTTTCTGGAGTGCATTAGGATTCATGTCAGTAATTAATAACCATTTTTAGATGCCATTTCTTATTACTAAGTTAGGCGCCATCATTTTGAGGGTCTATTGCATCAGATTTGAGATCATTTGGGTGAGAAATGAGAGAGTTATGAGCATATGAGTAAATTCATAGGTTGCTGGTTTTTCAATTTAAAGTGCAGATTTGTGATAAACCAGAATTAGAATCTTGATCATTGAAGAGTTGAATTGTTTTGGCACTCTATCCAAGCTAAGGAGAGTTCTTTATGATGTATTGTTAATCTTTCAAATTCCTAAGCTATTGGCAGGCGAATGATCCTCATTTTGTAAACTGACAGTAGTACTGGCAGTCATTTTCAAATCTGATTTGTAATGCTCTCTTTCATTATGAAGTTGTTTTGTAATAGATACATCTCCACCCTATGGTAGCTACTTTCCCACTTTGGGTTAGCAAGCACATTCTGGGTGTTGAGTACTCTCAGCTTTTCAGTATTTCTTTCAGGCATTGTACTTTGTAACACTCCGCCATATGGTTTCCCCTCACTCCATACTGGATTGGGTAGCACATACTTGGTGTCGAGTTCCCTTTCAGCACTTAGTGTAGAAGATCCTCTGACCATATGCTTGCCATCATCGGCGCCATTCTTGGTTAGAGTTCCTGCATAAGCAATTTGATTTAGATCCTCTGACCAATGCTCACACCTTGCCCACATCGGGATCCTGGTGTACATTCTGGTTAGAGTTGCTTCCGCACGTTTTGGGTTTAGCTGCTAACCTTAACGGGTGCATTTGTTTCTAATTTGTAATTTGAAAAACAAAAAAATTGGCTTGGAATATTTCAGTGGTATTAGAGCTTAGATCTTTCCACCCTGTGAACAATCCGTCTATGAGTGACAGAGAAAAAAGGTACTTTGCAAGAGAAGACAAGAAGGTTGGAAAACAGTTCCAGCTTTATCAGCCTCCAGAAGGTCAGACAGCTCATTGGGAGTCTTCTCAGGAAACAGACATGGCAGAAGGTGAGAGGTCAGTTGGTGGTAACGAGAGGATTACCAACAACAGAGATGACAGTGGAAAAGGGAGAGATGGGAGAGAAAGATCCATGAGTTCAGGAAAGAGATTTGAAAGAAAGATGGATGCCTTGATGGACATGGTATCTCTCATGATGGGGAAAGTGGGCCAGAACACCACTCCATAGAACAACTCAGGGCATAGAGGGGAGCATAGTGCTTCCAACCAGCATGATGAGCATGCAGCTCGGACGGTGTCAAACAACACTTACATTTCCTCCAGGCCGTTCAAACCCACCTTTTTGGCACCTGTAAACAATCAACCAGATCCTGAAGAGAATGCTTCATTCGTGGAGCAGTTGAGACTGGGTCGTGCAGAGTATGATTCTCTACCTACCGACATCAGGATGGATATGTCCTATAACGATTTCATGGATCATAAAAGGAAAAACAAAGGACAAGGGAGACACTATGATCAAAGAAGACCATCAAATCAAGGAGACTTGTACCAAGCTGTCAACAAGGTGACACTTCCACACTTTGACGGGAGTGATTCCAATTCAGCTCGAGCTTGGATTCAGAAGCTGGATAACTATCTAGCTCTCAGACCTATGGCAGAAGAAGAAGCGATCAAGTTCGCTACGCTACACCTTGATGGGGTGGCGCACGAGTGGTGGTACCATGGCTTAATTACTCTGGGTCATCGGTCTATCACAACTTATGAGGATTTCACTACCAGGCTCATTGAGAGATTTGAAAAGAAGGATCTTGAAATTCATTTCAGAGAGCTTGCACAATTGAGACAGTATGGCATAGTTGATGCCTACATTGCTGAGTTTCAGAGACTCTCAGTCATGGTGACTGGAATCACGGAGAGAAGACTGGTGATCCTCTTCAGTGGAGGTTTGACAGAACCACTCAAGGGTTGGATTAAAGCCTTTGATTCACCAACCCTACAGGAGGCCATGAAGAAGGCAAGAAACATGGAGTGGGCTGCTCCTAAGGCGAAGTTTCAATCTAACTCCCCTTTTCAGAAAAGGGATAAAGGGAAAAGACCTCAGCATAGACCTCCTTTGCGACCTCAGCATAAGGAGTTCAAACATCATAATCCTCATGTCACTAGATTAGATCCTAAAACCCTGAATGAACTCAGAAGAAAAGGGTTGTGTTTCTGGTGCAGGGAAAAATGGTCTCAGGATCATGTTTGCCCTAAGGGGGTTAAATTCAATCAGATTGAGTACTATTCTGCTAGTGAAAGTAGTTCTGATTTTTCCGACCAGCAATCTGATTTTGAGGAGAGTGAAGTAGAAAGAGCTCCAGAAGAGTCCGGAGATGAGAAGGAAAGTGGAGGAGTCTTGGCTCAGCTTTCGAGTTTCCAAAGAAATGAATCATTCAAGGTTCGGGGGATGGTCAAAGGGCAGCGAATCGTTGCCTTAATTGACACTGGAGCAACACATAACTTCATTGATAAAGTTGTGGTAGCAAAGAAGGGGCTGCAAACTGAGGAGTTTGAAGGGTTTAAGGTCATGGTTGCCGATGGTTTCCATATTACATGCACAAAGAAAATCTCGAACATGACCATGCAATTGGGAAATTACGAAGTCCAGGATGACTTCTATGTAGTCCACATTGGAGATACTGATGCCATCCTAGGCATTCAATGGCTGCGTTCTCTTGGGGAGATCTCCTTGAACCTACAGACTATGGAGCTCAAGTTCCAAGCGGATGGGAAGAAGATAGTTCTGAGAGGAATGTCCAATGGGGGTCCTCGAGTAGTGTCATTCAAAAGAATGGCAAGGCTGATCCATCACGATCAAGCTGAGTGGGTTGCTGAATGCATAATCCTTCCTGATAGTCCTGTAGAGACTAAACGTGACCTTCCTCCTGATATTCAGTCTCTACTCACGAAGAAGAGAAAAGTCTTTGCAGATTTGCCTCTTGGACCACCACCTGAACGGCGTTCATAACACATCATAGAGCTCAAGGAAGGGGCTAAACCGGTGATCACAACTCCGTATCGGTATCCGAAGAGGCAAAAGGATGAGATCGAGAAGAATATTCAAGAACTCTTGGAGATGGGTTTCATACGCCCAAGCAAGAGCCCCTTTGCATCTGCAGTGGTTCTTGTGAAGAAGAAGGATGGTACCATGCGCATGTGCATGGACTATCGTGCTTTGAATCAAAGCACCATCAAAAACAGATACCCCATACCCATAATAGATGAGCTCATTGATGAGCTACATGGGGCCAAGTTCTTCTCAAAGATCGATTTGAGATCGGGTTACCATCAGATTCGGATGAGGGGATCTGATGTGGAGAAGACAGCTTTCAGATGTCACTATGGCCATTTCGAATTCTTAGTCATGCCATTTGGGTTGACTAATGCTCTGGCTACCTTTCAGTCTTGCATGAACCGTGTTTTTTAGAATCAGTTAAGAAGGTTTGTGTTGATATTTTTTGATGATATTCTGATCTACAGCAAGACTTGGGAAGATCATCTCAAGCACTTGGAGGAAGTGCTTAGTATCTTGGAATCTGAGAGTTTGTTCGCAAAAGCTTCCAAATGTGAATTTGGAATGTAGGAGTTATTGTACCTTGGTCACATAATCAGTGCTGTGGGAGTGAAGGTGGATCCGGAAAAGATCAAAGTAGTAGTTGATTGGCCACCTCCCGAGAACTTGACTCAGTTGAAGGGTTTTCTGGGTCTTTGTGGTTTTTATCGGAGATTCATAAAGGGGTATTCCCAGAATGCTGCTCCCCTTACTGATCTCACCAAAAAGGGAGCCTTTTGTTGGTCAGAAAAGGCTCAAATTGTTTTTGACAAGTTCAAGAAGATCATGAGCTCGTGTCCGGTTTTGGCTATTCCGGATTTCTCCAAGCCTTTCGAGTTGTAATGTGATGCATCAGGGGAGGGAGTTGGGGCTTTCTTGATGCAAGACAAACACCCTATCGTGTTTGAGAGCCAAAAATTGAGGGGTGTGGAAAGAACATACTCAATTTATGACAAGGAAATGCTTGCCATCATGCACACATTAGCCAAGTTCAGACAGTACTTGGTGGGGAACAAGTTTGTGGTTAAGACTGACCACAATAGCCTCAAGCATTTCATGCACCAGAAGGACCTAAATGAGAGGCAACATAAATGGGTGAGTAAGCTTCAAGCTTACGACTTTGACATTGAATATGTCAGAGGGAAAAACAATATCGTGGTCGATGCTTTATCCAGGAGACCTCATCTTAGCTCATTGTGTGAGCTTACTGCAGATTGGAGAGACATGTTGCTTGCTGATTATGCCAAAAATCAGTTTGCAACCAGCATTTTTGAGGGTACTTTTCATGATGAAAGGTACAAGGTGATTGAGGGATTGATCCACTATAAGGGAAGAATCTTTCTGGTGGCTGATTCTAAGTTGAAGAAGAAGATTCTTTTGACTTTTCATGATATTCCAATTGCTGGTCACCAAGGTTTTTTCAAGACATATAGGCAGATCTGAGAAAGGTTTTCTTGAAAGGGATTGAAAGGAGAGGTACAATGCTACATTCAGGAGTGTCTTGTTTGTCAAATGAATAAAAATGAGCATACATTACTAGCCGGTTTGCTGCAACCACTTCCTATCCCCAATCAAAAATGGGAAAGCATCTCGATGGATTTCATCACAGGGTTGCCCAAGGCCCAAGGGAAGGATTGTATTTATGTAGTGGTGGATAGGCTAACCAAATTTTCTCATTTCTTCACCATTACTAGCACTTTCTCTACAACACAAGTGGCAGATCTGTTTTTTCGAGAAGTGTTTAGGCTGCATGGGTTGCCAAAGAACATTGTAAGTGATAGGGACAGCAATTTCCTAAGTACCTTTTGGCAAGAAATCTTCAGAATGAGTGGTACTGTGCTCACTCCAAGCACTAGTTACCATCCCCAAACAGATGGCCAAACTAAAATAGTGAACAAGTGGTTAGAAGGCTACTTGAGAAACTATGTGTTAGAACAACAAAGAGCTTGGGTCAAGTGGCTGCATATAGGCGAGTATTGCTACAATTCATCCTTCCATATGTCGATTAAGATGTCTCCTTTCTTGGCACTTTATGGGTATGAAGCACCTAGTTTTGCAGATTTGGTGTTTGGTGACAGCAAAGCACCCTAGCCAAGGATTTGTTGCAGCATAGTCAAGACATAATGAAATCCTTGAAGGATAATTTGCAGATTGCACAAAATCAGCAGAAGTTGTATGCTGATCAGAAGCGTGTTGAGCATTCTTTCGAGGTTGGGGATATGGTCTATCTTCGCTTACAACCTTATAGACAGTCTACTCTCAAGAAGAGTGGAGCTGAGAAGCTCGAACCTCGCTTCTATGGGCCATTCAGGGTCATAAAAAAAGTTGGGGCAGTTGCTTATGAATTAGAGCTACCTTCTGATAGCAGAGTGCATAACATCTTCCACGTGTCTCGCCTCAAGAAGGCACTTGGACATAATGTGTTTGCTTCATCACAGTTGCCACCTTTGGATGAAGAGGGACAGTTGGTTCTAATTCCAGAGGAGATACTTGACTTCAGAGAACATTCTTTGAGGAAAAGAACCATCAGAGAATACCTGGTGAAGTGGAAGAACCTGCCTATGGAGGATGCGACTTGGGAAAGTGATGAGATTTTCCAGCATCCTGGCTTGCGATTGCTTGAGGACAAGCAATCTTGGGGAGGGCGGACTGTAATGTCCCCTTCTCAAACCTGATATTTCCAGTGACCGTTGGCCTTTTTTTGGAAACCCGAAGGCTAGCGGAAGGTAAAATTAGGGTTTCCTATTTTTGGGGATGTCTTTGCTCGGAGTTGGTGGATCTGATGGCGGATTCTTTCTGGGTTTTCAGAGAGCTTCGCAGTGGTATGATCATTTTGGCATTCAAAGCATTTTTCTGGAATTTACTATTTTTAGTAAATTCTATTTTTGGCAATATACAGGTTGGTCTCAGGTAGTTGACTTTCCCCTTTAGTTGTCTCAAGTGGCATATTCAGTTTCGGGCTTCAGAAGTAGTTTTGGAGAGTTGAGCTCATTTCACTTAAAAATAACATTATAATTTAAATGTTATTTTATCACCTTGGCCTAGTCAAATAACTTAATGTTATTTTAAAAGGTGGACTTGAAGGGTGGCGCCATCATTGAGGTTATATTAAAATTATATTGAATTTATCAAGTCAAAACTAAGCCTTAAGGAGGATGCATTTATTTAAGTGAGAAATTTAATGAAGTCAAAATTAAAGATGCTTGGAAAAGGATGCCATTTCTTGGGATTAGGGTTTTGACTTTGGAAAAGAAGTTAGGGTTTCAAGGAAGGTCAACAGAAGCTTATAAAAGACAGCCTTGGGTTCTCATTTGAGAATCTTTTTTCTATGCTATTGTTATGCTGCCAAAATGGTTGCTGGATTGCTTCGAGGAATGAATGCCTCCTAGCCTTGGCTCGACTTCGTGCTTGAGAGATAGCACCTACTGGAGAGGATTGCTTATTTTTAGTGAGTTGTAGTGAGGTTTGCATTGTAGTGTTGTTTTTCCATTAGAAGTTCAGTTTAATTGCATTTTATGTCATTTTCTGGAGTTGCTGATAACAAGGTTGAATCTGTAGTTTCACTCGTAAATCAGAAAACAAAAATAATCTCATTCTAGGTATTGTGTCATTGCATCTTATTGGTAAGGGCGCCCTTTCATGAATATTTGCAGATTTTAATACGAAGCTTATGATTTTATAATGCAAATCCGTCATTCCTTGAAAACCGTACTTTCTGGAGTGCATTAGGATTCATGTCAGTAATTAATAACCATTTTTAGATGCCATTTCTTATTACTAAGTTAGGCGCCATCATTTTGAGGGTCTATTGCATCAGATTTGAGATCATTTGGGTGAGAAATGAGAGAGTTATGAGCATATGAGTAAATTCATAGGTTGCTGGTTTTTCAATTTAAAGTGCAGATTTGTGATAAACCAAAATTAGAATCTTGATCATTGAAGAGTTGAATTGTTTTGGCACTCTATCCAAGCTAAGGAGAGTTCTTTATGATGTATTGTTAATCTTTCGAATTCCTAAGCTATTGGCAGGCGAATGATCCTCATTTTGTAAACTGACAATAGTACTGGCAGTCATTTTCAAATCTGATTTGTAATACTCTCTTTCATTATGAAGTTGTTTTGTAATAGATACATCTCCACCCTATGGTAGCTACTTTCCCACTCTGGGTTAGCAAGCACATTTTGGGTGTTGAGTACTCTCAGCTTTTCAGTATTTCTTTCAAGCATTGTACTTTGTAACACTCCGCCATATGGTCGCCCCTCACTCCATACTGGATTGGGTAGCACATACTTGGTGTCGAGTTCCCCTTTGAGCACTTAGTGTAGAAGATCCTTTAACCATATGCTCACCATCATCGGCGCCATTCTTGGTTAGAGTTCCTGCATAAGCAATTTGATTTAGATCCTCTGACCAATGCTCACACCTTGCCCACATCGGGATCCTGGTGTACATTCTGGTTAGAGTTGCTTCCGCACGTTTTGGGTTTAGCTGCTAACCTTAACGGGTGCATTTGTTTCTAATTTATAATTTGAAAAACAAAAAAATTGGCTTGGAATATTTCACTTGGCTACCGCCATCTTGTGGTTATCTTTGTGACCGCCCGCGGTGGCACGATGCACCTACCCCCTCACTGCAGCCTTCAGTCTTTCACACTGCGGTAACGCAAGGTAACCATTGGAGCATGGTCACTATGGCCACCGTGGCCTCTTCAAAACCTTGTGCAGTTCGGCGGTTGTTTTGCGGCTTCATCGCTATATCGTGACCCCTCTCGTGCACACCCGCGATAGAGCGATATTTTGTGTTTTTGACGGCAGACGATAGTTGGTGGTGTGCTGGCTAACAAATAGGATGGAAGGACGGATATTTAAGTTTGTAGGAATATTGTTTAATTCTATTGGACTTTGCTTTAATATGATTTGTTCAAGTTTTTGCTGGAATACTTTATTGCCATTATTTTTTGTTTTTATTTGTGGCCATAAACTTTTATATAGTGTGATGTTTTGTAATTTTTGAGATAGAAGTTTAATATCAAAAAATTGCTCTAAAGTAGCAAATAATTTCTTGGTTGTTCTGTGTTTGAATGAGTAAAATATATATATATATATATTTCTATGGTATTTATCTTTGCCTAATCCTTCACATGGTATCAAAGCCTAAGGTCATTTGTAGAGAGTCTGTAAATCATGGCAGCAAGCACAAGCTTGTCTAATCCCCAAATTTTTCACCTAAATGGAAAGAATTATGACTACTGGTCTATAACAATAAGAGCATTGTTTTGTTCACAAGATTTATGGGAGTTTGTAGAAAATGGGTTTCCAGAGCCTGTAAATGCAGCAACATATAATGCTCTAACTCAAGCAGAGAAAGATTTACTGAAAGATAACAAAAAGGAGGACTCAAAGACACTTTTTCATTCTACAAGGAGTACATGAGAGCATTTTTCCTAGAATTTCAGCCACAATCAAGTCCAAGCAAGCATGGAACATTTTACAAATTGCATATCAAGGAATGGACAAAGTTAAAACTGCAAAGTTGTAAGTACTAAGAAGAGAGTTTGAGACTCTGTTTATGAAAGATAATGAGTCTGTAGATTCATATTTTACTCAGATAATGGGACTGGTAAACCAGATGAGAATACATGGTCAAACACTTGAAGATGTCAAAGTTGTAGAAAATATTTTAAGAAGCTTACCCACAAAATTTGAGTCAATTTCAGTCACTATAGAGGAGACAAAGGACCTCACCCAGTATTCAATTGATGAGCTTTATGCTTCACTTATTTCTCATGAGCACAGACTCAGCAGAACAAAAAATATGTCATTGGAGCATGGATCCAAGTCTCAAGCTTCAATTAACCAAGGAAGAGGCAGAGGTAGAACAAATTTCAAAGCAAGAGGAAGAGGCTTCAACAGAGGTGGAAGAAATAACCAGTCAAGTTCAAGTGGAAGAAGCAGCAGGCAAAACCCATCTCAAAACTTTCCTCAAGGTCAAAGGTATGATAAATCTCAGGTCCAATGTCATTATTGTAAAAAGTTTGGACATTACATGAATGAATGTAGGAAGAAGTAGTATGATATGAGTAGACAAAATGCAAATTTTACTAGAGAGATTCAAGACCATAGACCAGATAAAAGCACAATGTTTTTTGCCTGTAATGTAGTTCAAGCTAGTGAGAAAGAAGTTTGGTTCTTAGACTCAAGTTGTAGTAATCATATGACAAAGAATTTAGAGTTGTTTACAAGTCTAGATGAGAATATTAAGTCAGATGTCACCTTGGGTAATGACAACAAAGTGTCAATTAAAGGAAAGGGAAATGTTAATATTGTGACTAAGCAGGGGGAGCATAAATACATCTCAGATGTTTATTTTGTGCTTGGTCATAAACACAATTTGATGAGTGTTGGACAGTTAGTTCAAAAGGGTTATAGAGTGACTTTTAAAAATGGTATGTGCATAATTTTAGACAAATGCCCAAGTAGCCATTTGATAGCTAAAATCAATATGACAAACAATAGAATGTTTCCTTTGAGAATTCAGCCAGCCTTAAGCACAAACTATGCATGAGCACAAGAGGTGTCAACTGTAACTCAATATGTCTTTCAGGAAGAAGTAAAGGATGAAAAATGGCTATGGCACTTAAGATTCAATCATTTAAATTTTGGTGGTCTGAATTTGCTTCATAGGAAGAGCATGGTAAAGGGAATTCCATTAATTGAAAAACCCGAGAGAGTTTGTGAAGGTTGCATTCTAGGAAAGCAGCATAGAGAGTCTTTTCCAGCAGGGAAATCCACAAGAGAAAAGGCCCCATTAGAAATTGTTCATTCAGACTTGTGTGGCCCAATGCAGACACCTTCAATAGGTGGTAGTTATTATTTTCTGACTTTCATAGATTATTATTCAAGGAAGACATGGGTCTATTTTCTAAAACAAAAAAGTGAAGTGTTTAATTTCTTTTGTCAATTTAAGTCTCTTTCTAAAAAACAAAGTGGTTATTTTATCAAAGTGTTGAGAACAGATAGAGGAGGTAAATACATATCAAAAGAATTTTTAAATTTCTGTAAAGAGCATGGAATACACAAACAATTCACAACAAGATACATGCCTCAACAAAACGGGATAGCTGAGAGGAAAAATAGAACCATAATGGAGATGGCTAGAAGTATGTTGAAAGCCAAGCATTTAACAAATAAGTTTTGGTCTGAAGTTGTATCATGTGCAACATATATCATGAATAGATGCCCAACAAAAAGTGTGATGAATATTATCCCCGAAGAGGCATGGACTGGTAAAAAGCATAATGTATCTCACATGAGAGTTTTTGGATGTGTTTCATATGCACATGTACCTGATGAATTAAGAAGAAAACTTGAAAATAAAGGAGAGAAATGTATTTTTGTTGGATATAGTGATGAATCGAAAGCATATAAATTGTTTAATCCAATAACTAAGAAGGTTATAATCAGTAGAGATGTTCAATTTGTTGAAGATGAAGCATGGGATGGAAGTAGAGAAAGCATTGTTAATGTTACAGTCAATATTCCTCAAGAAGAAAATGAAATTTCAGTTCCAGCTAATGTACCTACTGTCCCTACTCAACCTCAGACAAGTGGTCAACAATTGACACTAGCAATCAATGTAAGAGCAGCTACAAGAGGATTGGAGATGCCATCCAAAAAAATAATTTCTGGTGTAGGACCTTCAAGTCCATATTCTACAGATTCAAGTGATCTATTAAACCCAACTTTGGCAAGCATGAGGAGGCAGAAAATCAGAAACATCAGTGATATCTATAATCAGAATGTAGGTGAGAATGACTCACAATAGTTTACACTTTTCTCTTTTTATTCACAAGATGGAGATCCAATTCATTAGGAAGATGCAATCAAAGAAGAAAAGTGGATAACAACAATGGATGATGAGATAGATTCAATTGAAAACAATCGGACATGGGAGTTGCAGAGTCTTCCAAAAGACAAGGATGTAATTGGTGTAAATGGATTTATAAAACTAAATTGAATGCAAATGGAGAAGAGTAGAAGCACAAAGTAGGATTGGTAGTGAAAGGATATACACAACAACCTAGAATTGACTATAATGAAACTTTTGCACCTGTTGCATGCCTTGACACAATCAGAATGATACTTGCCTTAACAACACAAAACAGATGGTTAGTTCATCAAATGGATGTGAAGTCAGTATTTTTAAAAGGCTATCTTGAAGAGGACATTTACATTGAACAACCACCTAGATATGAAATATTGGGACAAGAAGACAAAGTCTATAAACTGCAAAAAGATTTGTATGGTCTAAAACAAGCCCCAAGAGCTTGGTATAGTAGAATAGATAGTTATTTCACAAATAATGGATTTACCAGATGCAATAGTGAACCGACACTGTATACTAAAGTGAATGAAAATGGTAAAATTTTAATCATTTGTCTGTATGTTGATGATTTAATATTACCTAGAAATCTGTCAGTTGATTTGTTCAATGCAACAATGATCAAAGAGTTTGAAATGACAGACTTAGGTCTGATGAAGTGTTTTCTGGGCATTGAGGTAACACAAAATGAAAATGGAATTTTTATTTCTTAGGCAAAGTATGTGAAAGATGTTTTAAAAAGATTTAATATGATGAATTGTAAGTCAACACCCACCCCAATGGTAACTGGTCTGAAACTGAGCAAAGAAGACAAAGGCTCATATGTGAATTCAACTTTGTATAAGCAACTAGTAGGGAGTTTGATGTATCTAACAACCACAAGGCCTGATATAATATTTTTAGTTAGTTTGATCTCCAGATTCATGGAAGCACCAAAAGAATCACATTGGATGGTTGGAAAGAGAATATTGAGATATATCAATGGAACAAAATATTTTGGAATTCAGTACTCTAGATCAGAAGAATTTAAATTAGTTGGCTACACATATAGTGATTGTGCTGGAAGTGTTGATGATAGGAAAAGAACATCAGGCTATGTTTTTAACTTTGGTAGTGGAGTTGTTTCTTGGGCTTCTAAAAAGCAACCTATTGTTACTTTGTCATCAACTGAAGTTGAGTATGTTGCTACAACAAGTGCTTCATGTTAGGCAGTATGGATGAGAAGAATATTGAAGGAGATTCAAAATGAGTAGTCAGATACTACAAAAAAATTCTACGACAATAACTCTGCAATCACCCTCTCAAAGAATCATGTGTTTAACAAGCAAAGCAAACACATCGATACCCATTTCCATTTCATCCGACAGCTGATCAACAATGTTGAAATTGTTTCAAAGTTTTGCAGGACGGGGGAATAGCATGCCGATACATTCACCAAGGCACTCGGTGCAGACAACTTTATTCTTCAACGAACCAGACTAGGTGTCACAGATGGCAGAAGCTATGTTCAAGGGCGAGTGTTAGAGTTTCACTCCACTCCCGTGGCTTTCTCCAACTCTTGCCGTTCCCCCGCACTGACTGATGCTCCTTCTTGTGGTTTGGCGGTGTCCACCGAGCTACCACAACCTTTCGCTCTCTTGACATCGGTCTCACGGTGGTCTTTCTCCTCGTCTACCACTGCACCGTGGCTTCCAACTTACCTAACCATGACAATGCGGGTTAACTGCTAGTGGTGTCTACTGCCACACCGCGGTTTACTTCATGACAGCCCGCAATGGTGTGGTGTGCCTACTGGCATACCACACCCTCTCCGTTCATAGTTTGTGGTTGGGCAATTAACTGTCGGCTCCTGGCTACGACCATCCTGTGGTTATCTTTGTGACTGCCCGCAGTGGCACGGTGCGCCTACCGCCTCACTGCAGCCTTCAGTCTTTCAGACCACGGTAACGTGGGGTAACCATTGGAGCATGGTCACTGCAGCCACCGTGACCTCTTCAAAACCTCATGCGGTTCAGCCGTTGTTTTGCGGCTTCACGGATATATCGTGACCCTTCTCCTACACACCTGCGGTAGAGCAGTATTTTGTGTTTTTGATGGTGGACGACAGTTGGTGGTGTGCTGGCGGATAGATAGGATGAAAGGACGGATATTTAAGTCTATAGGATTGTTGTTTAATTCGATTGGACTTTTCTTTAATATGATTTGGTCGATTTTTTGCTAGCATACTTTATTGCCATTATTTTTTGTTTTTATTTGTGGCTGTAAACTTTTATATAGTGTGATGTTTTGTAATTTTTGAGATAGAAGTTTAATATCAAAAAATTTCTCTAAGGTAGCAAATAATTTCTTGGTTGTTCTGTGTTTGAATGAGTAAAATATAAAATTATTATTTTATGTGCTATATTTATCTCTTCCTAATCCTTCAAAAGCCAAACCCTACAACCTTTGACAACGTACTCCCAACCTATGCCAAAATGGGAGCTTATGAGTAGGATGTGGACATCCATAAAAACATAAAGGACAAAAGAATTTTCTCAGAGGTAGTTGCAACTATTATGATAGACATGGCTTTAGGAAAATTCACTGCCAATAATTTACCGACGAAAAATTCACTACCAATAATTTATTGTGGGAAAATTCACTGCCATGATAAATTCATGGCCAAGTAAAATTCACCGCCATGACAAATTCACTATCAAGTAAAATTCACCACGAGCAATTCATCATGACGAAAATTTAATGGCATTAATATTTTTTAATATATATTTTGAAAACTTTGATTTTTTTCACAAAAGAAAATATTAATGTGGTTAATTTTCCACCGCAGTGAATTGTTGATGATGAATTTTATTGTGATGAATTTTTCATATGCCAATAGACATGTATGCAAAATGTAGCTACATATTTTTCAATATAGTTCACCATAAAAACAGTAAAGAATATCTGAGATATATGCTTAGGTTGAATTTAATGAAATAATTATTTTGTGGATGTGCCTTATGTGTGTGACTTGTGATGTTAAAAATTGTGACGATTTATGTCTCTTTGAATTTCACTCCTCTTCATATTGTTTTTTCTCTACTCACAATCTTTATTTGATACCCCATAGTCTCTCTGCTTTTGTTTTGCCTCTCTTCTTCTTCTCTTACCTCTTCATATTGTTTGTTCTCTACTCATAGTCTTTATTTGAGACCTCATAGTTCCACTTTCAACTTCACGCTATTGAGGCTCATCCTCACTCATGCTATGAGAATTCATAATGACACTACAATAAATGATATAAAATTTATAAGTTTACAATTTTAAAACTGAAATTCAAGCTATGCATAATACAAGGGATTGAGACACATTTTTTTCTTACTTCAGACCAAATGAAGCAAAAAGGTAGAGGATACAAAAATAAAAGTCTTTGTTGTTAACCTTTGTCAAACAAATATTTTACTTTTTTTTCATACCTCAGCTTACATGAAGGATTGATGTAAATGATACACAAAAATTATAATCCTAATTTGACAAAATAAAAAAAATTTAACATCTAAAACATGAAAGTAAAACATAATTCATGGAATTATTTACAAAATTGAAAACTAAACAAATAATAGTATTGTATTTAAATTTTGAAATTGAAAATTGTAACAAGTTACAATCAAAAATGTAAACTAATATTTCAATTTATAAATTATTAGTGAAAGAAAATAATATTAAAATTTTAGAAAACAATAATGGAAACCTACCTTTTTTGCTTGGAAAATGCTTTCAATCATTTGAGTTGTTGCAACTTGACTCCTCTTCTTCCTCTTCCTCAATCTTCGTTCACTCTTTCACCTTGCACTTGTGAGCTTGTTGCTCTCAAGACTTAGTCTCACACTTACTGCAATGAATTATTAGCATGCTATTGATTTCTTGTTGTGAGTTGAAATGAGGTTGGAAAGCAAATTTACAGATTTTTCAAGGTTTTGCCATTAGGGTTTAGGCTTGAGCATGAATTTCAAAAAAAATTGATTTTAAAAATGCATTTTTCTTTTACAACATAGTGGGAGACACTTGGGCATCCCAAGGACATTTGGGGGACTGTTAGGGTTTCCCAAGATGTTTTGGGGAGGTCCAGACATCCCCTAAAAGTCCCCGAAAGAAGGGGCATCTTGAAAATGTCCTCTCTAAGAGGGAGATGTCCCAAAAACATCCATTGATCACCAATGGAAGTGGTAGGATAGTGAGAGATGTCCCTTCCAAATCTCCATATTGAAGATGTCCCAATCTAAAATAATGTATTTTTTTTTTAAAGATGCGTCTATTAATATAATTGCTAAAAATTAAACACATAAAATATCTTAAAATGCATAAAAGTTAGCATTAATATATACATAATGAATATAAAAATATTAAATTAAAATATAATTTTTTAAAATAAATATTTACTAATACACTATGAATGTAAGTGCTATACCATTGATTTATTAATTTTCATTAATTAACTAACTTTCCGTACGAAATTTTAGCTTGAGATTTCTCAGTCCTATAATTGATGGGCATTCGCTATGGTAATTCTACAGAGACTATTGTCGGGGAAAAGAAATGTGGCTGTCTTTGGATCAAATAAAAAAGTGTGTAAGAAATGTCTATAGTTACTGATTGTTTTTCTCTAGTGGTTTGCAAGATGGCAAGGCATGGATGTCGCAGTGGCTTTCTGCAGCTTCTTTTATCTACGGTCGCGAAAAATGGAGATAGATTTTTCGTTATTTTGGACTGTACAGACGTGAACTCTTTGATGACCTCGTTAATCAATGCGGATGGTTTTGCAATATGTCCATCATATAGTTTTCAGTTATCTCTCATCATATGATCTAATGGATAAAATAAATGATAAATTGACGAGTGTTGCAACTTATCATTCAAATATATTTTTTTCGATCGTTTGAAATCAATTTATTCATCTCACACAAGGATAATTGATTTCCTGATTGAAGGTTCAATAAGTGTTAGTACTTACAAGAAAATCAAACACATAATACGAGCAAATTCACATGAAAATTTGATGTATTTAAAACATGAATGTTGACTAATAATAAATGTTGTAAATTTTTATTATTCTATACTTAAATTTTTTTTAGGATGCTCAATTATTCAATCAATTCACTAAGATTTCAAATGGTGAAAAAGATGTGTTTATATGCAATAATTTAGTTTCCATCAAAATTAATTATCAAAAGTCAAAAAATGAATTCAGATTTATAAATGTTAAAATGCTAACAAAAGTATATTTTAAATTGGGTAAAAATAGGTTGGACATCGGTGCTAGTGCCCTAGTGTAAACCTATTTTGGGTCTTTAAGTGTCGTTAAATAAATATTAAATAATAATTTTCAATTTAAATTTGATTTCCCGAAAAATGACTAGGAAATGGTCAAATTAACAACATAATTAGGTCCAAGCAAATAGGGGGAGCTAAACTTAGTGTGAAATTGTCAAGGGTAATAATTTATGATGCTACATTTAGCTCCCACTTTAGTGAGAGTATGAACTTACACTCATTCTCACACTAAAGTAAGGATAAGCCAAGAAGGGTTCATATATCCAAACATTGGAGAGGTAGGATGACATTGAATCTAGGGGATGCGCTAGCCCTCAGGCTTAAGATCCTATGGAAAAACAATGTAAAGACAAATAAATGCATACATGAGGTACAATGCAATATGACAAATATGAAGCATGCACAATCAAGACACAAAGCTAACATAATGAAAAACATGCATAATGCAAACACAATATAAACACAATGCAAACATATTGCAAACATAATGTAAACATGCAAAGGGGGTATGACAACGATGGACTAGAAAGTTCCACAAAAATCATACTAAGATCCATACCAAATGAATCCATAAATTATTAGGTTAGTAAAGTTTGATATTTGATAGGTTTGCCATGAATGAAAGCATCATAGACTCTAGAGTGAAGTCCAATATTCACTAGGTGAGCTAGATAAGAAATTGTAATGTCGTAAATTGCATCCTATGCAATTTCACATTACATACAACTTCCTTTTTAAATAAATTAAGATAATTATTCTCTTTTTCAATCTAAACCATCTTTTGACACCTTTCATGTCAAAATACTTTACTACTACGTCTAATTTTTTTACAGGCTAGTGTGCGCCATGGAGATGTCTGTATTCTGCACTCGTGTCCAACAAAAAATTATGACTAAGTTAACCATTGGGATGCTACATCTACCACAATTTGGTAGTGTAATGTCTCTACCAACCTATAGCCTCACTGGGAGTCTCTCGGGTAAGCTATTTGGACCAAAAAGGTCTTCCCTCTTGATTGAGATTCTAGATCTTTTGAACTATACACACAAAACACTCTCTTCTTCTCTCATTCTTCAACATTCTACAACACTTCTTGAGCATTCACAGTGTTCTCCATATCTCCTATTTACACATATCTTTCAAAGAACTCTTCTATAACTTTTAGAGTAAACTCCATTGTTGCAAACTGTGTGAGGGAGAGAACGTTAGATCAAAAGCAAGACCAAACATGCTAATCTAAGAATCTAAACTAAGATCAAACATATTAATCTAAGATCTAATCCTACACATACGAAATCAAACTAAGCTAATTGAATATACATAAATGAATCTACGATTACATAATTGAATGTACAAAATAGCATAGTGTTACCATCCCATAGTGGAGTACATATTCACCTGATGTTGGGTTGTTCCTATCACCGTGAAGCCTCCAAAGTTCATGTGCAAAATCTTGATGAGTGATTTCTTTGGGTTGATTGATCGAAGAAATGAGGTTGAAGCACTAGTAATGGTGATTATGAATGTCAGTAGTACTTTGTTGTGTAAATGATGTTGATTCTTTGATCCTTATTTGTGAGGAAAGGGGTTTGTTATATAGAAAATGAGATTTCAAATGGGCGATCAAGATTGTTTTGAAGAATATCCAGATCAATGGTTGGAGTGTGTTGAGAGGATTTAGACATGAGAAGATTGTGCAAAGTTGATTGCATAATTTGGGTGATTGAGAAATAGATTGGCTAGTCAAAGATTAGATTGATCAGTCAGGATTTAGATGACTTAGTTAGGAAATTGATGGCTTAGTTAGGAATTTGATTCATTAGTTAGCAACTTAGGTTGCTTAGTTAGAAATTTAGATTGATTAGTTAAAAAATTAGATTGCTCAGTCAACAATCGTAATTTGCTCAATTAGAAAGTGGGTGAGGAATATGAATTAATTGATTTAATTAATTAGTTCATTTTTGGAGTTGAATGTGCAAATCAAGTTTGACTTTTGCAAACAAAGTTGCATTAGTTTGATTTGATTTTCGATAATTGATTTGAATAGTTTGATTTAATTATTCAAATTTTGGAGGGAAAGTGTCATAATTAAATTATTATTTAATAATTTAATCCACTTAGGGGAATATGATGATTTAGTGACGTAATTAAATATTTGGCGTTATTTAATTAATTGGGATGAAATAAAGTGATATTAAGACTTCATTAAATAAATGTGATTTATTTAATTGGTCGAAATGATGAAACGTGAATTAATCAAATAATGTTGTTTTATTTAATTAATAGCATAATTAGCATTTTTAGGACTTTATTAAATAAATAAAATTTATTTAATTTTTCTGAAATGATGAAAAAGTGAATTAATTAAATAATGTTGTATTATTCAATTAATAGCAGAATTAGGGTTTTGGATGTTGTTTCAATGTGGTGTGATGTTTCAAGATAATTCTGAGATGTTCCAAGATGTTCCAAGATGATTCTAAGACTATTCCAAGTCATTTTGAGATGTTACGAGATGTTTTAGGATGATTCTAAGTCATTTCGAGATGTTACAGGATGTTCCAGGATGATTTTGAGTCATTCTGAGATGTTACAGGATATCCTGGGATGATTCTAAGTCATTATGAGATGTTACAGGATGTTTCAGGATGATTTTCAATGTTTGATGTTGTTCAAGGTTGTTCGATGTTGTTCGATAGGTGTTAAGTCAATTTTATATGTCTACATTTTGCTCATTTTTGATATAAAGTAGTGGTTGCTTTGTTCCAAAGATTCTATTTTTTAAGATCAATTTTTTGAAAAACATTAATGCCCCACTGTGCCCCAAAATTTAGTGGAATGATGTTAGGACTCTATGGTGCCCCCTTGAGAGGTTGACCAAAAATTTCAAACTTTGAGGTCAGGCTCTTGACATAATTGTATTTTAATTTTGATGTTTTTAGATGAAATATTATATCAATAGGTGCTTTGTTTCTCGTTCCGATGTTCCGTAGAGATTTTAATTTGAAAGTAGGAAGGTTCCCTAAGTGAAATTAGGGTTTTTTTGAGCTATTATATAAGCAATTAATCTTCAAATTGGCCCATTTGTGCTTTGATCCTTTAGATATTTCTTATCTCTGGATTTCATATTTTGTCAGTATTTGAGGAACAATGTCGATATTTGAGGTTTCCCTACATCATTCTGAGCTTGTTTGATAGTTTGGATGGCCTTTAGGCATCGATGGTCCAATATGTACCTTC
>CM021109.1:260429129-260473232 GCA_007115665.2 Sequoiadendron giganteum | reverse complement strand
TCCTCCACTAGCTAGGGATGTCGATATGTTGCTAGCTTAGATGACTATTTCCAAATATGTAGAGATTGCATGGCGAGAGGCTACAGAGGCTTAGGTAGACATTTTGAGGGCTGAGCGAGAGAGAATGATCAACCGATGACATACTGCAAAGGCTCAAGTACTGTTACTAACAATACAGAGAGATACTCTCTGGGTAGAGCATGATAGTATGCAAGCTAAGCGAGATTAGTTTCTATAGATTTCCACCTACTATCATACCTTATATGATGCTATTTTTTCTAGGGCTTCTCGAAATCCACTATTCGGGGAGCCAAGTGCTATGAGCGATGGCAGTGGTGGTGGTGCAGGTGTAGGTGTAGGTGATTAGTCTGTGAGATAGCCAAATCATTTTGGTAATTATTAGGGTTATATCCTTCCTATTGGGGTCTTACTTTTTTGGTACTTGATATTCATGTTGTTTCATGGTGTAGGGGCAATTTGTAAACATGTGTTATATATATATTCATTGGTGTAGTCGAGACCTCTTATATATGTTATGATTTTGTAATATCCTATCACACGTGTGTCACTATGGATGTTGTTCTTATGAAATTATCCCTTTTTTATTATGATATATATGAGATATATGATATACCTTATTTGATTCAACCTCGTTTTATGCTTATGGCTCCTACCACAATAGTGGTTTACACTTTTTGGGAGATATTGATTTTTGTTGAAATCACATATTTTTAGAAAATATAATGATTTAAACCTTGAAAATTTTCATTTAAAGGATTCCAATTGAAAATGGTTTGATCAAACCACCTTAGACCAAGCCCCCTTGGATAGAGCCCTACTAGTTTTAAACCATACCTATAACAGAGTCTCCTTTACACCTATCAAAATGCTGATAAATAAACACTTTTGATTTACCTTTTGGGGGATCAACTAAGTTCATTTAAAATTTATCTTTTGTAATTATTTAGTCCTAATTATAAGCTTCCAAAAAATTATAATTATAATTAAATTAAATTTTATTATTATATTTATTTTTTGTTTCTTGTGAATGTAGGTTTTTCACCAAAAATCAAGCTCTTTGTTTTGCACATGTGGAAAAATATTAGATTATCAAAATAAAAATTTTAAAAATATGTTTAGGCTATGTATTGATGTCCTTGATCCATTAAAAAAAATAAAACTAAATTTCAATACATACATAAAAAGTTATGTTGTATGTATAGTCTGCCTATGTCTGAATTGTAATTGGTTTGACTTCAAAACTTGATTAAGGAAAAAAAATTAATAAAACACTATGAAACCAAATGAACTGGTTAGATATTGTAGTTGCAAATATAATTTTGAAAAAAGTAGAATTTTATCCTTCATACAAAAAAAGTTATGATGTATACAGTGAGCATCACTCCTTAAAAATGTTGTTTACTGATAAAAACTAGTTTTCGAAGGAGATGAAAAAAAAGTGCAATCTGATTCCAAATTTTTTTCAAAAATTATATTTAGAATCTATAGACAAAACTTCACAAATCACTAGTTTGTGTCATCTTCAAATTCCTCATGGTTTAGCCACTACAAAATCCCAAAAGTGAAGATTTAGTTAAAAAAAAATAGTTCAGTGTCCAGTTTTCCCAAAAATTGTAAACCAGTAAATTGTGGGATCACCCTTATGTGATAGTGATATATGATTATGTATGCTTATATGTGTTTTCGTGCCTTTTTGATGTATGAATTTTATGTGGATGGATGAATACTACTTTATCTAGTTATGATGTGGTTTATGTTGATATATGAATGAATAAATGTCCCCTACATGATACATGATGTTTTTATTGGTTTATTATCATCATGATATGTTTTGACGACATTTTTGGATGCATTTGGATATGGTGATGATGATATTTTATGCAGGATGAATGCTAATCATAAGAAATATTGATGATGGATATAATTATGATGTTTAGAAGAAATATGATGATGAATAGAATTATGATGTTAATTACAAGATATATGATGATGGATAGAATTATGATGTTAATTAGAAGAGATATGATGATGGATAGAAATGTCATGTTGTTAGTTGTTGATGAGTTTTTTTTTCTTTGCTTTAGAGACTTTGGTTTGAACAATCCTTTTTGATGTAGCAAATAGATATGATGCACCAGGTATGAATTACCAAGGTGAATTTGTATCTATTGTGTGGAATTTGACTCTACAAGCAAAGAGTATTGTTGCTCATACCGGATATAAAAAAACTTTGTTTGAAGTATAGGGTGGGGTTATGTGAAAAATATTTCAAACCAGTCACACAAAGAGGTATAGAAAACTTAACATGTAATTGTTGCACGAACTATTTTAATACAACTTCCATAATCAATAAAGAAAGTATTCACCATGGTAGTATTACAAAATATCTTACAAACAACAAATCGAAATGATGCTCAATTGCCCCCATTCGTTATTCTCTTAATCCTTATGGACATCTTCGAGAGATCCTAGGAATGAGTCAATAAAATAAATCACAAAAACATAAGAGCATAAAAAGATAAAAATAATGTTGTAGTATCATTTACCATATTTTTTTTGGGGTGGGGCTATTATCTATTGTTGATCATGTCTATCATAGGAATAGATTTGTTAAGGCATATCTTAGGATGTTGTTGGGACTTGTCAAAAAGATGGGTAGTTGATACTTCTGACATTGTTTCTGTCTATTTATAGTCAGATCTTATGCAATTATTTTTCTTGAAAGTTCTAGCTTTTGATGTTTGCATTGTTTGTTTTTTTTTTTTCGTCAAAGGATGTTTGTGACAATTTGTTTATTATGGGTGAAATGTTTATTGTGGATTTGATGACAAGATGGGTCTTTTTGATTTTCTAAGTTTTTTATGATGCCATTTTTTTGTTTGTAGGGACTAACCTAGGGCCTTGGGGACTCATCAAATCTTTTCTATTTTGTGATTTTTTTTTTGGATTTTGTATGTTTCATATGTTTTTGGGATTTTCGGTATTTTTTGACTAAGTTGACATAAAGCATGTTGGAAACCTAAGGGGACTGACCTAGGGTCTCCAGGGCTAAAAAACCTTGCCTATGTTGTACATTCAAATACCACGTAGTTCAACCGTTTGACTCAAAAGCATGAATTTGTTTTAGATAAACAACATTGGTAGCTTGGATTGATATCTCATTTCTATGTCTAGAGGATATGTTGTGGGAAATATACTTGAACTAGTTGTGAGGTTCAAGAAAATGTCAATATCTTAGATTGTTTTGAATGAAAGAATAATCCAACGATGTTTTTTTTTGGTGTTTTTCAGATGTTTTTGTTTTTGATAATTTTGATATTTTTTGGAATTTTACCCTTTTTCCTAGGGTGTAAGATGTTGAAAACTTGGATTGATACTTCACTTTGTTTTCTAGAGGTTATGTTGCGGAAAATCTTACTTGAACTAGCTTTAGGGTTCAAGCAACTATTGATATCTTAAAATTTTTGAGTGAAGGAATAATCCATGTTGTCATCACCTTTGAAGATTACCTTGGTAGTGTGTTGGTGGTACACCTTGTTGTTGGGATGAACTGTTTTGAAGGTTACCTTGCTAGTGCATTGGTGGAATACCTTGTTTGTTGGGATAAATTCCTAGATCACAACATGAGCTAGAAGACATAGATCAAGATTGATTTTGAAGCAAGATGCAATCATTTGCCCCTAGTTTGTGCAATTTAGGTGATGGCTTATCTTGTGATAGGATAATATGTTAGGACAAAGTATGCCTCTTTGGATAATTCCTTTATTGCTCAAATAATTTTGGATAGGATAGGATCAATGATAATGAACCATGTCAAGATGTTTTTCCTGAGCAAGTGTAAAATGTATATCAAACATTTTTCAAGATCAAGATTAGTTGGATTTTGGAAACAATGGCTTGGGTTCGTTATGGATGAACTGAGATGCTTCCACCTGAAATGGTGAATGTAGATGCTTGATTCTACACATGATGCCTATTTTCTAGGTTTTCATCATGGTACTTGTCCAAAGCGCCACCATAATGGTTTTCACTAGAGGATGATTTTTCTCTTGACTATTTTTCTTGATCTTTTTCTTTATTTTTTTCTAATTTTTGATGTCACACAAGATGTCTATTTACCCATTTTTCATCATGGTGACCATTTTTTTCTCATGTTGAACCACCTGGTGGTGCTAATGTAGACACTGTTGATGTTGATATGGTTGTTGTTTCTGCCATGATGTGCCAATGATATCCTACTTGGAAGAGTTGTTTTGCTAGGATATGAGTGCTTGCATGTAACCCTTGGTAATTCTTATCTTCCTTGTCGATACCAGAGTTGACCTTACCTTGATGTGTACATCACGATAGAGAGCCCTTAGATTCCTTATGATAAAGAGTTGCTCACAACACATGGTCAATGTGAGGTTTGGATATCCTAGATGGTGAAATGCATTGAGGGATATGTGATTTAGATGGATTGGTCAACAGTTTGGAACCTTTTATTTTCCAAACCTGGGATGATGAGCAACGATGGGTGGATATGGAGATTTGAGTAGGATCAACGTCTTGATATACCTTGTAGGTCGCTCTTGAATCTTTCTTTTATATTGCTAGACTTTTTTGATGGATGAACTTCCCTTTTTGATTTTGCCCCATAGTTTCTTTGACTAATGGAGTTTGATAGGGATGATTTTCTTGCTTTTTCTTTTGTATCCATTTGAATTTTTCTTGTCCATTTTGTTTTGTTGATTCTTTTGCTTCAATAACTTGTTTCTTTCTTTGATATAGCTTTTTTTCTTGTTGTTGGTCCTAATCAGAGGGTTGAAATATGTGTGGATGACAATTCATGACGTGGCTAGTTGTAGCATTGGTAGTAGTTTCATCATAAGGACCCTTTGTCCTCCCCATGTTGGTGTTTGCATTAGATAAAGTTGCCCCTAGTATTATGGAGGTTTCCATGATATGTTTAGATTTCTTTGAATAACCAAGAACTTGATTCTTAAGATTGCCAATAATTTGCACTGGTTCTAGGATACCTTGCTCATGTAGGCCTAATCCTCTATCTTGATATTGAATCTGTTGATAGAATTTATTTGCAATAGGATATATCTTAGCTTGGAAACAAGGTGCTAATCCTTCTCTTCTTTGTTGTGGATCTTCCAATGTGATAGATTGTTCGCTAATAGGATCCTTTAGATGTGGGATACCTTCCCGATTGATATCTTTGACCTAATCCTATGAAATATTAGATTTTAATGCTTCTTCAAGAGGCGTTTATGATTTACTGTCCACAAAAAAGTCTCCCCCATGATTCATTTTTGATATGCCTTCATAGGCTATTTTTGGTTCACAACATATGTATAAGTCCTCTTCCTAATCCCCTTCTGATATGTCTCTATAGGATTTTTTTGATTCACAACTTATGTATAAGTCTTCTTCCCAATCCCTTTCTGATATGTCTTTGGATTCTATTGTGTCTTGACCCTTTGTAGAGATGTTAAGAGTAGGAGGCTCTTGTTCTTTGGTAATGATATCAAGAGTACGAGACTCTTATCCTAGATGAAGATCATCTACACATCCATTAGGAGTAAGCATCTCATGGAAAGATTTATGTGTGCTTGGTATATGCATGTGTTCTTCTTTTGGAAAATCTTGGATGTTTTGGAAGATATCTACCAAGTCATTGTTGTATTTTGATGATAGGGATTCTTGATCTTTACTTTGTGTGGTATCATCTTTGATATGCTTTGGTTCACACTCTTGACATGGATCAATTTCAAAGAAGGAATTGTTTGTAAAGGATCCTTGGCTTTTCTCAAAATGTGGACATATGGACAATGACTCTTGGCTTAGATTTTTTGCATTGGGTATAATCATTGGATTAAGAGTCTCTTGATCTTCAATATGTACTTCTATGAGGTTAGATGGTACCAATATATCTTTGACTAGGTCATTGCTAGACTTGGGTGATTTATTTTGATCATTCTCGAGACTAAATTCTTGATGTATGTCCTCTTGCTCACTGGATGATGTAGAGACATTGTCAATGTGATCAGTGATAGATAGCTCATGATAATTGTTTTCAAATTTTTAGGTTGAGACATTATCATTGTTGTCATTGGTAGATGGACCTTGAATGTCATCTTCAATAGCTATTTCTCCTTGATCAATGAGGTTTCTGAGTGTAGCACATTTGTTCATTGGGTGACCCTTGATTTTGTGGAACTCACATTTTTAGTATTGGTTATACCAAGGGATTATTAAGTTTCGTTCACCATAAGTTGGTCTATCACTGATTTTGATAAGTTCTTGTTCTATTAGTTCATGCATGATTACCTCTAAAGTCTCTCCCAAAGGGGTGAATTTCCTTCCCGGTTGGTAACCTTTCCTCTATGGCTTTTCTTGATTGTTTTTCTCTTGATTTTTCCAAACTCCTTGATACTAGGTTTAAGGTACATTTTGATATTGCACATGAGGTACACCTTGGTGTTGCAGAACTTCTTGATACTGCAATTGAGGTACATTTTGATATTGCACTTGAGGTACACCTTGGTGTTGTGGAACTTCTTGATACTGTGAATATTGAGGTGTTTGTGGAATAATGTCCATTGGTTGTGGATATGTAATGTTATGAATTTGTACATGGCATTGGCAATATGTTGGATTTTGATTTCATTTAATTTCCTCAAGATCTCTCTCAATTTTATTTAAGGGAATTTGATGTTCTGGACTTATTCCTTGATGGGGGTTTTGAAATCCTTGATGTTGTTGCCCTACTTGATGTTGTGACCCTTGATAAGAGTGATTTGGGTAATGTATCAACATCTTTTGGGGATGTTTTGATACTCAATACCCTATCATAAGGGACCACTTGGTTTATATTCTCATAGGTCACTTATGTCATTCATGGTGTTTGTTGGTGGGATGTTGGTGTAATGTTTAAACTCTCTAGGTGACTCAAATCCTAAATACCCAATTGTTTCCTAAATGATAGGACATATTTGGGTAGGTAAGCCTGTTCAATTCCTCCTAGCTCGAGCATAATAGTTTCTTAACAAGAGATTGCGATTGTGATAAAGTTTTAAGGCCCACTTCCTACCAAAATTTGAATTACGATAGCTATATCTGCAATGGTGAGACGAAGATATTTCCCTATGGATTTTGATTTTTTGTGAGGTCCTGAAGATGCTATTTATTGCCACATGGGTGGTGGTAACATGGGTTTCCCTGCTGCTATGTTATCTTCCTCTTCCTCTTTGTCTAAAATGGTTGATGCGGTGAGAAACTAGTGGGGTGTTTCATTCTTTTGAAATATGAAGGTTCTCAAGTTCCTTATGATGTTAATTTTTTCACCTTCTATGTATGTCAGACTAGGTTGAAGGATCGATTCTACAAGGTCCAGTTGCTGAACTAGTGCAGTTGGTCACCAGATGGTCTTAAAGTTTAATGGTGTTGTGAGATGGTTGTTGTGAAGCTCAAGACTGTAGGGTTTGAGTGTTGTTTTGGAATGGTACTACTTCTTGAAAATCAAAATTTTGAAGAACTAGGGTCTATATTCCACTTCCTTGTCTAGAGGATATGTTGCAGGAAAGCTTACTTGTACTATCTGCAAGTCCCAAGTAATTTTTGATATCATAGGCTTCTGAGTGGAGGAATGTCCCCAATGGTTTGTTTGATTTTGATTTTAAATAGGTAAGATGGGAATAATGGATGTGGGACTATTTGACCTTTTGGCTTTCCAATTGTTTTGGTTCGAATAATGATCATATAAACAACTCTCTCTCAACTTTTCTTTGTGTTTGAAGTACGACAAGTGATAAAACAAAACTTGGACTGACTCAACTAGCATGGACTTATGTGACCTTCATTTCTATAACTTAGGTTGTGAAATCACAACACCCAAACTATAGTTCCCAAATGTTTACTTTGATTAATGTAACCTGAAATAAAAACCGAAATGTTCAAAAACCTTTAAGGAAATATCCTTTCAAGGGGTGCAAACATAGGGCTTCTTTCACAAGTATGCACTAAATCAAAGGGTTTGTGATTCAAC
Source organism: Sequoiadendron giganteum (assembly GCA_007115665.2). Lineage (NCBI taxonomy): Eukaryota > Viridiplantae > Streptophyta > Pinopsida > Cupressales > Cupressaceae > Sequoiadendron > Sequoiadendron giganteum. Next base: position 260,465,176 of record CM021109.1, on the reverse strand, counting down.
CATCTTGTTTAGCGTTTGTTTTGAATGTTTTCTTTTTGTTTAAATCAACCATAGAATTTAATTTCAATTTTTTTTTGAATGTATTGGAGAATTTAACATAAACAAGCAATTATAACCCTAGGGGATAAAAACCATTCTATTAGGTAGGCTTTCCTCATGCTCCAAAGAGATGATTTTACATGAAACATATGGTGTGGGCCTATAGTCAGACATGGCAAGTAACTTCTCAGAAGTAAATTCCAATGCACCACTTTCAGAGAATGTTTTTGGATAATAGGGTGGCTTCTAAACAATTTGGTTCTTAGTTATGTTTCAGGGATATTATTTTCAGGCCCCTATACATGTGGTGGATTTTTCAATTAAGAACCTTCTAGCCCTTGAAAATTTTTATGAATCATGAGGATACTGAGGAAGAATATGTTGGCATAGGCCAACAACATCTGGTGAGTGATGCACTTTCCTCACACTCAAAAAAGATTTATATAGTAGTCCAGAATAAAAGTACTACTTGGGTCGCCTATGAGTTCTCTAGTGTGGGATGTATCTCAATAGGCAGGCCCTCTAAAAAGTTATACTTGAAAATAAATTGTGAAGCTCAAAAATGTTCTTTCACTCACCCACGATCGCCAAAAGGTGCAAGGGGAGAAGATAAAACACTTTATCTTAACAATCAATGAATGCACAATGAACAATCCATAGAAAATTGATTTCTTTTAAACACCTTGAGTGGTGTTCTTCCCAAAAATATGTGAATAACAAATAAATTATTCTTTTTATTTTCACCAATAAGAAGTATTCAAGATATTAGTCAAAAATAGCAATGGTGCAATACAAAATAAATAACTTGTTCATTTTAAGCTCCAAACTTGAGTGTTTGTAAGAAAACAATCCTAGTCTTTAATTGGTCAACAAATGTAAATTAAGCATGCATGAACAAAATGGAAATAATTTGTGCTCTTTTTATGCACCAAAATTAAAGTTCCTAACTATGAAAACATGAAATGTGTTCATTTTTAAATCCCAAAATTGAAGTGTTTTCTTTTCTTTTTATGAGCACCAAAATGAGAATTCCTAAGCTAAGAAAACATGAAATTGGTTCAATTTTAAAACACTAAAATCAAATGTGAGTTTTTCTTTTTTTCTTTTTAAGCACCAAAATCAGAGTTCATAAATTAAGAAAGCATGATTTTGGTTCAACTTTAAAACACCAAAAAAAAATGTGAGTTTGAGTTGTTCATTTTAAAGCACCAAAATCAAGTTCCTAAGTTAATAAAAATTGATTATAGATCTAAATATCTTGGACTGATCATCTTCCCTACAAAAAATGTGTTAATGCACTTGAATCCTGCATCAAATCTGTTAATATCTATTTACACATTAAAAAAAAGAAAGCGTTAGTGGAAAAATTCATTACAATAGTGTAGGATATGTGCACTTATCTGTTAGAGCAACTACTCAGTTCTTAGAGAAAAAATGCAAAAGCGCTCTATTAGAAGTAGATGCTCAAATCTAACAACAAATGCTAACACTGTCAAAAGTAGATGCATAGGTTTTGAAGCAAAAGCGTTGGTCTTGATGCAAATGCACAATTTCCATGTCAATTGTGCAGTTCGTGTTGCAACTGCATGTTTTTCTTGATAGTTAGGTACACAAGTTTTATAGGCAGTGCGTGAAAAGTCTGTCAAGTGCATTTCTAGGACTTGCAGCTTCAAAAACAACTCAAAAAAATGTTAGAGGAGGGGACAAGGGTCCCACCGGGTGTGCTAGAATATGTGAGGAGGAGAACGTTAGATCGGAAGTGAGACCAAACATGCTAATATAAGAATTTAAACTAAGATCAAACATATTAATCTAAGATCTAATCCTACACATATGAAATGAAACTAAGTTATTTGAACATACATAAATGAATCTACAATTATAGAATTGAATGTACAAAATAACATAGTGTTACCATCCCATAGTGGAGTGTATTCGCTTGATGTTGGGTTGTTCTTATCACCACGAAGCCTCCAAAGTTTGTTTGCAAAAGCTTGATGAGTGATTTCCTTGGGTTGGTTGATCGAAGAAATGAGGTTGAAGCACTAACAATGGTGATTACAAATGTCAGTAGTACTTTTTTGTGCAAATGATATTGATTCTTCGATCCTTATTTGTGAGGAAAGGGGTTTGCTATATAGAAAATGAGATTTGAAATGGATGGTCAAGATCATTTTGAAGAATATCCAAATCAACATTCAGAGTGTGTTGAGAGGATTTAGACATGAGAATATTGTGCAAAGTTGATCGCACAATCTGGGTAATTGAGAAATAGATTGGCTAGTCAAGGATTAGACTGATCAGTCAGGATTTAGATGGCTTCATTAGGAAATCGATTTATTAGTTAGGAATTTGATTGCTCAATCAACAATTATAATTTTCTCAATATGAAAGTGGGTGAGGAATATGAATTAATTGATTTAATTAATTATTTCATTTTTGGACTCGAATGTGCAAATCAAGTTTGAATTTTGTAAACAAAGTTGCATTAGTTTGATTTGATTTTTGATAATTGATTTGAATAGTTTGATTTAATTATTCAAAATTTGGAGGGATAGTTTTGTAATTAAATTATTATTTAATAATTTAATCCACTTAGGGGAATAAGATGATTTAGTGATGTAATTAAGTATTTGGCATTATTTAATTAATCTGGACGAAATAAAGTGAGATTAGGACTTCATTAAATAAATGTGATTTATTTAATTGGTCAAAATGATGAAATGTGAATTAATCAAATAATGTTGTTTTATTTAATTAATAGCAGAATTAGGGTTTTAGGACTTTATTAAATAAATGAAATTTATTTAATTTATCTGAAATGATGAAAAAGTGAATTAATTAAATAATATTGTATTATTCAATTAATAGAAGAATTAGGGTTTTGGATGTTGTTTCGATGTGGTGTGATGTTGCGTGATGTTTCAAGATGATTCTGAGATGTTTCGAGATGTTCCAAGACATTACGAGTTTATTATGAGATAATTTTGAGTCATTCTAAGATGTTATGGGATGTTTTGAGATGATTTAGAGTCATTTCAAGATGTTAGGGGATGTTCCGAGATAATTATGAGTCATTCTGAGATATTACAGGATGTTTTGGGATGATTTTGAGTCATTCCAAGATGTTATGGTATGTTTTGGGATGATTTCGAGTTGAATTCTAAGATGTTATAGGATGTTTCAGGATGATGTTCAATTTTGTTTGATGTTGCTCAAGGCTGTTTGATGTTGTTTGATAGGTGTTAAGTCAATTTTACATGTCTGCACAAACACAAGGTTATCTTACAAAGAGGTCACTACCATCTTGGAGAATCTTGTTGCTTCTTCATTGCATGAACAAGCTACTTGGCTTATGTGCTTGGGAGTGGTAACTCTTCAAGATTTTTCATTAAGCATATTATCTTTATTTGTTAGAATGTTTTTCTTTATATCAATTTAAGTTTATTTTCATTATCTTGTCTAAGGTTGTTCATGGAGGTGGGAACATTGATATTGGGATTTGATTGAGGCAAAGTACTATACACACCCAATCCCTCTCTTTCATCTTATGTGTGTAAGTATAGGTGGAAGAACTACTTGGAGAAAGCTTGGATTTCATCAAACATCTTCGGTGATATCCTAAACTTCTCTTTGTCATTTTTATCTAAATTTCCTTGGCATATTTATTCTTGTCATTTTATATTCACTATACAATCGTGTCTCATACAATTTCACATCCAAAATCCTATATAGGATATTTTTTACTTTTTCCTATGATAGTTTTTGTTTTTTGTCAGTATGGGATAATAGTGCAACATGATATTGTACTACAACCACACATTATTCCTAGACAAAGAGCATGTCGAGCTGTTCAGAAGACCTCTATACCCTACACTTTTGGTTTCTAAAGTCTAAATAGTCTAGATAATTTCCATTCTCTTTAAAACACACATTTTATTAATTAATATGTAATCTTAAAGGTCATAACTACCTAAAGAATTACCTGAGTGGGGGGTTGAGATTTGGATCCTCGAAGGATTTAATTATCCTTCATAGCTCAACTCACTTTTCATACTCTAAATTTTGGTGAACTTGATGTGAACTTTCCTTTTGAAAATCCTTCCTAGAATCATTTAAAATATCAAAAGCTCTTTGTTTTCTCTTGCATTCTCTTCTCCCATTTTCTAGAATTTACAAGGCTCCATACCATGAATACTCTTCTATGAGCTTCACAACCTATTCTATAACTTTTGGATATGTAGTTAGAAGAATATCGGCAATTGACATACCTACAAACTAATATAGTCCTACTAGACGTGGCCAAATGTTCTCCAAAAATCCTAATACTTTCAACTCCTAGTTAGTCTTTAGGGATTCTTCTCCTTCAAATTCTCCCTTGAAGTCTCCCCTCTTTGTAGATTATGAAACTTCTCTTAGGATCCCCTTTAAGCATGTTCAATCTTTGGAGGAGAACCTAAAGCATTTCGAAGATTTCCTTAGTTGTGACAACCTATTTACTCAAGTTTCCCTTATTGTTGGTAATTTGTGAAACTTCCTCATCTCATATCATAAGGGCCTTGAGTTGCTTCGTGCACTAACAAACATAGTTGAAACCCATGTACCTAAAATCGTACACGTCAGTCTTGAGTCAAGCTCATGATGCTCAATGAGATGTCATTAGCACCTAGTTGAAAATTTTGATGCCTGAGCTATTTATGCACATGGTGGATACTAATCCTACAATACCTCATATATCTTCTACTAATAACAAAAACACTATGTATGTGCCTGGACTATTGATCATAGCATTAATGGGTCTTAGAATCCTTTGAGGTAAAGCATCCCTCCTTCTCCTAGTTATGTGCTTCAAAATCCCATAGTATAAGATTCTACTACAATGGCTAATCTTCCTCCCTCATCATCTAATCCCTTCTGAACACCCTATTGTAAAACATGGATCATATGTAGTCTCAACTTGCTAATCTAATAAATGTTGCTACGCAATCCACACTCACTCCTTAATATAATTGCAACCTTCTTTCTTTGAACATCTTGAATGTTTTTATGCCTCAAGAGGTCGAGATACTAAAATTTGATAAGTATTGTGGTAAGGGATATCTACATATACATGCTAATTCCTTTACCACTTTGTGTAGTGATTTATTACATCAAGATTATTTGTTAGAAAAATTATTCCCACAATCCTTTAGAGAGACTATGTTGGAATGGTTTGTCTTATTTCTTGATAACTATATCTTTTATTTTAATCAACTCATGAATCAATTCTTACAATAGTTTCAAGTGAACATTAGCTCCAAGGTCACTATCACTGATCTTGTTCATTGTAAGAAACAACCTAACAATAAGTTAATTGATTTAATTTCTCATTACCAATCTCTCTTCGCAAATTTCCCATGCCCACCTGAACATGAAATCTAGAGGATGTTCATGGGAAGTCTCAAAGGATTCCCGTTAATGCAATACAGTTCTTGTTCTCATATGTGTACTACATTGTGAGATTATCACCAAACATTATCCTAATATGGGGCTTCTACCTCATCCTCACATCTTGATAATTTTGGAGTTACATCTTCTTCTAGAGGGACAAAGAAAAATATTTAGCAATATTTAGCTATTGTGGTAATCATCCCTAAGAAAACTGAAAATAGTATGCTTGGATCACAATGTAATTAGGTTTTCACAAAATTATTTGATTCTTACTAAAGTGTACTTCAGAGGATACTAAAAGATAACTTAATTACCCTTCAAAAAATTAGACCACTTCTTTACAACAAGCCATACCCTAGTTGGTACGATTCCTCTAGGTTCTACCAATATCATCAAGTGCATGGACATGACATCGTATGTTGTGTGCACCTAAGACATGTGACTTAGGATTGCATAGATAGCAGTAACATCCACCTTGATAGTAAGAAGCAAAACTACAACAAATCTCTTGCTAAAGACAAAAATCAACTACATATTTACGCATATCCTTTTCCACCTCACTCTTTTAATTTTATCACCACTTATTCTTTTGCCCCATCTGATGACATCACATATGTGAACATGGTATTCATCACTCCAATCTCCCCTCCTAGTTAGAAGGTTTTGAGATACCTAGCATATATTTCATGAATAATGGCTCGCCTTATCATAGATAGTACACTCCCCTTTATATTCTTACTCGGTTCAATGGTAATGTCATTATTGGCGTTATGGTTGACCTTGCTAGCAGGGTCAATGTCATAACAAAAGAGACATTCTTCATCAATGGCCTACATAGGGTGAGGTATGACGAGTGTAAGGCTACTATCCATACACACAATGGTTTTTCTCTTTCCCCTTTGGGATCTATTTCCCTTTTGGTCCTTGTGGGATCTAACATTGTCTCAACGACACTTTTTGTGATACCAAATTTTGTTTTATTCAAAGTAAAACTAGGCATTCCTCATCTAGTTTCCATGAATTTAGTCATTTATATTGTCCATAAGTGTCTAAATTTTCCTCGTGAGAACATTGTGCAAAATATCCATGACATTGGTTATAATCAACTAGTGTCACGTGGGGGATTTTCTCTTGATCATTTTTAGCCTGCTCTTGTGGGAACCATTTTACCCCAAGGTGACTTGTTATACAAATCATATTATAATACAAGACTAGGGGCTTACATCTGATCCATTTCCACCTCCTTCTTCTTCTACAATCCCCTTTCAACCTACTCCTATGTAGCAATGTGCTTCATCCTCTAGGGCTTCTTCATCGAGGGTAAAGACAAGCACACTCCCTCTAGTATACCTCCCTATTCTTCTAAGACCTCACAACCTCTTGTGGTTCCTTATATTCCTTTGACTATTCCTAGCACATGAAAATGAAAGGTCCTTGCATTGTCAAAGTGGAAATCCCATGCCTTTGAGCTTCCAATTCCTCCTGACATCCCTTTCCCTACTATGTATGGTAAGGGTGAGTGGTCTTCTTCGACTGGTACTTGATGTGTAGCTAGGACATCTTGAACCCCGAGGGTTCCTCCTATTCCTCCTCCTTCTCGAAAAACATAAAGAGGAAAGGTTCCCATAGTTGAGGTTAAAGTTCTTGCACTCCTAACATCTCCTTTCCTTCTTGTAGAGCTTGTCCTTCCACTGACAATGGCTGCAAAGATAACTTCATCAGTTATCCTAACGTTTTCTCAAGTCCATGTTCCTAGTCTCCATCTTCATTAGAACTAGCTTGCATGTGAGCATACACATCGTCGATGTGCGATGATAAGGTACTATGATGTCATGTAGAAGATCAATACTAAGTCTTTTGTTTTAGCTCTCTTGAGTCTTCTTTTCTTTCTACCTTTGTTTCCATCTTACTCTTAGCTCCTTCAAGATATGTGGATGAATCGTACCCCAAAAGGGTGCAGGTATTCATTGTCCATTCTCTAGAACTACCTCTTATCACTTCTCTATACAATATTCTTCCACTAGTTCAACCCATAGACATGCCCCATACGTAGGTCATGTCTAGTGTGGCCCTATCAGCTGCTTTTTCCTCTTAATACTCTATCCTTCTATCTAATCACAAGCTAGAGAAAATTCTCATCCCCAAACCTTGCCACAAGAAGCCTACTCCTTCAAGCCCTCTTTCTTCTATTCTCATCATTGAGGAAATTACTTCTTTGTCAAAGTTTTTCATTTCTCCTCTTCTAGAGGTTCACACTAAGGCTCCTATTCTTCCACAACCTATGGTTAAGTCACCACACTCATGTTTAAATAAGTGTATGTGTAGCTCTATGGAGGATATTTCAGCTCTATCAACTACTTCTACAAATTTATTGACACTCAACTCACAAGAACTAGTAGATGGGGACATTGAAGCAGCCTCATCTCTAGCTCTTGTTGTAGGCTAGATGCTTGGTACTGCCTTACCCATTGCTCCCTTGCGAGCTTGGCCTCCTTCCCCCTATGATCTAGATTGGGAGGAAGATAACTTCCTGAGAATGATTGAATAGAGTAATGCACTTCATGTCTTTAGATTAGAGTTTTCCTGCTTGTCTATGTTCCCCCGTACTTGCTTGTATATGTTTATGGTCTCTTTTGGAGGACCCAAGATACACTCTTAGGATACATGAGAGACAATCTATTGTACATTTCCTCTCATCATTAGGGTTCAGGCTTGAGCACGAATTTAAAGAAAAAAAATTGATTGAAAAAATCCACTTTTCTTTTACAGCACAGTGGGAGACACTTGGGCATCCCAAGGACATTTAGGGGACTCTTGGGATTCCCCAAGATGTCTTGGGGAGGTCCAAGCATCCCCTAAAAGTCCCCAAACAAAGGGGCATCTCAAAAATGTCACCTCTAAGAGGGAGATGTCCCAAAAACATCTCTGAAACAACAATGGAAGTGGTAGGACAGTGATGGGTTTCCCCTCCAAATCCACACGTGGAAGATGTCCCAATCCAAAAAAATGTGAATTTTTTTTGCTACTGATTGGTGGTCTTTTCTGTTTATCTTTTATTTGCAGCCTTTTTTGTCCGGGATTTTCTTTTGATCTATCTTTTCTTGACTTGTAAACTTTGTGGTTTCGGATCCTTGTAAAAGCCGTTTTTCTCTCTATCAAAAATATATCCATAATGAATATAAAAGGTATTTATAAATATTTATTAATACCCTATGAATGTAAGTGCCATACCATTGATTTATTAATTTTCATTAATTAACTAACTTTCCCTACGAACTTTTATCCCGAGATTTCTGAGTCCTATAACTGATGGGCATTCGCTATGGGAATTCTACAGAGACTGCTGCTGGGGAAAAGAAATGTGACTGCCGCCAAATCGAAGAAAAAAGTGCGTAAGAACTGTCTGCAGTTTCTGATTGTTTTTTTCTGCTGGTTTGCAAGATGGCAAGGCATGGATGCCGCAGCGGCTTTCTGTAGATTCCTTATCTACGACCGCGAAAATGGAGGAAGCGGATTTTCCGTTACTTTTGGACATTCAGACGTGAACTCTTTGACGTCCTTGTTAATCATTACAATCTCAATGCGGATGGTTCAATAACCTTGTTAGAAAATTCGCACATTCGATCGTTTCGAATTTTTTGTTTGGCAGTCAAAAGTTTGTGTGACAAATCATTGTTTTGCGAAGTCTGAGCCATTTGCTAGTTTTTAATCGCCTCTTTCAAAAAAGTCTTAAATCTTTCCTGTTCTCTGTATCCCGCTTCAATTTTTTACTTGTATTTCTGAGTGGAGGCGGGGATGAGTGACTATATTTCTTCCACGTTCAGCCATTTATATCCAATAAATCATGCATGCGTGGGTGATTTTGAAAGGAGTATAATTTGAAAGTCTTTTTCAGGAAACCTGTTTTCTATAAAAAGAAAGTGGAAACAATTAAACTAAATTAAAAAGTCACTTTATGTCTATTTTTCTAGATAAAGGAGGATGAAATAATAAGGGTTGTTGAAAAAGTGCTTTTTATTCTAAATGTATATACATATAGATGTGTAATATATATGATAATTTTGGTACAGATTTTTTTACATTATTAGTTAATAGATTACATATTGTGTAATATTTGAGTCTGATTTCATGCCCGCAAATTACTATTGAGTCGTGGGAAAACAAGTTTCAGCTATCATTTAATGATAAAAGTATTGTGTGAGATTTGAGTCTGATTTCACACCCACAAATCACTATTGAGTCATGGAAAAACAAGTTTCAGCTGTCATTTAATGGTAAAAGCCTCCAAAATCTCACTTCACATAAAATCCAGATAAGTTTTGATTTGAAAACAAGAACATTCTATTTCCATTTGCAATGCTTTTTGTCAATTTGATGACAACTTTCTTTTTTCATTTGCATTGCTTTATGTTTTAAATTTGTATGCAAATATTTCATAATTAGATAATACTTAATTTCTTTAAGGAAAATGTCTAGATTTGTCTAAGTTTGTTTCATTCCATTATTTAGCATTTATTATTAATTGTTTAATCTAGCCACATGCAACTGAAATTTGCATGCACAAGTGTGTACTCTCTAACATATTAACATACATAGTTTTCTATCGACGTAATCCTTGAACTTCCTTTAGGTGCAAGTACTAGTTTTTATAGTTCATGATAGTGTTTGACTTGATGTAATTTTGCATAGATTTTATATATGAATGTTGTCGATCACACTTCATCTTATTTTCAAGATTATAGATAGTGATTTTTTAGTGGTGAATATTGGTCAATTAGCTATTTTTAAGATGATAGATAGTGATTTTTTAGTGGAGAATAATGGTCAATTGGCTAATAGTTGAAATTTGGCAATCAAAAATTGGCTAATAGTTCAAGCTTAATGTGACCTGAATCACCACATTTTAACAAAATTTTATTTTAGTCCTGTTTAAATCACCAAAGAATTTATTTTATTAGAAATTTTAACTCAAAAATTCACCATAATATTTGAAACATGGTTAGATCAGATTCACCTAAATTTAATAAGTAGAAATCTATATTAATTCGCCAAGAGTATATGTAATTATTAGTTTCTTTAAGGTCATATTAGTTGCCATATTCACCTAAATTTTATAAGTTATAGTAGAAATCTATATTAATTCACCAAGAATATATTGTAATTATTAGTTTCTTTAGGGTCATATTAGTTGTCACCATTGATTTAAAATATAATCTAACCACCCTCATTGCTATTAATTTTTTTAAATAAAAAGATTCGTCATCATAATTAATGTAATTTCCTATTATTTTCCAATATTTATCAACATTTTGTACAAAATTTTAACTGTAAAAAAATTACTAGTAAAATTATTATTTTTTTCAAATTCACCTATAAAACTTTGAGTATTTTTTAAAAAATAAAAAGATTTGCCAAGATTTTATTATTTCTTTAAGAGATTAGATCACAAAATATAATCTACAATAATAGTGTCAGAATCTGTCGGGTGGAAAAATCATCCTTAGATCTATTTATGTGGGCCGCAGGTATGTTGACAAACAGCTTTAGGCGATGGGAAATTTTATTCCTTCCTATCCTGCACCCCCACTATCTCATGCCAATCCTTGCTGCCATTATCTTCTTCCCACTTCTGCATATGATGTTTTCATTAATCACCGTGGAAAGGACACAAAACAATTATTAGCTAGTTTTGTATATGATAGTCTTGAGAATAGAGGATTTAAAGCTTTTTTGGACAAAAATCCATACGAGTGGGCCAATACATTCCAGGAGCTATAACTTGCGCAATACGCACGGCCTCTGTTCACATTGTAATCCTCTCTCCCAAATATGCAGAATCCGAGTGGTGTTTGGATGAGCTCCATTTGATCATTGAAACTGGGGCTCCAATTGTCCCCGTGTTTTGGAAAGTTCGGCCCTCTGAGGTTCGAATGGAGTTCAAGAATGGTGTCTACGCAAAAGCTTTCTGAAAGCATAAGAAGGCTGGAAAATTTAGTACTCAAACTCTTGAGAAATGGAAAAGTGCTTTGCGCAGGATTTCACTCATGGAAGGCTTTATCTGTAAAGGGTAAAACACATTTTGAATTTTATTTCATTTAATTTCAACTAGACTCGTCCTTATAATAAATTACTTATTTACTGTTTCAGTGAGCAAGACGAGACGGTGGAGAAAATCACATCGTGTGTGGTTGAATATATTGAAATTGTAAAATGCCAAGGCGAGGGCGAAGCATTTGGAAGGGCAAATGAAAAGGTGTTAGAAGGCTTTTTCTTTTCTCTTCTCTTCTCTTCTCTTCCTTTTTTATATTGTGTTAGAAGACTTGGTAGCTTATCAGAGCAGGAGAGGTGATCAAATAAGTTGTATTTGTTGTTATATTTTAGCCCAATCTTTCTCAAGGATAATCTTGTACTTAACAACTGACAAGTCATTTTGCCGGCTTCTACTAACCCATGAGATTTGAGCTCTCCACCTTGTACAGCCAATCGACTTAACTATTTACAACTTACCAGATAGAAAAGCTCTTCCAGCATGTCCACCTGATTAGTCAAGTCACCTTACCTGGCCCCCACCTACTTGCATTTGGGCTGTTTGTTTTATTAGTTAAGGCATCTTAACCAGCTTGTTATATAGCCTACCCTTTTAAATCTTGTTTCATCGACCAAAAAATTATTCAAAATTCTAAGCCATTTGAAAGGAGGAAGAGTTGGTGTAACCGAATAGAGATTGGCTGCTTCTTCATGTTTCAACCTGTTCTACTTTTGTCTCTCGGTCAACTTTATATATATATAAATAGTGTGGGTACAAATGTTTTCTTTATTTTTGTTTTTGTTTTGGCTACTCTATTTTTCGACACTTACTAGTTCATTGTCATTGATAAAGTTTTTAAAAATATTTTAATTTACCTCCCATCCAATCATTAAATGTGGGTTGGTCTTAACTAACATGTAATCCATTGCTTCTTCTTTTTTGAGTTATTTAAAAAAAAAATCAAATATTTGTTTCTTTGTTTTTTAAAAGTTTATTATGTATTTAGGATATTATATTGTTGTTGAGAAAATATGAGTTCACATAAGCAAATAAAGTTGCAGCACAAATTGGTTATGAAAGATCAAATAAAAGATAAAAAAGAATAATAGAATAACATTCAACAAAACATGGATTTATGTGGTAGAACTTTGATAATATATGAGAGAAACATACACACAATGAAGTATAGGTAATCTTATTGCTTAAAAGAAAAATCACAATTGCAGACATGTAAAATTGACCTAACACCTATCACACACTTTAAAAGACATTTTCACATCATAGCATCGTTATCAACATACATCACTGCATTTCACATCAATTGCATACACAACCCTAGTTTTCCCTATTTATTGAATAATACGACATTATTTAATTAATTCACTTTTCATCATTTTTGACTAATTAAATAAATTCTATTTATTTAATAAAGTCTTGAAAACCCTATTTTTGCTATTAATTAAATAAAATGACATTATTTTATTAATTCACCTTTTCATCAAATCGATCAATTAAATAAATTACATTTATTTAATAAAATCCTAATCTCACTTTATTTCCTCATGATTAGTTAAATAAAATTAATTATTTAATTACGACACTAGATCACTTTATTCCCCTTAGTCAATTAAATTATTAAATCATAATAATTTAATTAACCCACTTTCCCTCCAAATTTGAATAATTTAAATAAACTATTGAAATCATCATCAAAAATCAAATCAAACTAATGCAACTTTGCTTGCAAAAGTCAAACTTGATTTGCACGTTCAACTCCAAAATGAATTAATTAGTTTAATCAATTAATTAAATCATTCTCAACCACTTTTCCCGATTAAATAAATTATGATACCCTAATTTTTCAATTTATTCCTAACAGATTAATCTATTTCTGATTGCGAAAATTACAATTCCCTAACTGATCAATCTATTCCTCAATCTCACTGATCATTCAATCTATTTCTTCAATCACACAAATTGTGCAATCTATTTTATACAGATCATTTATGTTTAAATCCTCTCAACACCTTTCGATCGTCAATTTTGATTCAACATTGTTTAATCTTGATTGTCCATTTCAAATCACTTTTTTTATATAATAAACCTTTTTCCTCATAAATAAGGATTGAAGAGTCAACATTATTGCACAACAAAGTACTGTCAAAATTCATAACCACCATTAGAGCTTCAACATTTATTTGATCAACCAACCAAGATATCACATCAAAAGCTTTGCATACGAACTATGAAGGCTTCACAATGATACAAACAATCCAACATCAGACCAATACTTTCTGATATAGGATGACAACACTTTGCTTTTGTTTTGAATTCAATTTGGTAATCATAGGATTTCCTAATATTTTTTCAATAGCTTAGTTTCATTTCATAAGTGTAGGAATAGATCTTAGATTAGTGTTCTTGATCTTAGATTATATTTTGAATTCAATTGAGTTTCTCCTATTTAGCATGGGTATGTGCAGGATCATCATGGAAAAAATAGGCCCTTAAGTGGTGATAAAATTCAAAAAAATTAGAGTTAGACAACTTGACGAATTTTTTTGAATAAGTTATCCATATTATTTAAAAAATATGAAAGAATATAATCTATAGAAAATTGAATGTACTTTCTAAAATACTAGGTTTATTTAAAAAAATAAAAAATCTATTTGGTGAAAATTTGAAATTTCAATGCAGTAGTACATAAATTTCAAGGAAAAAATAAGAAGTAGGTGTATGTCTGACCACCCTAACCACAATAAAATGATAATATATTTTTTATAATATTTTAGATATAAGTAGAGGACTCATGTCCTAATATGATGCATATATTTTTGTAAATTTTTTCTAAGTAAATAATTAATTATGATTTTTTTATTACAACTTTTAAAAAATATAAAAACTCCTATGTCTAACCACCTTAACTTGGTCAAAAATTCATGAAATTCAACTTTATTTTTTTAATACTATAGTAAGCGAAGCATAGAATGTGACGCATGTTTCAGACTCAAAAAATGTGATACCATTTGAAAGCTATAGATGTTTTTCAATCAGCCTATCAATCAAGACTTTAATCATAATTCAAATAAAAATGAATAATAATTATTTATTAAATTCAAATTAAAGAATAATTTATATTGGTAGAAATCTGAGAATCGCATTTAAAATCCCTTTTCGTTTCATCAATTTTAGGTAAAAAAAAAGTCATCAGCCACATGGGCCATAATATCACTTACATATCGCCACTTGTTGGCCCATCATGATCCTGCACATACCCGCATCTATGATTTTCCCCCTAAAATATTATAGCACACTCGGTGGGACCATGGTCCCCTACACTAACATTTCTATGAGAAATTTTTGAAGTTACAAATTCCATAATCACTTCTAGAAAAAAATTCATGCATTGTCCCAAAAAAAATTGCAGTTTTCTATCAAGAAAACCACACTTGCCTCTAAAAACCACACATCTGAAACCAATAATACACACTTAAAATTTCTTTTAGAATTTGATTGTTGACAGGGGTGCACTTGCTCTAAACCTTTGCATTTTCTCTCTGACAAGGGGCACACTTGACTCTGATTTTTGCACATTTTCTCTGACAAACCTATGTCCAAGATCTGCAAATTTGCAACTGATTCTTTTGCTAACTAATGCCTATTTTTGAATGTGTGATAGGTGCTAACGTGTTTATATGCAAGTTTTGAGAAGAACTAACTCATTTTCAGTAGGGAAAATGAACGGTCAAAGCACTCCATATTTACAAACGTTTTTTGTTAGGTTAGGAATATTTTTTTTTAGTGCATAAAAAGAACAAAAACACTTTATTTTTTAAGGTGTGTTGCAAGTATGAATGTGTTTAGTGGTGTTTTCATTATTGTTTTCATTGATGTCAACATAGTAAAGGTTTAGTTGTTGCCAAGTTCTTTTGAGAAAATTTGAGAAATAATGAAAGCAAGTGTTGAAGTGTGTTCTAAGTGTGATATGATATTGTGGTCCACATTTCTTCTTTGTTGAGCCTTTCCCTATGCGGATCTTTAGGAGTGTTCCCGAGCTTAAATAGATTGTATATCCTTAGTTTTAGCTTTTGAGTTGATGGATAGTAAAAGTTATGTTCATCAGTGTGTGAACTGGTTGTCAGAGTTATTTGTTTGTGGACTGCGAGAAATGTTTTGGCTCTGCAGTCTTCTGATATATGGTCTCAGATCTTGTGGATCTAGGAGATAACTCTTTTTGATGATTTCTATGTTTGAGAAAAATTTCTTGTGGTTTGGCACTCCAGAAGACCTGCTCCAGAGCTCCGGTGTCTTTACTGGTTGACCCAGTTGGACTGGTGATGAGTTCTCTGAGAATACAATTTATTGAAGTTGTTGTGGATGTATTTGAGGTGTTCCCAAAGATGGTGAAATTACTGTTGAAGCATGGTGAGCTATCTGCATGATATTATCTTGCTAGTGATGTGTGTACTTCAAATATTGTTGGTGTTTTCATTAGGTTTGGCCAACCTAGTGTTTACACATTATATAAAGCTTTTGCATCAACTTGAGAAAGCATGTGCATGATCCAAGATGTTGTTTGGGTCCTAAATTAAATATGTAATTGGCCCTCTCACAGTCTTATCCACCATGGGAATGTTGAGTATATGACCTAGTTTAATTTGTAATTTGAAATTGTATAGCCAACCTTATGAATGTTTCTAAGGTTGATGATGGTATAAAAGAAAGTCAAGTTGTAGAAAATTGATCATCCATCCATCATTTGATTTGAGAAAGTGCAAAGTGTGTGAAAAAGTGTGAAAGTATAGTCTGAAAGAGCGAATTAAGGCAACAATATTTTATTGTGTCAATATTATAATCAAGTTACTAAGTGTGTGTAACTCCTAGTGGTGGATCTTTTATCTATCTCTTTGTATTTTTTGTAGGCAGTGAGCCTCTCTTTCTGGACAGTGATTCCTAAGGCAGTGAGCCCTTAATCTGGGTAGTGAGCCTTTAATCTGGGTAGTGAGCCTTTGTATCTAGGCAGTGATCCCTCAAGAAGTGAGTGTGTGTATTTGGTTTTGCATTCTACTATATTGTGAGTTAATCCTCACCGTGGTTTTTTCTTCATTGGGTTTTCCACGTAAATTTGGTATCTTCGGTGTTGTGTTTCTTTTATTTGCATTTTATGTTCACACTTAATAATAGATTGATGATAAAGTGGAATTGACTAAGGTTAGAAAGAAAAATAATTTGATACAACTGATTCACCCCCCATCTCAATTTTCTTGTGCATTTCAACAAGGTTCTCTTAAAATGAACTATTCCCATGATTTCTTAAATTAGGAACCTTTATTAGGTGATTTAAAAAGAACAACACATTTATGAATATTTCATTTTGGTGCTCTTAAAAATCAATCATTTCAAAGTTTTTTCTAAATTAGGAATTATCATTTGGTGCATAAAAAGAAAAAAAACTTCAATTAAGGTGCTCTAAAAATGAACTCTTGTTGGTTTTGGAGCACTTTTTGTTGGGCATCTTGTTGAGCATCTTGCAACATGATGCTGAATTAATTTTCCATGTTATGTTTTGGTGGTGGTGGTGGTGGATAGGGAATGGTGTTGACCGTGGTGATGAGCAGAACAGTTGCATTGATTTATGGGGTTTGAGTGGTGGATGGTGTGATTGTGATTCTTTGAGTGATGTTTTGACATGGAGGTATGGGTGGGATTGGAGGCATGATCCCAAGAGTTCTTTCCATAATTGTGCTTATGTCATAGTCGAAAGGGAGTTTAGCCCCTTCTTTTGCCAACTCAAGCATGTATTGGGAGGGATATAACTTCATCATAGCATTGAAAATTTGATGATTTTTGGAATTTCACACCATCTCTAGGATTTCATCTTGTGTCATTCTATTGTTCATGATGTGTTGTACATGACCATCTTCCTGAGGATTTTGTGATGATAGACAAAAATTGCTTGGAGGATTGCTGGATCCAACATAATTTATTTCGGGAGCAGTTTGACTCAGATCACTTGAAGTTGATGTTTCCTTGGTGACTTCCATATTCTTCTTCTATTGTGATCTTGTTTGCACCATAAAATAGAGATCAATCGATCTAACTTCAGGTACAAAAAGAGAAGAACTAGGACAGATTGAGGATCAAAATGATGATGAAAACAAAGGATGGATGATACAGATGATAAAAAATCTTGAAGAACTTTGAGGGAGATGCTAAAATTTAGGGCTTGATTTGATTTGATTTGATTTTGATTGAGGATAATTTAACTAAGTGTGTTAAGTCAAACAAAGTGTTTTTGGATAATGAACTTGTAAACTCTAGGAAGTTGTGTTATCCTAGAGTAAAATCATACACAAGAGGATAATTTAGCTAGGTGTGTTAAGCCAAAAACGATAATGAACTCCTAGACCCCAATATATTGGATTTCGTCAAGGGTAAATTCGTTCACAAGGATTGATAATTTGACTAAGTGTGTTAAGTCAAATAAGATGATTTTGATTTTGCCTAGAAGTTTAGCATAGATGATGTTTTCAAAGTTTCCAAAAATTTGTTAGTGAGATGATTTTTTATTTTTGATGGTTGAGAGATGGGTGAGAGTGATTTATTTTGATCCTGGACTTGACCTACATAAAACTCCTTCTTACAAGACCTTGGTTTTGAAGAACATGCCATACTTCCTATGTGAGAATTTCAAACCAAAAGACCAATGTTTGCATGGAAAACTATATGACCAAAAGATGAAAAGCACATGTGTGGAGTTCAATTGGAGTTAATCTTGATTAATTAATTCCTTTTAACACAAAAAATTATTTGGTTATTATTTCAAACTAAATGTCTATTTCTCAATTCTTTTTCATTCCACAAGGTCCATTATGTGAAAATCAAGGTTTCAAGAGCATAGTTTCCTAGGTTGACTTTAGAAAGAGAAAATTATGGTTAAGGCCAAATACTTAAAACCCTATAAGGATGGAATCCCTAGGGAAAGCAAGAGCAATTGAATTCATCAAAGGTATTTGGTTCCTCCAAAGGGTTTGAAAGTTCTAAGATCTTTTGAATGTTTGTTTCCCAATGTTTTACATCCAATCAAAGTGTTTTGATTCCAAGAACATGCACAACCCTAGGATGAAGAGGCAATATTTTTTGGGTTCCTACTTCGATAAATCTAGCCACGCATATTCACTGTGGATGACTAGATGCTTGACTACATTGGCTCCCCTCCATGGCACACACTTCTTAGGTTAGCCAAGCGTCAGTACCCATGAATCTCCAATGGCATAATTTTAATCTCTACAACATAACAGCATGTTATGTGGGGTGGTTCAAAGGACATGAACTTTTGCACCAACAAATAGTTAAGGATTTTGGCCTTTTATAAACAAGGGTTTTAATGTGGGAATTTTGTTCGTGGGGGACTACCCATGCGCTGAGAGACCATTTCTACCCTTCTCATCAGAATAATCCTCATGATTCTTGAACTTTCATCTAGAATCCACACTTATATACCAGTTGGAATTCATTTGTCTTTAGTGTGTTCTCGGTTGGGTCGTTCCCTTGGATGATTACTTTTTCTCACAAGGTAGGCCCTCTAAGATAAACAAAAGCGAGCAAGCATATCCCGTAGTGTAATCAAATTTTGTTGAAAAACAAAGGGAGAACACTCGCAAGATTTGTTCAATTTTTAATTCCAAATTGAAATGTGTGGGAAATCACTTACACAACTTAATGTCACCAAAAGAAATTTTTATTCTCAAGTTCATTGTAAGGCGAGATAGAAGTGCATACATCCTTTTAATGGTATTACTTTGGGTAAGAAATTATAAAATAAAGAAGCACTTGTTCATTTTAAGTCTGCAAAGAAATGATTTGATTCTTTTTAGAGAACCAAAAATAAAGATGAAAGTTGTTTTGTTCAATTGTTAATCCTCAAACCAAATCTAGTAAATTTCTCTAAAGTTCTTTTAACCCTTTGTTGCAAAAATTGAAAAACTTTTGTAGTGTTCTTTTTAGAGCCCAAAAGAAATTTAGTGTGTCCTAAAAGCATGCAGGTAATCAAATCCTTAGAAGGGGATTATAATTTCTTTGAAAGTGTTTAAAAACACTTAATACAATAAGACAATGATGTCATAAAGAACCCTTGGCCTTCGTTTTCCTTCCTTCACCTTTGATAAAGAAACTTCCCTTTTTGGCCAAAAAAGTGCCAAAATGGCCACCAACCAACTTAGGGTCAATTGGGAATCCACATGCCACCTCATAATGAAACCGCCTCTAACATTTCAGACAAAACCCACATCTGAGTCAAAAGTTATGATCTCAAGATGTTCCTGCATCACAAAAAATGTTAAAAATAAACGAAAATTTGTCTTTTTACCGAACTCCAGTGGCAAAATTTTTGCAGGTGCGGTGCAGTTTGAGAAGGCCAGCAGCGCAATATAGCACCGCTGATGATTGAGAGTGGCTCTCTACAGAAAAATAGTGATCCTGATTGCGGTGTTGTTTGCCAAGCAATGTTGTCTAAAATTTGGAAAACCTGCGGTTGAGTTTAAAATTAAATTTTTCGGGCAGGAAGACTCCAGTGGTGGACTTTAAAATTTAGGAGTGGTGCATTATAGCACCGTTGGACTAGTAGTTGTGCAGTTTGGTGCCACTAGACTATGAGCGGTGTAGTTTCCTATGAGTTGAAAAAAAACACAAAAAATAGAATTTTTTTAAAAATGTGATGAAATCCTTCAGATTCGCCCTCCTAGCGCCATAATGTAAACCCCAATCCTATACTTTCAAAAACATGGAAAACAAGCACATTATTATATTGAAATGCAAGTAAGAACAAGGATTCCCCATGAAATTCATCTACAATACTCAAAATAGGAAATGAAATGAAGAGTAAAACAAGAAACTAAGTTAAATCCTATTCAAATAATTAAAAAACTTAATCCCATAGGGGAATTGGTGCCAATTATGTGTATAAATTAGCCCTTTCCCAACTCCTTTGTAAGCTTGATGATATGATGAAAATTAATCCACTTTGTTGATGAAGAAGAAGATGAACTCCTTGAGAAAACCTGCAATAACCTACCTATGGTGATGGAAAATGCTCAAGAAATATATGAAGTGGCTCTAAATATGAATATAATAACTTTGCATTTAAATTGTGGATCATAAATTCAATAGAGGAGGCCTCTATTTATATATTTGAAGCATGAAATATTGAAGAATTTGAGTGAATGTGGAACAAAAGACCAAGCAATGAGAAGAGGCCACTTGTCCACATGTTATTGGAGGAGGAATGAGCACATTTTGGTCAATGTGCATGATAAATGCTATGAGATTCAAATTTGAAATTTGGAAGTGACATGTTTATAGGGAAGGGAAATGGAGATAATGTTACTTGGCTCAAGGCCAAGGACATGTAAGAGGCATTAAATGCCTTGTTGGAAGTACCCATCCCTTTTGAATGGAGATAATGTCACTTGGCTCAAGGCCAAGGACATGTAAGAGGCATTAAATTCCTTGTTGGAAGTACCCATCCCTTTTGGAGGGATTTTTGAATTGGAAGAATATTCCACAAAAGATGCCCTTTTGAATGGAAATTGATAAATTTATAAATCAAATATATTGATTTATTGTGCAAGTTTCAAAATCTAGAGGAATTGAGTGATTAAATTAATCAAGAGTTAATTAATTTAATAGGAGATTAGTAGATTTGACCATTTTGACTTAGATTTGAGGATTAATTTAAATCAAGATGAGAGGGAGATGACTTAGAATTAATTAAATAAAGATTTTGATTTATTTAATTAAAAGGAGATGATGTTAGATTAAATTAAATAAGGTTTAATTTATTCAATTTAATAGGATGAATTTAGAGATTTAATTAAATAGATTGAATTATTTAATTAAATAGAGAATAGGGTTAATTATATCAGATTGATTAATTTAATTAACAAGAGATAATGACTTAATCAAATAAATAATAATTTATTCCATTAATGGATGAAAGGTGATGATAAGCTGGGAAGGTGATTTAGGATGAAACGATATTAGTAATCAAGATTGAGTGTGTAGGATCAATCTAGTACATTTTCTATGTCTACACTTTATACTATTGTCCACCTTCCATTTATGATGAGAAAGATTGGGATGCAATTTTTTTTCTATAGATCGGATTGCCTATGTGGTACCCTTTTTGTGTCTTTGTGTTTTTTTCTTGCACATAATGTGATCTTCCCATAATGTGTTTCCTAGAATTTATTTGTGTTTGTTAGTCTTCTTTGAATTACCCTTGTTCTTATTAGCTTAAGGATATAAATAAAAAGAATCCATTGTGAAATTCATCTATTTGTATCTCCATTTTTCTTTTTTTGTAAACATTTTATATTTTATTTCCTTTTGGGAATAATGCAAAGTTTTGAGACATTTAAGCTTAGCTATTAATTGATTAAATATGTATTTTAAAGAGAAAAAAATTATTTGGACCCTTTGGACTTCAAAAACTAAAAGTGCAGAGTACAAAGGTCCTCTGTATAGTTAAGAAAGCTCTCTATCTAGGACTAACACATGGTTGTAGGATGATAGCACATTTTTCTAGTGTCCCATATAGATAGAAAATAGAAACTATCATAAAAAACACAAAATATCTTGTACAAGATTTTGGATGTAAAAGTGTGTGAAATATGATTGTACAATAAATCTAAAATGACAACAATAAAGATTCTAAGGAAATTTAGATGTAAATAAAAAGAGAGGTTTAGGATATCACTAAAGGTGTTTGATTAAATCTAGGCTTTCTCCAGGTAGTTATTTCACCTATACCTACACACATAAGACCAAAGAGAGGGGGTTCGGTGGTTGTAGATTAGTTTGACTCAGTCAAACCCCTATATTAGTGTTCCCACCTCCACAAATAGTCTTAGACAAGATAATGGAAATAGACATATATTGATAGAAAGAATAATATGATAACAAATAAAGATAATATGCTTAATGAAAATCTTGAAGAGTACCACTCGCAAGAAAAAAATCCATGTAGCTTGCTAGTGCAATGAAGAAGAAACAAGAGTCTCCAAGATGGTAGTGACCTCTTTGCAAGATAACCTTGTTTTGCAGAAATTGAGTTTACTCTCAAAGATGTAGAAGAGTTCTTTGAAAGATATGTGTAAAGAGGAGAGATGGAGAATGATGTGAGTGCTCAAGAAGTGTTGTAGAATGTTGAATAATAAAAGAAGAAGAGAGAGTTGTGTGTGTAGTTTAAATGATTTAGAATCTTGACTGAGAGGGGAGGCCATTTTGGTCCAAATAGCTTTCCCAAGTGACTCTCAATGAGGTTACAGGTTGGAAGAGGTGCTACACTACCAAAACATGATAGGTGTAAAATCCCAATGACTAACTTAGAAATAGATTTTCATGGGATGCAAGCGTAGCATTCAGACATCTCTATAGCACATACCAGTCCATGATAAAATTAGAATAAGAAATCAAGTATTCAGACATAGTTGGTGTTGAAATATGGTCTGGATTGAAATAAAACCATAATTATCTTAATTTATTTAAAGAGAAAGGTGTATGTAATGTGAAACTACATAGGGTGCAATTTATGACATTACATTTTTCCCCACTTTAGTGAGAATGTGTTAAAGAGGAAATGTGAGCTAAAGTAGAAAGAGGAGAGTATTTTACCCAAGATGTAAAGGGGAAGCAGAGTCTTCTATCCATGTGGAGTTTCCCCCAGGGAAGAGACCTCATCCAATCCTACATAAAATAGATAATTTTCATCACCACAAACATGGTAGCTGCAAACAAACATGTTAGGTAAAAAATGAAAATTTTGACATCAAACATTATATAGACAGAAGATACTGCCAATATGTATGGGTAACAAGTTGTGATATGCTAGGGACCATGTGACAATCCAATCAGGTTATGACTGCTACAAACTACATTGTAGGACAACCATAGAAAAGAGACATGGACATTTATAAGGAAAAATTCTAGTGGGTTTCCCCCATGTTATACAATATATAATATATCTAGATGAAAATATATTTCAAAAATAATCATAAGATAAGAGATCTATAATAATTATATGATAGTATCCCCTTATAATGGCTTGTGCTATGCAAAGGAGCACAAGTTATTATATGGAGAAGAAAAAGATATTTCTTTATGATATAACAAAATGTATCCATGGAATGCTACCTGACATGAAAAATTTTTGATCCATAGATAGCTCATGGAACACACAACACCAAGAAATGCATAAGAGAGATAGAGGGAACCTAATATTTGGGGTCAGTATGATTCATATCAATAGAATATATATATATATGTGTGTGTGTGTGTGTGTGTGTGTGTGTGTGTGTGTGTGTGTGTGTGTGTGTGTGTGTGTGTCTGTGTGTGTGTGTGTGTGTGAATCATCATAATGTCCCTAAATATTTTAGATCATGAAAAAGGAGCATATAAAGACAAATTTAAAATAAAAAATTTGGTCAACATGGAAGAATGCCTAAATTCCCTCAACACTTTACATCATCCCCAAATGTCAAAAATCAAATTACAAAAATGAATAATGATAATACACATAGATGAAATGCATGATAGAATTGTCTCTCATGTATCGAAGTAATTGTGAGTGTTTCTTGGGTCCTCTAAGAGATACCAAAAATATATACAAGTGTGGGGCAATAAAGACAAGTAGGAAAACTCTAATCTAAAGACATGAAGGGCACTGGTCTATTTGATTATTCCCAACAATTCATCTTCCTCCCAATCTAGGTCATAGGGGGAAGGAGGTTGAGATTGAAAGGGAACACCAACTAAGGAAGTACCAAGTGTCTCACCTGTAACAAGGGCTAGAGATGAGGTTGCTTCAATGTCCCCATCTACTATTTCTTGTGAATTGAGTGTCAATGAATTTGTAAAAGTAGTAAAAAAAGTTGGAATATCCTCCATAGAGTTGAACACACACTTCTTTGAAGAGGAGTGTGGTGTCTCAACTATATATTGTGGAAGAATAGGATCCTTAGTGTGAACCTCTAGATGAGTAGTGAAAAAATTTGATGAAGATGAATTTCCTCAATGATGAGAATAAAAGAAGAAAGAGTAGCTGAAGGATTAGAATTTTTGTGGTGAGGTTTCAAGATGAGACTATGTTCCAAATTGCACTTAGATAGAAGGATAGAGTGTAAAGAGGTAGGAGGAGCATATAAAGCCACACTATACATGAAGTTTTGTGTATGGGGCGTGTCTATAGGTTGCACCAATGGAGGAATATCAGGTAGAGAAGTGATAAGAGGTGGTTCTAGAGAGGGCACAATAAATACATGCACCCTTTTGGGGTGTGGTTCATCGACATATCTTGAAGGATCCAAGAGTAAGACAAAAATAGAGGTGGAAATAGAAGAACACTTAGGTGCTAAAAACAAAGACTTATCCTAGGTCTTCTACGTGGCATCATATTCTCTTTCCATCACACGTCGATGACACTTATGCTCATGTTCAAGATAGTTCCAGTGAAGATGGGGACTAAGAATAGGGGCCTAAGAATATGTCAAGAAAATCAATGAATTTGTCTTTGCAGCCATTATCGATGGAAGGATAGGCTCAATAGGAAGGATAGGAAATGTCAGGGGTGCAAGAACCTTAACCTCAACTGTAGGCACCTTTCCTCTTTGTGGTTTTTGGGAAAGAATATAAATAGAAGGAACCCTCAAGGGTTGATATGTTGGAGCTACATGTGAAGGAAAAATCAAAGAAGACTTCTCACCCTTACCATACATAGTAGGGTGAGGGATATCAGGAGCAATTGAAAGGTCAAAGACATGGGATTTTTACTTCAGCAATGTTGGGAACTTTCCTTTTGTTATTCTAGGTACAATTAAAGGAATAGAAGGCACCACAAGAGGTTCTGAGGTCTTAGAATAACAAGGAGGTATCCTAGAGGGAGTATTATTGTCCTTAGCCCCCGATGAAGAATGACTAGAGGAAAAACCATGATGTTACATAGGAGTAGGTTGAAAGGGGATTGCAGAAGATGAAGGAGGTGGAACCAGATAGGATGTTAAGCCCTAGATCTTGTATTTATAATATTCTTTGTATAACAAGTCACCATGTGGTCACATGGGTCCCATCGGAGAAGGATAGAAATGATCAAGATAAAATCCCTCACATAACACTTGTGGCTTATATCTAGTTTCTTGGATATTTTTCACAGTGTTCTCATGAGGAAACTTTAGACATTTTTGGAGAAAAAAAGCAACTACATTCATGGAAACTAGCCAAGTAATGCCTTTACTTTGAATAAATTAGACTCTAGTATCACAAAAACTATTGTTGAGACAACCTTATGTCCCACAAGGAAGGATGAGGAAATAGATACCAAAAGAGGAAAGAGAAAAAAATCATGTGTATGGATAGCAGCCCTACACTTGTCATACCTTGCCATGTGTAGTTCATTGATGAAGAGTGTCTCTCTTGTTATAACATTGACTCCAATGGAAGGGTCAAATATGATTCTAGTAATGCCATTATTGTTGAACTAGGAAATAATCTAAAGGGGAGAGTACTCTCCATGATAAGGTAAGTCATTAGGTATTGAAGATATGTCAAGTATCTTAAATTTATAGCTTGAAGAGTGTAGTGTAGGAAAATGCATACCCTTACATTTTCACAATCATTTGGGCCCGACTTGCTTTATTTATCCCTATTTATGTTTTAATTGGTCCTATTTTGCATCCACAAGCCTAATAAACTACTTCTTTTTATGGCTAATCCCAACAAACATCGAAGGATAAATGATAATTTAATGATTTTGGAAGTGTGTCCTTGATATTTGCGTCAGGACTAAGATGTCACCTAGGGCATCTTTATCCCCCAAAGTTCTTGGGACTTTGATTTCAAATGGACCTTAAATGGGCCCCTCTTTGAAGTTGGTGCCCCAAGTTTCAAGACTTGGGACTAAGACACCACCTAGGGCATCTTAGTCCCCCTTAAGTTATTTTTGACATTTAATTTCAAATCTTCGTAGGATTTAGCCTCCTCTAATTAATGATTCATGTGTCAGCTTGTTGTGGTGTGATTTTGGGATATTAAGCATTGATAAGTATAAATACAAGGTTCATTCATTCATTTTCATCCTAGCAACTTGAGTATTCATTCCTAAGGAAATCTTATGAGATCAAGAGAAATTCATCAAGAATTTGGATCTATTACCAAGATTCAAGCATCATATCAAGGATATTCTTGCATCATGTGTGTTTTTGAGCTAGCATTTGTGATGTAGGGATTTGATTCAAGCAAGCAATTCATGTCAAGATATATCAAGCATTCATTGGATTCAAGATTTTTTGAAAGATGGTCAACGCTCCCCTTAGGATTTGTGACATGGACTAACTGCCTCTCATGTATCTATTAACTCTAGTAGTTGTATCAAGCATTAATAGGTCAATCTTTTGGTGCAACAGAAATTGTGGGCCAACAATTGGTAGTAGAGCCAAAGGTGTTGGGTATGAATCCCCTCAGGTAATGCTGAGGGGGAGTTTTTTGGAAGATGGTGAGTGCTCCCCTAGGAAATTGTGACATGGACTAACCACCTCTTATGGACCCCTTAACTCTGGAAGTTGTATCGGGCATTAATAGGCCAATATTTTGGTGCAACAAAAACTGTGGGACAACAAGATCTACATCCAAGCTATCCACCTCACACAAGTTTTCAGATTTTAGAACAAGGTTTTGGTGAGTTTCAACATAGAACTTTGTTCATTCATCATTTCCCTCCCTTATTTCATTTCATTTCAAGTTTTAGTTACCAACAAGGGGTTTGACCAAGGCAAACCCCCATTTACTAGCAATCCATTTTTTTTCCTCTCTTGCATGTTTGTGTTTGAAGATTTAGGTTGAAGAATTAAAGATCATTTGAACTGCAAAGTTGCATTGTGAAGTTGTCTTCTCCACGCAAACTCACCTACAGGCTAGATCTAGAGGTTTCAGGACCTAAGATATGAGAATAAGGAAGTACATAAATTGGACCTCAAGATCACATTTAGAGATTTCAAAAATTTCAAATGGGACTAAGTTTCCACCTAAGGAATCTTAGTGCTCCCGAGGGTATTTTTAAGAGATTCTTTCAGATCCAGTTCTAACATCCAAATATTTCACATCTACCCAAAAAAATAGCAATAGGACTAAGACAACAGTAAGGGTGTCTTAGTCCTCCTTGGCATATTCTGACAACTTCTTTGCATTTTTTAAATCCTTATTACATCTCCAGACTTCCCAAGTACACATACCCTAACTTTTTGTTACATAATTTTATCATTTTCACTTATCATTTAGCTTGCATTAATAGGATTTGTGAGTTTCCAAGATTTTTCTTGGTGGTAAACCCCTCTAAGTTTAAAGAACCCCCTCCTAGGTCTTCCCTATTGAGAATTGACTCAAACTTTGGGTTGATATTCAATACAATTTGGGATCCTAGGATATTCTTGAATGACCTAAGGACAAATAGGGGCATCTCACCCCCCCTATTTTCTTTACGGTTCATTTTGGTGAACCCAACAATTTAGAACATTCCTTTTCTAATTTGGAGTCCATTAAAGTCCTATATCTAGGTTGTATTCATCTTTTCATTGCATCTTGCATTAGTGAAAGTGCATCTAGGGTTTCTCATATTTGTATTAGTGAAAGTGCATATAGGTTACATTTTTTCTTTCTTGCATCATCTTATTTCATTAAAAAACTGAAAAAGTGCATTGTTAATCATCCTAATTGAATTTAGAAACATTATTATTGCATTCAAAATGGAAAAAATTGCATTCAACTTTGCATCCAATTTCTTGTCATTAGTCACATTTTTTTGCATTCATTTACATAGTTTTCTATTTCTAAACATTAGGTCCCTAGGTAGTAAACCTAATAACATTGTAAACAACTTAGAATTTATTTATTTTCTAACAAAACCCTCTTTTGGGACTAAAATGCCCTTCTTGGCATCTTAGTCCCTATGTGGGTTTTTGGCTCAGAACCCTATATGTGTTATTTTCTTTCTATTTCAATTTTTGTAACTTCAAAATCTCACCCGCAGGACCAAGATGCCCTTATTGGCATCTTAGTCCCTGTTGACTTTGCCTTTGTAGTTTTTAGGATTTGAAATTTATTTTATGTGCTTCTGTTGGTTGCTTTCAGTTTTCTCTTACAGTTTTCATAATTGTTGTTACTTCTATATCTTTCATTTCAAGTATAATTGCAAGCATAGGATATTGTATTCATTGCACTATCTTTGGTTTATCCCTTGTATGAGCTATACTACTTGGTGTCCTACTATCAATACTATGGTTAGATGAAGTACGAGACTCATGGAATCCCGTGATAAACATTCATTGTGGATCTTGAGTTATCAAGCTCTCTTACTTCTAGTGTTGGTACTAGTTCATTAGGTATGAACCATACATTTGATACCTCTTTTTCTATGCCTACCTTACCTACAAGTGCTATTCCAAGTGTTCAAATAGTAGTTGATCATATCCCTCAAGAAAAAATAATGAAAATTCATGAAGACTTAGCCCATTTACAAGATAGTGTGAGTATTGAAAACATTTCCGACAGTGTTATACCTGCCATATATAGTATTCACCGTATGATGGAAAGGGATGAAGGACTAGAAGCTGTGTATAACATAGCTCACATATTTGGAAAACATCTTCCTTCCACCACCAATGGTTCTCAAAATTCAAGCAATATGTAAAACCAAGGAGGAATTCAAATTCCCCCCTTCAACTATAATATCCATTCTGACCTATACAAATCCTCAAGTGACCACAATGATGCAACCAAATAGTAATGTCCTTCCTACCTCAAACATTTCCACTAGTGCTCCTTATACCTATGTGGCATCTATTATATTATATCTCCTCCCACAAGTTATTGATTTACTTGTCCTTCCAACACATACACTCCACCACCATATTCACCTCCATCTCAAAACACACATAATAACCCTAGCTTTAAAACCACCTTTTACAAAGATTTTCATCCCTTCAACGTAAAGTTTCAACCATAAATCAAAATCAAAATGGTCTACCTTCATATTATGTCAAAAGAAACCCACTATCTTTGGAGATATTGAGAACTATGGTGCCACAAGGTATATAGATACCTAGATTTGAGAAATATGGAGGAAAGGGAGATCCTGATAATCATGTTAATTGTGTTAATTCCTTTACTACTTTGTGTAGTGATTTTTATCCTTGAGGACAAACTTTTGGCTAATATTTCTCCCCAATTATTGAAAGAAATTGCTTAGGATTGGTTTTCTACATTACCGAATAACTCAATTCATTCATTTAATGAATTTTTTGAAGCCTTTATTAACCATTTCAAAGTGCATATGGTTCTTGAAACAATATTATCTGATTTGATGAGATGTAAGAAAAATGAGGGTGAAAAATTCACTGACTTTTTTCCATGCTACCAATCACTTTATTCCCAAATTAGTGTGAATATTCCCAATTTTCACCCTCAAAATATTTTAATAGAAAATTTACAAATTAAGATACAAGACAAGATTACCATGATGAAATTCCCTTCCTTCATGCACTTATTTACTACCCTTTGAG
Source organism: Sequoiadendron giganteum (assembly GCA_007115665.2). NCBI lineage: Eukaryota > Viridiplantae > Streptophyta > Pinopsida > Cupressales > Cupressaceae > Sequoiadendron > Sequoiadendron giganteum. Next base: position 260,435,074 of record CM021109.1, on the reverse strand, counting down.
ATTATCAAAATTTCATAGGTAGTTGTGAAACAAAAACCACCTCTACCCATCCTGAAAAGTTTGAAGCTTCCAACCAAAACACATATCAGCCTTTCAAAAGACAAAATAAAAGTTTCCTCCAACTAAATTATACCTCCCAACCTACCTAACAAGTTGATACCCAAGTAGTTGCTATAAAGAAGAGTAATCCTCATATCTTGGGGCTCCACAAAGACAATTTACTCCCTTACCTAACACACTTCAAATCATCTTAACTTAGTTATTAAATAGAAAAATGCTTACCTTACCCACCTTTCAACCTCTTAACCCTAGCAAGTTGTTACCTTCGAGATTTAGACAAAATTCCTATTGTGCTTGTCACCAACAAAAAGGACATGATACATAACATTGCAAGAATCTTAAACATGTGGTGCAATACCTCATTGATTCTAATCATATCCAAATTAGAGGTGTGAATGACAAATGTAATAAGTCTATAGCTCCTCCTAACCAAAATTTATAAGTCTTTACCAATCCCATGCCCAACTATAATATTTCATTTGTTAAGGCTAGTGAAACTAAGCCCAATGTGATGAGCATTTTCATGAATGATGAAAACATAAACAATAATGAACAAAATCCTATGGATCCCAATGACCAAAGTCTTATTAGTAAAATTATAGGAGTGATTGACATTGAGCCTCACAAGAAACAAACTAGAATTCCCATTGACATTACTATCTCTTCAGAAGAAACAATCAAAAATACACTTGATGGTCCTCTTTACATAGCCAAGAGAATCAATGACAAGTCCACTCCTAGGATTTTAATTTATCCCATCTGTGGAGAGAATGTGATCACAAAAGAACTCTTATATGTAAATGAACTTAGTCAAGATAGATATGATAAACCAAAAGCAGGGATTAAAAAACATGATGGTTTTTCTTGTACTATGATGGGCTCGATCACACTCCATTTACAAGTAGGACCAAAGAAATAAAATGTATCATTCTCTATCATCTCTAATTCAGATCAATTTTGTGTGAATTTGGGCTTCAAATGGCTTCACTCCATGAATTCGGTCCCATTTTTTGTCCATAAGTGCTTAAAGTTTCCAGTTGGCAATGAAATATTCACCGTGAACCATAGTGGCTTTAGACCTCCATCTTCCCATAATTTTTTTTTCTTAGATTATTTTTGGCCTTAGCCCATGGAGCCTATAAGACCCCATGAGGACTTCCTTTTCCTATCCTACCAAAAGTTAAAATAAAAATGCATAGCCATGTTATCCCTCAAAAACTTTCCTCCATCCATGATTGAACCTCCATCCCTTGCAAAACAAAATATTGAGCTTAAATCACTCTCGAATAACCAAGATCCATCCACATCCCTTGCCTATTCCTTACAAAAGACCAAGAGAAAACCAAAAACATCCTAATCCACCTCCTAAAAAAAATTATAAAGCCAAAGAGAAAGTGGTTGAAAAACCTTCCATGATTCCTTATGTTCTTCCCTCACAAGAATAAAATGGACCTATGGTTGACAAACCCACACCTGCACAAAAAAAACTTCAAAACCATAATAAAAGGAACCAAAATGCTATAGAGCATAGGCATATACATCGTGCTATTGCTCAAAAGATGAATAGAGGGAACAACATAGAAAATCAAAATCCGAACTTGACAGAAGTAATAAACTATGAGCCTCCTCCATTACCAGAACTAATAGATCTTATGTATCCAACACACCAAGGACTAACACCTTCTATGGATATTAGCATTCATCCTCATGTTGTGGTTAACTTGGATGACGATGAAGAAACAACTAAAATTGATGAGAAAGTGCATAATGAGTTGAACTTGCTATTTTCCTCTTCCATGAGTTTAGATGATAACCACCGTGATGATCCTCCTAAACCGAGTGATGCACCATGTGTTGAACCCGGTGATTCTCCTAGTACAAAAATTAATGTTGTCACTCTCACTAGTGATCTACATTTTGCATATACTAAATAAGATTGGGATGCAGATGACCTACTGGATGGTTGACTCACATGTTCTTTACTAGTATTTTTTCTTTCTTTTTTTCTTTTCTTTTGTTTGATTGCATGTTTCTAATGTGATCCTCCATTCCATTCTATTTTATTTTTCCTCTCTTTGTGCATTCCTCTATTTGTACCTTCATTCTTCTCTATGTCATCAGCTCTCTCCTTTTTGGTGCAGGAGCACCCATGGGTCTAATGGACCTAGAATGTTTAGTTATGTTTTGTTTCTTATTTTTGTGTTATAATAAGGTCCTAAGGACCATTTCAATGCTTTGTAATATGTCTCCTAAGTTTTTGATGGAATTTTGGTCTTGGTGACCAACTCTTTGTATAAACAAGGTCTCCATCCTCCTTTGTAAGTCTAGTACATTTTGGAAAATTAACAAAATAAGGATGCCTTGTTGTATCTAGACACTTGAGGGGAGTCACCTTGCTCATTTTAGTTAGCTTGTATTCCTTTCACATATTTTGAAAGCATCTTTGTAGGCAAGTTGGTGAAAATTGTCTAAATTGCCTTAATTAGGAATTTATGTATTCAAGTGAAGTCTAAATGTGTTTCCAATGACCAACTGATTAAAATGGAAGTTGGAGGAAGTTGGAGGGAGTTAGGAGGCTTCAAATATGCATCTCTTGGTCGAGGCAAGGTTTTTGAAGAAGTTGAGAAGGAGTTTTCAAACGAGAAATTGCTGTTTTCGAGTTTTTCATCAAGAAACTGCTGATCCTGTGCATTGTATGGACTTTATATGTTGTTTCATGTTATAATCCTATAATTATTGGATAGATAATTGAATCACCTTTCTTTTTGCGTTTGAATGGTGTGATTTCATTGAGAATTGAGTGAGATATTGCCATTTTACTACCGGGTGGTCTCAAACCCCATGTTTTCCTCTAGAATTTGCTGATCCCGTACTTGGTACGATCTTTACGTTTTGTTTTATGGTTGAAGGGTGTAATTTTTGGAAAGGTAATTGAATAATATTTCTTTTGGAGTTGGAGTGGTGATATTTCATTGAGTAATAAGGGAGATATCTTAATTTTACTCCCGGGTGTTCTGGAAATCCTCAAAATCAAGGTTTTGAGCAAAAAATGGATGCATCTTCCATTCCCACACTATAGCATTGAAAAATATTGGTGGGATGGAAGGTATGAGGGTGAAATTTTATGTATCAGAGGTCTTGGAGAGAAGCAAGAACTTTGGAGGAAAATGGTGCAATGTTTTGGCGTGACATCTCTATGTGGCAAGCCCATGTGACAAGCAAAAAAGTGAGTTTTTGCTTTATTTTGAAGAATCTGTTTGAAAGGCACTTAGGAATGATGGCAATAGGTGTGAAAAACCTGTAGGAGTTCATTTTTTTGGATTTGGGGTGAAGGGGAGAGCCTAGGTAGTCAAGACCCAGGTGTAGGTCTGTGAATTAGGCCTCTTGGAGTAGTGGTAGAAAGGGCCATTGTGAGTGATGCCTTGACAGTCAAGAGGAAAGGTTTTGGAACTTTGTAGGGGTCCATTGTGGATGTTTGAATTCATAGGTTTGGTGCCTTGAAAATAATCCATGTGGTTTTTATATTGACTGTCCTACCGGGTAAGGCTACTAGCCTTTTGAAAGAAAAGTGCCTAATTCACCATAGTTTGTGGAAGTTTGTTGAAACCTAAGTGCTAGAGAGTATTTTACATCATATTTGGGTGTTTGCTATCCCTGTCACTCTGCATCACTTTTATGGATGACACAAGGCATTGAGACACCCTATGTCTCTTCCATGTTGACCCAAAATATTTTTCATTATCTTTTCTTTCCCTTTTATATTTTCTCTTGTGTTTTCCTTTTTGGGATGATGCAAGGTGTTGAGACACCCTATGTCTCTTCCATATTGACCCAAAAGGTTTTTTTTTTTTTTTCTCTTTGTGTCGTTCTTCTAGTTCTATGTGTATTTGGGAATGATGACAGTTCCTAGCTCTTTAATATCATTGTAGAAAAGATAGATACTGACCCCAAATCCATAGATCCCTTATGCATTTCTAGGGAGCAACCCTCTTTTCCATTTTCTTTTGCATGTTTGTCTACTTTAAAATAATTTCTCACAACATGGTGTTTAGCGATTCTTTTTAAAGTGGGGGAATACATTGGAATTATTTTGGCATGATTTTTTTTGCATTTTCATGTTCCTTGATGTGGTTTTCTTACTTCATGTGATGTGTTTTTCTCTTTGAGGTGACATTGGGAATAATGTACTTCAAAAGCTTGATCTATCTTAGCTAATTACATTCCTCTTAGTGGTGATGTGATACACTACATTCCCTAGGTTGTGAATCTTTTGTCCTTTGATTTTTCCTCTCTTGGAGACATTAGGAACAATGTCCCCTAAGATTAAGACCTCACACAAACTAAGAAAAATCCCTTATAACTACCCTTTTTCTTATTGTGTTGCATTTTCTCCTTGTACCTTATTAAATTCATGGAGGTATGGCTTTAATATGGTTTCTTGGGGCTCACCTAGTGAAAAACTAGCTTCACTAGCCCTTGTGAGCAAGCATTTGTGTACCTTATTAAATTCATGGAGGTATGGCTTTGATATGGTCCCATAGGGCTCACCTAGTGAACAACTAGCTTCACTGGCCCTTGTGAGAAAGAATTTTGGTCCTTATCATAGTCATGGGGGTATGAATTTGATATTGAACTCTTGGGGCTCACCTAGTGGACAACTAGCTTCACTAGCCCTTGTGAGAATTTTATTTTGTTTGTATTGTGGAGAACATATTCCACTTGTAAACCTTTTTGGAAAAAAATCCTAGACCCGGTGTACAATGCGTTGGATGGCTATTTGAAGCCTGATCCATTGCATTTTTTTTTTTCTTTTTCCTTTCTTCCTTTTTCCTATCTTTGATGGAGTATGTTTACGATCAAGTTATGGCTTCATATATCATTTGCAAGTGTGTTCCTTTGTTCCAATGTTGGTTTTTCATAGGATCTTTATCTTGGGGACTTGGCCACCCTCTTGGTTATTTTAATCCTATCTTACTATCATTCATACATTTGAACTCCTCTTGGTTGTGTGGTTGGCTACTTTAGTGTGAGTTTGAAGCAAGTTCATCTTCTCACTAAAGTGGGGGCTAAATATAGTGTAGGAAAATTCATACCCTTGCATTTGCACACTTTTTTGGGCCTGCATTTCTTTATTTATCCCTAATTATTTCTTAATTGGTCCTATTTTTCATCCACAAGCCTAATAAACTACATTGTTTTATGGCTAATCCCAAAAAACATCAAAGGATAAATGATAATTTAATTATTCTTGTTGTGTGTCCCTAATTTTTAGGTCAAGACTAAGATTCCACCTAGGGTGTCTTTGTCCCTCAAAGGTCTTGGGACCCTGATTTCAAATGGACCTTAAATGGGCTCCTCTTTGGAGTCAGTTCCCCAAGTTTTAAGAGTTGGGACTAAGATGCCACCTAGGGCATCTTAGTCCCCCTTAAGGTATTTTTGGGATTTAATTTCAAATCTTGGTAGGATTTAGCCTCCTTTAATTAATTCTTTCATGTGTCAGCTTTTTGTGGTGTAATTTTGTGAAATTAAGCATGGATAAGTATAAATACAAGGTTCATTCATTGATTTTCATTCTAGAAACTTGAGTATTAATTCTTAAGGAAATTTTATGAGATCAAGAGCATTTCATCAAGCATTTGGAGGTATTATCAAGATTCAAGCATCATATCAAGGATATTATTGCATCATGTGTGTTTTTGAGCTAACATTTGTGGTGTAGGGATTTGATTCAAGCAAGCAATTCAAGTCAAGATCTATCAAGCATTCATTGGATTCAAGATCTACATCAAAGCTAGCCACCTCACATAAGTTCGTAGGTTTTTCAATAAGGGTTTTGTGAGTTGCAACATAGAATTTTATTCATTCATCATTTCCCTCCCTTATTT
>CM021109.1:260335704-260429029 GCA_007115665.2 Sequoiadendron giganteum | reverse complement strand
TTTAAGGTCTTAGAATTCATAATTTATGAAATTAGAAAGTTTAATTAAATCAAATAAATTAAGGACCCAAAAAGTGTGAAATTATAAAGGCATAAAATTTCCTATACTACAATTATGAAAACAAGTTTCTCTCCTTCACAATCATGCATTCTATTCCTCCTATGTTTACACCTCAAGTCATAGCAGATCAACCACACAATATAATAATGGTCTAAACTCAAGTTTAGGGAATTATTGTGGAGGGTGTTAGTCAAAGTTGTGTCACACTTCATAAAGGAAACAACTAATGCTGATCCAACTTTTTAAAACTTGGAATCATTAAAAAGTAGCATATATGTTTTGAATTTTAAAATGATGTAAAACTAAAATATCTATATTCTTTAGTATATTTTATGTTTGTATTTTTATAAGAAATTTTAAAAAATTTAAAATAGTTTTTCATAAATTAACACTATAATTTAGTTGTTGATAAAATGTCAAAATGAAGTTGCATCGGACGCCGCAAATTTTTATAGTAAATTTTAATTTTTTCTTTCAAATTGTTTGTGTGTATTTATAACTTGAAACTTTAGTGCATGGATATATTTTTTCCAATTTGATAACTATATATTTATATATATATATATATATATATATATATATATATATATATATATATATATATATATATATATATATTAAAATGCGCATGAATAAAAAAAAACTGTTTCCATCAGACATCAACATTCATATTAGATATTTTATCTAAAATGGAAAAAACATTATACCATCTTGAACTAGATTCTTTTATCTATTGCATCATATTTTTTTCAATTTTTTTTAATAAGTTTTAGTATTTTTCCTTGGCATGGTAATCAACTTAATATTTTTCGCTGATAACCTACTTTTAGTATAAATATAAATATAAATATAAATAATAATTAAACTATTAAAATAAACATATTTTTGAAAACTACACTTATGGATCTACAAAAGGGTATTTTTATATTTTTTTTTAAATGTTATTTACATGAGGAGGAGTTATTAAAACTTCAAGTTTTTCAAATTTTTTTTTTTTTGGTAAATTGGACTCAAAGTGGTGCTCCATATATTTTTAGCCAACAATTTTAGTTGAATAAATTGTGGAAGTATCTAACTTAGCTAGAATGAATCTTACTAGGTCATATATTTGACCAAAATTAATTTTTAGTTAGAAATACTTAAATTCAGTTGTGTTGATATGTTGGCTGAAAGTGTGACACAACTTTGTGCTTTTACCTGGGAATCCCTATATATATGCCCATTTTCCTATAGTACCTCCATGTTCTTCACCTATTATAAACATGTAAAATAATAACCCGCTATTCATCCATAATAGTCTACCATATTCAACACATTCTCAAAGCATGTCACCGATGATCATGTGATAAACCAACATTTACAACACATGTTATAATTATAATAATAAACTTCAAACATGATATAAAATTAATCCAACGCTAATCCTCCAAGATAACTTACACATATTCCATTATCATTTTCTATCCTAAAGACACCCATACTATAAAACATTGAGATACCTCGCTTTGATAAGTATGATGCCAAAGGAGATCCCACTAATAATGTATCAACTCTCACTACTCTATATAGTGACTTCATTTTTGAATATGCCCTCTTATCTAATATTTTAATAGGATCACTAGAAGACATGGGCTTAGATTGGTTTTTTCATTACCGAATAACTCAATAGTTACCTTTACAAAACTTGTTATTGAATTCATTCAACACTTTCAATAAAAAATTATATGTCAAGTGATATTAACACATTTAGTGCGTTGTAAACAAGGACCTAAATAGAAGGTGATTGAATTTATAGGATGATACCAAGTTCTTTAGTTACAAATATCTTATAACCTTCCAGATGATGATATATAAAGAGTATTTATTGGAAATTTGTGACCTAGCATTAGAGATAATACCTTGTTAATGAAATATCCCTCATTTACATATTTATGTATCAAAATTAGTGATAATTATATATCCATTAGTCAATATGAAGGTACACCTTCATCAGCTCCTACTGGAAAATATGAAGCCATGAATCATAAAAAATATCAATCGTTTATGAAACAAAACAAAAACTTTATAAAGATAAGCAATCCCCAATCATCCAATAACATCTGAATAGAAGTCGTTACAACATCTACAATTCCATATCATTTTAGGCCAAAGATAGATAATTTTTACAATTTCCTAATTCTCTCCATGCTATTATGTTTCCATTGTTAAGAAAGAATATGATTCAAATCCCTTCAATTCAACCCATTAACACAACTAAAATATTACCACCAAAATTTGATATAAAATATTTTTTTCAATATCCTCATATACTTGGACATGATACATAAATATGTATGTGTCTTAAGCACCAAGTGCAAGACCTCATCTATTCTAATGTCATCTAGTTGGCTAGTATAAACAACCAAATAAATAAATTGGTTTCACCACTGTTGATGGTGTTTTTTGCACAAAAACAACTCAGACAGAATATGATATCCTATATCTTTAAAGGTAAATCTCTATAGAAAAGAGATAACCCCAAGGTCTCTAATGTCAGGTCTTGACAATGCAACAAAAAACCTCAGTGATAATATGTGAAAATGCTGGTAATCACAATGGGACCTTACTACGAGCAAACAATGGACTTCAAATTTATCATATCTAAACAACGAATTGATACTTTAAATCTTGATTTGAACCTTGATAACAAAGAAACAACAAACGATAAAGGTTTCAGAGATTATTCTAAGACTACTTCTAACCCTAAGATTGAAAATGCCAAAAGATAAAATGTTCAAAATGGACCGATCTCTCATAAACTACTTTTTGCTTGACTCAGATGAATCTGCAATTTCACATAAATAGTGCAATCTTTTAAGGTATTTAAATATTTTGAAATCACAAAAATTCATTCAACCAATCCTATTACAATTGAGATGAAAAAACCCTGATAACTGAACTAAGCAAAATTTTAAGTCCAGGCTAACTTTGCAAAGCAACTAACAATCAGCTAACTGCAAAAAGTATGGACTAGAGATTGCTGCAAACATTCCAAACATGAAACCCTAAGCATTATCAAACTATTTAACCACAAACTTATAAGAAATTTCAAAGATAGAATAACAAGAACCATACCAGATGAAATTTCAGAAGATAGATGCCAAACACAATATCTCTCTTATATTAAATCATCAAAATAGCAACAACTCCAATTTTTTGTTACAACACTTGCTTGAGAATAAACCCTAATTCTCTCTAATATCACTTGTCTATTTTCTCTCTCTATATCTAAAATTCCCATCTATTCTCCTATCTATCTATTCTATATATTCAAATGAGGCAACATGCCAGTTTTATAGAGAATCCCTAAGATAGGTCAGCCCAAAAGATAATTACAATAAATACATTACCCACAAGAGGTCGGCCTCAAATATATTTGAACATCATATGAAATTTTCCATTGGCACCAATTTCATCCAAAACTACCAAGATACCAAAAGGTCAGCCCAATACATTTGAATAATGAGAAGCAAAAATCTCAATGTAGCCCTATATAGCTACTCCCTATCCTTGTCTTTAGCTTGATCCTCCTCACCATGTATGGCCAACAAAACTCTATCCAGCTCAGCAACAGGTGGCATAGGAAAAACCCTAATCCTTCTTTCAAGAGACTTAATGTCGTCTCTTACCTACCTAACTATACCATCCCAATCAGCCTTATTAGTCAAGTATCTGTCCATGACTGCAATATAAGTTACAACATCATCCAACTAATGTCTAGTAACCGGTCCTTCACTGACTAGAGAATAAACATCTCTCCACCACTTCCTAAGCTGCTCCAAATTGAGATGTTTCAGAGCAAACTTCTTCCTTCTAGTCATGACCTCAAATAATGAAATATATTTGTCATGGATACCAACCAATGCATCCTCAATCTGCCTTGCCTATTTATGGATCCTTTTCAAGGCCTTCTACCTCATTTGTGGGATTTCAAACCATTCCTAGGGTTCATAAACTCTTGGAAAAGGAAGAATCCCACACTTTAGCAATTTATCTTCAGTGAATTCCATGATTGTTGTAGCCTTCTGCAGAAGGAGGTCAGTATCCACATTATCCTGAGCTAATACAACCTTTAACCAATCCACTGATCTCAAAGCATCACCACCAGTTGACAAAATGTCCTTGATAGCATCATCCCCTCTGGTTTGAACACCTTGTAACCAAGCAACTGTAACATGCATGGTACCCTCCATCTTCTCAAGTTTAGAGATTGTCTCTTGAGGCAAGAAACGTGTAGCAGAGGAAGATCCAATAGCTTGCAAGGGTTTCATCAAATATTGCAAATATTTCTTTAGTTTCTCATTCTCCCTCTCTAACTCATGCCTCGTTTGCACAACTTTCTTCAACCTACCCACAATCACTGCACTGGAACCTTCATATTCTTCAATATCCTACACCACAGTAGCATGCCCCAAGTCAACAGTTTGCAGCTGATAATCCTGGGCAGTCACATTGTCTCTATCTTTGTTTGGAGAAGGGGTAGCAATGTGAGCCACTCTATTACTCGACCCATCTCTTTCAAGTCAGGACACAACCCTTGCTTTCTTCTTAGTTTTTCCCTTCTCTACATTAGCCATGAGAACATCCCAATTAAGAGGAGCATCCTCCACTATCACCATTTTACTCTTCAACTCCTTCTCAAGCCAATCTAGAATAGTAGACCCAACAAGCACTATATCTTGCTTATCTTGCCCTTGTTCCTGTTGATCACTCGTTGTACTCTTTTCAACACTTGGCATATTGGGAATGTCCACAACTGGACTCTCCTTTTCCTATACTTGTTCTTCCACAACCACCTGCACTGGTGAAGGGTCCTTACTTGGTATTTCTTCCTCCTTTTGAGGAGACTTGTCAAATTTTTCCCTCACAGGTGAGTCAGCATATGCCACCAAAGGGGACTATACTACCTTAGCATTCTCTACCTCTACATTATAGAGATCTCCCTCTTTAAACTCTTACTCACCCAAATCTTTAGGATCTTCATCCTTCTTTGGTTCCTCCTGTGTGTTATCAGCATCCTGGGGAATGGAGGCATTCACTTGTTCCACAATAGGAATACTCATTGGAACATTCTCCTTTGTTGTAGTATCCCTTGGGGAAGGAGTCCTTGACCTCCTCATGTATACTTGTGTCTTTTCCCTTGAGCTTTCCACCTCTACCACTGGTGGCTTAAACTCCTTGTCAAATTTTGGAGCCTCCTCCATCTTCTATGATAGTTTCATAATCCTTCTTCTCTTCATCAATGGAGGAGCATTTTCCACCTCTTCTTCCTCTTCCTTATTATTTTCAACCTCTTTCTTTGAGGCATGTATCCTCTTCTTAGCAATAGGATTCCTCTAGTTACTCACTTTTGCAGCCTTCTCAGCCTAAACTTCCCTTACCTGGATTCTAAAAGGAGAATGTACCTTCTCTTTGCCCTTAGGATCTAGTTCAAGTGAGCCCTTGGAAGCAGAGTGAGACTCTAAGTCTCCCATCAGATCATAGGTTCATGGAACACCTTCACCTTCTAATTATAGCATCTTGTGCTTCAACCACATCTTGGTATACTTGATCACCGGGGCCATGACCTAGTCCAAATCAATCTTTTCCTCCTCTAATCAGGAAACTTCTCCAATTGGCCTATTCTTTATTGCCTCATAGACATGAACCTGGATCACATTTCCATCCTCTTCCACCTGGTCAGGGATGGCCTTCACATTGTATAGCCTTACCAAATCCACTGGAAGTCTAGAGAAGTTCTTCCTCCTTACCTCAATTTCATTAGCAAGGTTAATCCAGTAATATTCAATGTGAGCCTTATGGCTATAATCCATATTGGCCTTCTTTTGAGCTTCGCCAGTGATGTCAAACCTTTCCCTTTTGGAATGGAAGGAGAGACTAAGAGTACTCATCTCTTCCTTAGAAGCATGAGCAGACTGGATGGAAGAAGAAACCTCACCCATTCCTATCTTGAGGGGAAAATCATTCCCAAAACCATTCTTGTGCATTTCTCCCTTCACAACATTGTCAAAGTCATAAATCTGCCTAGTGACCTCTAACAATATGACATGATCAGTAGGGTATCTAGGGAGTCTATAGGGAGCCCTTTGAAAACCATCAATTCTGATGTATGAGAAAGTTGGGAACTGTATAAACCAGGATCCATATCTCTTTATCAATTATTTAGCCTTATCTGAGATTCCCATATGCTTTGCACCTTAGAGCAACTTGGTGATGTGCATTGTGAATGCATCATTGGATCTCCTATAGCTCCCTCCAATTCGGTGCAACTGTGGATATAATTCATAATGGCATCTTGCCCAATGGTACCCCTAGTGCTCAACCCCTTGTATGGGTGAAGTCTGGCCAATGAATACACTAGGTAAGAGTTCATGGTAAAGGTCTTGGTTTGCAAGACGTTGCATAACTGTTCATGAATCACCACACTGATTACACCTACCTAGTGATAGTCAATTCCCTACTCCATTCTAACAATTACATTAAACATCTAGGTCTCGAACACACCTACACTCTTCAATCCCACCAACATGCTGAGAAGAGTAATGACATTGTAATATTTTCTCTTGAACTTAAGCCTGAATAGTTGCTTAGGAAACTTGGAGAAATGGGATTTAGGCTTCTCTAGCCAATAGTTGATCACCTGCTAAGACTTGACTACATTCTCTTCATAATACTTCCTGGCACCATCCTTGTCAAAGACCATGACATGGGACCTATCAGGCATGTCAAAGGTTGCAGCAATGGCCACAAGAATAAAGCCAACCATAATCCTTCCCCGGGGACCAATTATCCTCTATGTCCCTCTATCATAATTTCTAGCACATTCAAGCACTAGTTGATAGCACTGCACTGTGGAAGGAAAACCTGCCACATGAACCAATCCAGAGTCTACCATTCTTTTTTCCAACAGATGAGGGCTCGCTGCAGACATCTCAGCCTTAAAATCCTCATAGTCCCACATGACTACATTTTTATCTATGATCCCTGACCAAATTGAGGTCAGCTTGCTCTCAGCAATCTGGCTCTTTATGTCTAACTTCACCTTTTCTACATTTGAGATGGTAGAAGTCTCTGCACCTCAATCTGATGCCTTCCCCTTGCCTTGACTATCCAGAGGATTTTTGGGAAAATCCGAACCAGGCGGATTCCAACGAACCAAGAATATAAAATCCCAAAACATCATTTTAATCTATTAATTAACAAAGGAATACCATTATAAATACTTAGCATAAGCTCATTTAATCAATCAAATACATTATCAATAAATAGATTCTTCCCTAACCATCAAATTCAACCCTTTCCTAGAAAACTTGGAAGAATCTACCAGAGAGATTTTGGCGAAAATAGCAACAATTATAATTAACCTGGGAAAAAGGAGGAGATGCAGATAATTCAGGAAAATATGGAAGAAGCAGATTTTGGAGAAAATCAGATATAACATTATTAAAACATGAAATCAATAAAATGAACCAACTGCGAACACTGGCAAAATCCGAAGGAAGCAGATTTTGGTGAGATAGACAAAATTTAGGAAAAGGTGGTAGAAGAGAAAGAAATAGGGAAGGCCGAGGAAATCTGGGTGAAGCGAAATTCCGTGAGGACCTCAAAAACCCGAACCTATCCACATCTTTCTTACTTTCACCAAAACAATTCAAATCACTCTAGATCACAATCCTAAACTTTGAAAACAACTTAACCTAGATCTCCTACGGATCAAATACAAATCTAGAACACTCCCCACAAAAATTCAAGGAGGATTGGCCATGCCCTAGGTCAACAATCCACCATGAAAACACAGGGAACCATGCATGACTTGCTTACACCCTAAAATGGAAAATTTAAGACCAATGCAAGAAAACGCCCAAAAAGGAAAAATACCAGGTCAAGCATAAACATTCAACAACCAACCAAATGGACTGGTACAACAATAAAAACCCCCAAAATACCCAATGATGATGCACATACCCATGGAAATTCAAAAATCATGAAATAACAGGAAGCAAATGAGGTGAAACAATTCGAAATCAATAGAGCAAAGAAGCATTTCTAAATACCATGATAGTGAAAGGGCTGGAACTGGTGATGCCAATAGATAAACGTCAAACATGAGTAGGATATAGTCCATGCACACAAAATTTAAATGCACAGTAGAAACGACTTTGAAAATCACAATCCAACAAGATACCAAAAGCTCCAAGACTCAAGCTCGAATGATAGTCAACGCAAAAACTCAAATGATCAAACACTTCCCAAAATCTAATATATCAAAGCCCCAAAACACCCGTAGAAATTCCATTAATGCAGGCAACAAGACAGCCATGACCACAAAAACTCAGGGATTCAACACGATGACAGACTTCGGGGAAATTTAGACCATACGGATTTTCCTGAAAATAGGGTCAATAGGCCACAACCTCAGGACATCGGAGAAAGCCGGGAGAATCTGGCCCAGGCAGATTTTCCTGAAAGCTGTGAAAACTTCGGAATGAGGTTAGAACTCAAGATTTTCAATAATATTCATAAGTATGCCACTTCAATTGGAAAAATAGACATTAAAGAATGAACCCAAGCAAGGGCAAACCCCCAGAAAAGAAGGGCTAAAACACCAAAAGCAAAAAAAAGAGGGTCCCCACTTTCAGTGGGGCGTGTGTGCAAAAACTGCACAACAACCACCTAATCAAAAATTACAAATATTTACTAACCCATTACCAAGTCATTCAAATAATTTTCTTCAATAAAGTGGTAATGAAAAATATGATAATGATATATCCAAATTTGTAAGCACAATTGAAGTCCAACCTCGTAAGGGTCAAACTAACATATTTCCTAATATTTCTTTCACATATTGATGCTTTTATAATTGTACCTAATGGTCCTCTTTATATCATTGGTAGAATTAATGATAAAAAAACAAGGGGAATTTGCATTTATCACGTGTGTGTTGTAAGTGTGATCACTGAATAATCATTGTATGTGAATTTTTTTATAAAGATAGTTATTAACAATGGAAAGCATTATTAAAGGCCCGTGATGGTTCTATTCACCCTATGATTTTTCTAATACTCTCCCAATAAAATTTGGACCTAAATAGTTGGATATTTTATTCACCATAATCTCAACATTAGACTAGTTTTGTGAGAGGTTAGGTCATCCATAGCTAAACTCCATGAATGTGATCCCATAAGTTATTCATAAATTCCTTAAATTCTTGTTTTAAGAAAGTATATACACCATATACCATAGTGGATTTAAGCCTTTGGCCTCAACTAGACCAACCTAAAAAACTTGATGAATATTTTTTATTTGTGTCATATCAAAATTTTAAAGCTAAGCATATAGATCATTTATCCTTTACTATTAATCCACCTCAGGCTCTTCAATATCCAATGGTTGCAAAGGTTGTTCTTCTTACTTCACATGTAGTGAATGAACCTCTACCCAAACAAAGTATTCTTCCTCACCCTTTTGGAATATATATTGTGGTTCCCCTTTTCCATCCTATAAAGGACCATGATACAACTATTCAGTGAGGCCTTCTTGGATTAAATTTGTGCCTTGTAAGGAAAATAAATTATGTGAAAACCTAAAACACCTATGGTTTCTCAAATTTTGAAATTTCCTTTGATTCCTTGTATAAAGGGAGAAACTAAATCAATGTTGGGGAACACCTCAATTCCTCCTTCACAAGATAAAGCTCGTGCAAGACAAAATAGAAGTAAAAAAGAACACAAATGAATATGGTGAGCTATGGTTCATCATCTTGTCGAAGATCACAAACCCTTACCTAATGGCCATCCATCCATACAATGAATTTCAAATGAAATACCTCCCACCCATCCATCTTCATCATCGATTGATCCCAATAAGCCACCCTCGCAAAACCATAAAGCCAAACCTTATTTATCCCAACCAAAACAAAGAATGAAGAAATCACTAATTAAAAATATGGATATTAGTGCTCAAAATCATGTTGATAGTGAGTTTGAAGATAAAATAAATAAACAACAAGAAGATCATAATGAATTATATGTTATGTTTAAAAAGAGGAAATCTAGATGGGGATGACAATGATGATCTTCCTAATGTGAGTGACCCACCATGTGTTGAACCTGATACTTCTCTTTGTACCACACTTGTAGTTCCTTTATGTGAACCCCAATCTTATACCTACACAAACATGGAAAACAAGAACAATATTAGATTGAAATGCAAGTAATTAAAAGGATTCCCCATGAAATTCATCTACAATACTCAAAATAGGAAATTAAATGAAGATTAAAACAAGAAACTAAGTTAAATCCTATTCAAATAATGCAAACACTTAATCCCATGGGGGAATTAATGCCAATTATGTGTAGAAATTGGCCCTTTCCCAAATCCTTTGTAAAATTGATGGTATGACAAAAATTCATCCACTTTGTTGATGAAGAACAAGATGAAATCCTTGAGAAAACTTGCAATAACCTAGCTAAGGTGATTGAAAATTCTCAAGAAATATATGAAGTGGCTCTAAATATGAAGATAATAACTTTTCATTCAAATTGTGGATCATCAATTCAATAGAGGAGGCCTCTATTTATATATTTGAAGCATGGAAGATTGAAGAATTTTGGTGAATGTGGGAAAAAATACCAACCAATGAGAAGAGGCCACTTGTCCACATGTGATTGGAGGAGGAATGAACACATTTTGGTCAATTTGCATGATAAATGCTATGAGATTCAAATTTGAAATTTGAAAGTGACATGTTTAGAGGGAAGGGAAATGGAGTTAATGTGACTTGGCTCAAGGCCAAGGACATGTAAGAGGCATTAAATTCCTTTTTGGAAGTACCCAACCCTTTTTGAGAGATTTTTGAATTGGAAGAATATTCCACAAAAGATGCCCTTTTGAATGGAAATTGATAAATCAAATAAATTGATTTATTGTGCAAGTTGAAAATATAGAGAAATGGAGTGATTAAATTAATCAAGATTAATTAATTTAATAGGAGATTAGTTGATTTGACCATTTTGACTTAGATTTGAGGATGAATTTAAATCAAAATGACAAGGAGATGATTTAGACTTAATTAAATAAAGATTTTGATTTATTTAATTAAAAGGAGATGATGTTAGATTAAATTAAATAAGGTTTAATTTACTCAATTTAATAGGATGAATTTAGATATTTAATTAAATAAAATGAATTATTTAATTAAATAAAAAAATAGGGTTAATTAAATCAGATTGATTAATTTAATTAACAGGAGAGAATGACTTAATCGGATAAATAATGATTTATTCCATTAATAGATGAAAGGTGGTGATAAGCTGAGAAGGTGATCTATGATGAAACTATTTTAGTAATCAGGATCAAGTGTGTAGGATCAATTTGGTACATTTTCCATGTCTACAACTTTCCCCTCTTTGAAGCAATGCATTTGATGCACTGGTTCAAAGAATAAACTATTGTGATCAAAATTCAAAAAATCTCATTTTTTAAGATGCCCCACTACTGCCCTAGCAAGAAGGATTATGTTGGTATACTTCCCCCTCGAGAGATCGAGTGTAAAATTTTTATTTTCCGATCAATATCGCGATAAAATGCGAGAGGAGTGGTTCTATTGATCAAAGGACGAAAGATAATTCTTTAGAAAGATCATATATTTGACATAGATAGTTTTGATGATGTATAGATAGTCATCAGTCATGGGTAGCCTCACGTATATTTTGATACAATATGCCAACTTTAGATAGAAATGTTACTTAAGATAGAAGAATAATAAGAATAAGATGATGAAAGGATAATCCACTAATCCTACGTTATTAATGATGATGATGATGATGATGATGATGATGATGATGATTTTCTTATTGAGAGTTGGGATTTTAAAAGGGCCAATTAATTTATGTTTGATAACACATGTAGGTATGATGTATTGAGGTATAAAAAACTAGGATGGCGTTGTACCTAGTGCGATGAAATTTGACTCGAAAAACAAATAGGAGTATTCTTGTTCACACTTGACATACAAAAACCTTGCTAGGATGCACCTAACAAAGCAAGTATTTGGTAAGTTATATTACAATAATATCCAACAAGCACAACAGACAAAATATAATGATCGTTTCCCCATTCCTTTCTCTCTAAATATATTTTTTTAGACATCATCAAAAGGTCCTTGGAATAAGTGCAATAAGATAAATCCAAAGCATAGATAAAGTAAACAAGCAAGCTAATGTTCTTCATACTGCTAGTCAAGACTAAATTACAGTGATGCTTGATGTTGATGTCCATTGCAGGAAGGTCACATTCCTAGGACATGTTGTGATCAGGTGATAATGAGATTTTGATTGGATGATAAGCTATTGATACTTCCATGAAAACCTCCCCTCAGGAATGAAGAAGAGGTCGTTCCGCCACCAGTGCTTTGGGGTCGAGCATGGTGTTTATTGTGGATCCTAGGAGGGAAGAAGATTACCTCCGCTTGTGTAAATAATTTAATAGTAGTCTCATGTTTATAGAATAAATCAAAAACTACGATCTGGGTATTTGTGATTTTTGGACAAAGATAATAAAATTTTAAAATGCAAAAACCCTTTAAATTTTCTAACAACCCAGTTTGTGAAAATGGAGTTATAGGCGACGCAATCAGACCATTTTACCATGAAAAATATAACTATACTGCAGATTTTAAAATCCGTTTTTTAATAATAACAGAGAGTTTTATTTTCTAAAAACATTCTAAATGCATTGTTCAATCTCTATGTTTGATTTCCAATAACAACAAAATCGATTTCCCCAAATAGTTTAAATTCAACTAAGGTTTTCACAATTTTCACTCAAGAATTTTCACAAGCAAAGGCTGTAACTTTATTTAATTCTTTTCTTCTAATATCAAATTTATTTTCTAAAACAGATTTAACAAACAAATCTTTAATCATTACTATTTTTAAAAAAACCATCAAGAACAATAAAACACAAAGAGGAAAACTTGGTACAAGAAGCTACAGGAAGAGATGAATTTCTGATGCAAGCCTCCTCCAAAGATTTCCTGAATTTTCTTCAATCCTCCAATGAATCCAATCCAAAACTCAACAAATGCAAACAATCTTTTCTTCAATCAATTCTACAATCAAACTTTCTTCAAACTTTTGTGCAAATTTTCCAAAATTTCTTCCCTGCTGTAAAAATGTATTTTTCTAAAAACTTTTTTGCTGTAAAAATATTTTTTTTTTTTGTAAAAGATTTTTCTGCCCTAAAATTAAAACATGTATTCTTTATAAATCAAAAATACCTAATACAACCCTAATTCACATTACATGCAAATTAGATATTTTAATTTCAATTTCAATTTCAATTTTTACAACCCTAATTCACATTACATGCAAATTAGATATTAATTTCAATTTCAATTTCAATTTCAAATTTCAATTTCACTTTTCGAAAACCCACTTTCAATTTAAAATGCAATTTCAAATAATAAATTAATTTCCAAAGTTGCAACTAATTTTCCAAATAAACATTTAATTACAATTTCTAATTTAATTCCCACACGTTGGAATTAAATTCCAAAATTAATTCTAATTCTTTTATTTCCTTTCATTCTCTTGCATCACGTTTAATTAATTAATTTAATTATTTAATAACCAAATTCAACCCCCATGGATTAAATTTAATTAATTAAATAATTTAAATATAATTAATTAATTTAAATATAAACTTTTATCCACATTGCATTATTTAAATTAAATAACCATCAACATGATTTAAATGCAATTATTCTAAATATCTATTTCCAAATCAATAATCCTTCAGAATTAAATAACATCAAAGCAAGACAGACAATGACTCGACACACACAACTGACGACACACTAAGGCTAGGGTGTAAACTTGACACATGTTACCTAGCTACTATCTCCCGTTCAACTTAACTGTTGGATCGACACGCTCAAACCTGTGAAACCAGGTGGAGTTGATGTCATGTACCTGCAATCCTGCAACCAAGTAAACAACATTATACAATATATCCAGCATATAATACATACCATGAAAAAGGAATTATGGATTCGTAAGGTGCTCACAAGCGAGTGATGTGAAACCGTCCTCTTCACCAATACACTCATCGAAACTGACACTTCTATCATAATTCTAATAATCTCATAATAATATCTCATGTTAACTCTACAACATCATTAATCCATAATACATGTGAAACAAAATTAGATAACTACATCTCACAATAATAGTTGTCACTCAATAGTAATGATCAAAATATCATAACAAAATGTATCCAGTATCAAAGTAATTGCAACCAAACATAGCATAAAGAAACTTGAACAAGAATCAAAATAGAGGGGTATTACATCGAGTTGATCAACTTGCTTGCTTACTAACCTAGACTTGAGACTTTTGATGATTTGGTGTTCACTTTAGAACCTACTATACTTGCTTCTAATTGACTTACCAAAGGATGAAGGAGATGATTGATTTATTAGGAATGATGATTATTGAGGGTGAAAGTGAGATGAGACGGATGCACCATTTTGGGTTTTTTCAAATATTTGGATGTTTTTAGTGTTTTTTGAATATTTTGAGGTTGTTTTGGGTATTTTGAGATTTTTCAATTATTTTGGTATTTTCAAGATTTTTGACCAAGAGACTAACTTAAAGACCTATCCTAGGGGTCTCGAGATCTAATCGATACATTAGCCTTACCTATGTTATACACGCAGAGACCACGTAGTTTGACTAGTAATTGACTTGACTCAATGATGAGATAGATGAGCAAACAAATTGACATTTCTATTACGACGAAAGCCTAAAGGACTGACCTAAAATGTCTCAGAGAATGATCAAAGACCAACCTTGCCTAAATTCTAGCTCAGAGATGACATAGTTTGGTTGACGACTCAATTTTTGATTTTTCATATTTCGACATGTTTTGGATTTTTGACATGATTTGGATGTTGATATGTGATGATATCAGTAATCGATTTTGGGATTTTATTGAGAAACAAGCTAAGGTTAATTGATTAGATCAAATTGATGGATTTGATGATGATAAAATTGTTGAGGATACACAACAATGCAAGGATAGTGCTAAGAAACATGAGGATTGGGAAGGATATCCCGAGATGATGATGGATTGGTTGGATTTGATTGATTAGGATTTGAAGCTTTATTTGGAACAAAATTGTTTTGAATGATTTGATGTGACATTGAAGTGTAATATTGGACACGACTAATATTGATTGTTTGGATTGATGTTTGATGAAGGATTGAGCTTGATAAGGAACATCTTCTCCTCAAAATATGCCATGGGATAGTGATTTGGAATTTTTTCTCACAAATTCTTTGACCAATTTTATTTCACGTTTGCCAATGTTTGAATCACCACATAAGTCAGAAGATATAGATCAAGGTTTATTCTCGAAGCAAGATGTACCTATCTACCCCCAGTGTTTAGCAATGCATGGAATGCCATGGATGGACGCTTGGGTAGGTGGATGGATGGATAGATATGGTAAGCATGAAAAGGATGCCAATGATTATCTTGTGATAAGATAAGGTGTTCAAAAAACTTATGCTTACTTGGATAGTGCCTCATGGCTTAGATAACATTGGGTAAGATAGGATCAACGAAAAATGACACATGTCAAGATGTCTACCATAAGAAAGTGTAAAGTGTGCACCAAACTTGGTCAAGATCAAGATAATTTGGACTATGGATGTAGATGGATGAAAATGGATTGGTTAAATGGTTCATGGATGAATGGATTTATTATGGATGGAATGTTGGCTTTATTATGGATGGGATGAGATTCTTCCAACTGAACTGGCACACATAAATGCTCAATCCTACACATGACACTTGTTTGCCAAATTTTCATCATGGTACCTGTCCAAAGTGCCACCCATGTGGTTTTCACTGAAGGACGATTTTTTTGTTTACTATTTTTTCAATCCTTTATCTGATTTTTTTTTTGGATTTTTATATATTTTGATTTTTTTGTATTTTTGGATTTTTTTGTTGAAATCTTCTAAGCTTATGTTGAACCATTTGATGTCATTGATGTAGATTCTTTTTTCATAATGTTCCATCAATATCCTTCTTGAAGAAGCTACTTTGCAAAGATATGTGCACTTGAATGCAACTTTTGAGATTCTTGATCTGCTTTGTCGATAGCAAGGATAACTTTGTCTTTGTGCGCACATCATGATAGTGTGAATTTTGAATCCTTATGATGAAGGGTCATTGCCAACACATGCTCAATATGAATACTATGTATCATGCGTGGAGGTGTGGATGGTGGAGTGTGCTTAGGAATAAAAGATGGATTGGTTGACAGTTTGGAACCTCTAACTCTCCAAACTTGGGAAGATGAGCAATGATGGGTGGATACAGAAGTGTGCATGGAATTAGGACCAGCTTCTTGATATACTTTGTACGTTGCTTGAGAAGCCTAATTTTTCCTTTGTGGACATCTTTGATGGATACTATTCCTTTTTTGATTTTGCCTCATAGTTTCTTTGACTAATGGAGTTTGACAAGGATAATCTTTCTTTGTATTTTTGGTATAAATGTGTATTTGATTTGTGCTTCATTCTTCTTAGCTTCTTTTTCTTTGATAATTTTCTTTGTGCTTTGATTCAAATATCTCTTTTGACATTGGTCCTAGTTCATGGATGGGGTGATGGGTGGATGAAGATTCACGATGTGGTTGGCTATAGTATTAGCATTGGTTTCATCGTAAAGATTCTTCGTGCTCCCTATGTTGACGTTTGCTTGAGACAAAGTTGCCCCCAGTATGGTGAAAGTAGTACCTTCATTCTTTGATTCTCCTTGTTTTGAAATGTCTTGTTCAGAATGCATTCTCTGATAAATGACCACTGTAGATGACGTTATTTCAATTTTATGCTCTACTGATTCTGGAATATCACGTTATGTCTGGCATGTTCCCTTGAATGGATAATACTGGATATCTTCATACATGATGTCATCAGTCTGAATTTGGGATATATCTGATTCTAATATTGACAACTGATTTTGACTATAGGAATCAATATCCTGCTCTTTTTGTGTAATAATGTAAGGAGTAAAGGAATCCTATTCCGACTGAAGATCATCTACGTGTCCATCCAAAGAAAGCATCTGATGGGTAGATGGAGGAGTATGTGTTATGTGGATCATATCATCTTGTATAGATAGGAGAGTGTCCATTATATCATTGTAGTAGCTTGGAGATGAAAATTATTGATCTCGAATGATTTTGAAATTGCTTTCGACATGCTTTGGATCAAGTTCTTGACATGGGTCAATTTCAAAGAATGGATTTCTTATAAACAGTTCTTGGATATCTTCATTAGGCATAGGAAGTTGCTAAAATGTCATGAGGTCAAAGGATGTCCATATGTTTTGGAAAGGATCATTGCTATACCTTGGTGAAAGATGTTGATCATGCTTTGGAATAAATTTTTGAGATATGTCCTCTAACTCATTAGGTGATGTAGAGACACTTTCAACATGATCATTGGTTGAAGGATCTTGATCATCATCTTCAACGATTAAGGTGGCAATCTGTTGCAAGCTTTGTTGAGTGAGTAATTCTTGCATTTGTTGTTGAGCCAACAACACTTGTTGTTGGTCGTGTTGTTGCTATGCCAAAAAATATTGTTGTTGGGCTTGTTGTTGGGTTATTTGCAATTGTGCTTCACATTATGCTTGCACTTATGCTTGTTGGGCTTGATATTGGGCTCGGGATTGAGCATGCGCTTGTTGAATTTTTTATGCAATTTGAGAACCTTGAGCGACTTGAGCTACTAGAGTTTCTTGTGTAGTTTGGGCATCTTCTTGTTGTTGTAATAATACTTGGGCTTGAGTAGCCTTTTGTGCCTATTTCACTTGTTGTGCTACTAATTGTGCTTGTGCTTGTTGAGCACCCAGCTATGCAACTTGTTGGTTTTGGAGCATTTTTACTGGGTAGCTTGCAACATGATGCTAAATTAATTTTTCATATTGTGTTTTGGCATTGGTGGCAGTGGATAGGGAATGGTGTTGACCATTGTGATGAGCAAAACGGTCACAATGATTTTTGGGGTTTGAGTGGTGGATGGCATGATTGTGATGCTTTGAGTGATGTTTTGACATGGAGGTATGGGTGGGATTTGAGGCATGATCCCAAGAGTTCTTTCCACAATTGTGCTTATGTCATAGTCGAAAGGGAGTTTAGCCCCTTCTTTTTCCAACTCAAGCATGTATTTGGAGGGATATAACTTCATCATAGCATTGATAATTCAATAATTTTTGGGATTTCGCACCTTCTCTAGGATTTCATCTTGTGTCATTTTGTTCTCGGTGATGTCCTATACATGGCTATCTTCCTGAGGATTTTGTGATGATAGAGGGAAATTTCTTGGAGGATTTCTTGGAGGATTTCTTGGTCCAACATGATTTATTTCGAGAGAAGTTTGACTTAGATCACTTGAAGTTGATGTTTCCTTGGTGACTTCCATATTATTCTTTTGTTATGATTTTTTTTTGCACCATAAAATAGAGATCAATTGATCTAACTTCAGGTACAAAAAGAGAAAAACTAGGATAGATTAAGGATCAAAGTGATGATGAAAATGAATGATGGATGATACAGATGATAAAAACTCTTGAAGAACTTCGAGGGAGATGCTAAACATTAGGGCTTGATTTGATTTGATTTTGATTCAGGATAATTTGACTAAGTGTGTTAAGTCAAACAAAGTGATTTTGGATAATGAACTTGTAAACCCTAGGAAGTTGTGTTATCCTAGAGTAAAATCGTACACAAGAGGATTATTTGGCTAGGTGTGTTAAGCCAAAAAAGATAATGAACTCCTAGACCCCAAGATGTTGGATTTTATCAAGGGATAAATTTTCTCACAAGCATTGATAATTTGACTAAGTGTGTTAAGTCAAATAAGATGATTTTGATTTTTCCTAGAAGTTTAGCATATATGTTGTTTTCAAAGTTTCCTAGAATTTGTTGGTGAGATGATTTTTGATTTTTGATGGTTGAGAGATGGGTGAGAGTGATTGATTTTGATCCTAGACTTGACCTAGATCAAAATCCTTCTTACAAGACCTTGGTTTTGAAGAACATGTCATACTTCCTATGTGATAATTTCAAACCAAAAGACCAATGTTTGCATGGAAAACTATATGACCAAAAGATGAAAAACACATGTGTGGGGTTCAATTGGAGTTAATCTTGAATAATTAATTCCTTTTACCTCAAAAAATTATTTGATTAGTATTTCAAACTAAATGTCTATGTCTCCATTCCTTTTCATTCCACAAGGTCCATTATGTGAAAATCAAGGTTTCAAGATCATAGTTTCCTAGGTTGACTTTAGAGAGAGAAAATTGTGGTTAAACCCAAATAATTAGAATCCTCTAAGGATGGAATACCTAGGGAAAACAAGAGTAATTGAATTCGTTAAAGGTATTTGCTTCCTCCAAAGGGTTTGAAATTTTGAAAATCTTGTGAATTTTTTTTTTCGAATGTTTTAAATCCAAGCAAAGTGTTTTGATTCCAAGAACATGTGCAACCCTAGGATGAAGAGACAATATTTGTTGGGTTCCTACTTGGATAAATCCAACCAAAAATATTTAGTGCAGATGACTAGATGCTTGACCACACTTGCTCCCCTCCATGGCACACACTTCTCAGGTCAGCCAGACATTAGTACCCATGAATTTCCCATGGAATATTTTTCATTTCTACAACAAAACCGTATGTTACGTGGGGCGGCTTCAAAGGACATGACCTTTTGCACCAAGAAATAGTTAAGGATTTTGGACTTTGCTAAACAAGGGTTTTAATGTGGGAATTATGTTTGTGGGGGACTATCCATGTGGCGAGAGACCATTGGTGCCCTTCTCGTTGGAATAATCCTCGTGATTCTTGAACTTTCCACAAGAATCCACACTTATATACCAGTTGGAAGTCGTTTGTCTTTAGTGTGTTCCCGATTGGTTCATTCCCTTGGATGATTATTTTTTCCCACAAGGTAGGCCCTCTAAGATAAACAAAAGCGAGTAAGCATATCGCATAGTTCAATCAACCTTTGTTGAAAAACAAAGGGAGAACACTTGCAATATGCCACACTCACACTCGCAAGATTTGTTCAATTTTTTATTCCAAATTGAAATGTGTGGGAAATCACTTACACAACTTAATTTCACCAAAAGTATTTTTGATTCTCAAGTTCATTCTGAGGTGTGAGAGAAGTGCATATGTCCTTTTAATGGTATTACTTTGGGTAAGCAATTACAAAACAAAGAAGCACTTGTTCATTTTAAGTCCACAAAGTAATGATTTGATTATGTTTAGAGCACCAAAAAGAAAAAAATGAAAGTTGTTTTGTTCAATTGTTAATCCTCAAACCAAATCTATTAAGTTTCTCTAAAGTTATTTTTAACCCTTTTTTGCAAAAATTAAAAAACTTTTGTAGTGTTTTTTTTAAGCCCAAAAGAAATTTAGTGTGTCCTAAAAGCATGAAGGTAATCAAATCCTTAGAAAGGGATTATAAGTTCTCCCAAAGTGTTTAAAAACACTTAATACAATAAGACAATGATATCATAAAGAACCCTTGGACTTCGTTTTCCTTCGTTCACCTTTGATCAAGAAACTTCCATTTTTGGCATATTTCAACAATTGTTAGATTTTTCCATTTTTGGTAATTTCGCATGCATTACTTTGAAAGTACTATTTTTTCCCAAATAATTTCTAAAACTAAGAGATGATGAATTTCCAGCTAACATCCTAAATTTGAAACATGGGTTTTGAGTTATTAACAAAAATGACTTTTAAAAAATTGGAAAAAAACACTAAATTGACATTTTGAGAGCTAAGATGAAAGTTTCAAACCCCGAAAAATTACCAAAATGGCCACCAACCAACTTAGGATTAATGGGAAATCCACATTCCACCTCATAATGAAATCGCCTCTAAAATTTCAGCTAAAACACCATCTGAGTCAAAAGTTATGATCTCGAGAAGTTTCTAACATCACAAAAAATGTTAAAAATACTCAGAAATTTGCCTTTTACATGTGATTGGAGGAGGAATGAACACATTTTGGTCAATGTGCATGATAAATGCTATGAGATTCAAATTTAAAATTTGAAAGTGACATGTTTAGGGGGAAGGGAAATGAAGTTAATGTCACTTGGCTCAAAGCCAAGGACATGTAAGAGGCATTAAATGCCTTGTTAGAAGTACCCATCCCTTTTGGAGGGATTTTTGAATTGGAAGAATATTCCACAAAAGATGCCATTTTGAATGGAAATTGATGAATTTATAAATCAAATAAATTGATTTATTGTGCAAGTTGCAAAATCTAAAAAAATGAAGTGATTAAATTAATCAAGATTTAATTAATTTAATAACAGATTAGTTGATTTGACCATTTTGACTTAGATTTGAGGATTAATTTAAATCAAAATGAGAGGGAGATGACTTAGACTTAATTAAATAAAGATTTTGATTTATTTAATTAAAAGGAGATGATGTTAGATTAAATTAAATAAGGTTTAATTTATTCAATTTAATAGGATGAATTAGAGATTTTAATTAAATAAAATGATTTATTTAATTAAATAGAAACATAGGGTTAATTAAATCAGATTGATTAATTTAATTAACAAGAAAGAATGACTTAATCAAATAAATAATGATTTATTTCATTAATGGATGAAAGGTGATGATAAGCTGATAAGGTGATTTAGGATGAAACCATGTTAGTAATCAGGATCAAGTGTGTAGGATCAATCTGGTACATTTTCCATGTCTACATTTTGCCCCTCTTTGAAGTAATGCACTTGTTGCGTTGGTCTAAAAAATAAACTATCGTGATCAAAATTCAAAAATTTCTCAATTTTCTCAGATGTCCCATTGCTGCCCCAATGAGAAGAATTGCACTGGTATACTGCCCCCTAGAGAGATCAAGAAAAAACATTTGATTTTCCAATTGATATTG
Source organism: Sequoiadendron giganteum (assembly GCA_007115665.2). Classification (NCBI taxonomy): domain Eukaryota; kingdom Viridiplantae; phylum Streptophyta; class Pinopsida; order Cupressales; family Cupressaceae; genus Sequoiadendron; species Sequoiadendron giganteum. The sequence goes on along the minus strand of CM021109.1, from coordinate 260,406,929 downwards.
TGATAAAATGCAAAAGGAGTGGTTTTATTGATCAGAGGATGAAAGATAATTCTTTAGAAATATTAGAAATTTGACGTAGACAGTTTTTATGATGTATAGACAGTCATCAGCCATGGGTAGCCTCGTGTATATTTTGATACAACACACCAACTTTAGATAGAAGAATAATAATAATAAGATGATGAAAGGATGATCCACTAAGCCTACGTTATTAATGATGATGATGATGATTTTCTTACCGCAAGTTGGGATTTTAAAAGGGCCAATTACTTTATGTTTGATAACACACATAGGTATGATGCATTAAGGTATAAAGAACTAGGATGGTGTTGTACCTAGTGTGATGGACGTTGACTCGACAAATAGATAGGAGTATTCATGTTCACACTTGACATACATAAAACTTGCTAGGATGCACCTAACAAAGCAAGTATTCACCAAGTTATATTACAATAATATCCAACAAATACAACAAACAAAAGCTAATGATTGTTATCCCATTCCTTTCTCTCTAAATAATTTTGTTTAGACATCATCAAGAGGTCCTTGGAATGAGTGCAATAAGATAAATCCAAAGCATATATAAAGTAAACAAACAAGCTAATGTTCTTCATACCGCTAGCCAAGACTAAACTACGGTGATGCTTGATGTTGATGTCCATCGTAGGAAGGTTGCATTCCTACGACATGTTGTGATCATTTGATAATGATATTTTGATTGGATGATAAGCTATTGATACTTTGAGTTGATCAACTTACTTGCTTACTAACCTAGACTTGAGACTTTTGATGATTTGGTGTTCACTTTAGAACCTGCTAGACTTGCTTTTGATTGAATTACCAAAGGATGAAGGCGATGATTGATTTATTAGGAATGACGATTCTTGCGGGTGAAAGCAAGATGAGAGAGATGCACCATTATTGGTTTTTTCAAATATTTGGATGTTTTGAGGCTATTTTTGGGATTTTGAGATTTTTCAATTTTTTTGGTATTTTCAAGATTTATGACCAAGAGACTAACTTAAGGACCTATTCGAGGGGTCTCGGGAGCTGATTGATAGATTAGCCTTGCCTACATTATACACGTAGAGACCACGTAGTTCGACAGAAAATTGACTTGACTCAATGATGAGATAGATGGGCAAACAAATCGTCATTTCTATTGCAACGGACGCCTAAAGGACTGACCTAAAATTTCTTGAGGGATGATCAAAGATCAACCTTGCCTACATTCCAGCTTAGAGACAATGTAGTTTGGTTGACGTCTCTATTTTTTATTTTTCAGATTTTGACATGTTTTGGATTTTTGACATGATTTGGATGTTGATATGTGATGATATCAACGATCGATTTTGGGATTTTGTAGAAAACCAAGCTAAGGTTAATTGATTGAGTCAAATTGATGGATTTGATGATAACATTGTTGAGGATACACAACAATGCAAGGATAGTGTTAAGAAACACATGGATTTCAAGATTGATGATGATAACATTGTTGAGGATACACAACATTGCAAGGATAGTGTTAAGCAACATGAGGATTGGGAAGGATATCTCGAGATGATGATGGATTAGTTGGATTTGAAGATTGATTTGGAAAAAAAATGTTTTGAATGATTTGATGTGACATTGAAGTGTAAGATTAGACGTGACTGATATTGATTGTTTGGTTTGATGTTCGATGAAAGATTGAGCTTGATAAGGAACATATTCTCATCAAAATATGTCATGGGTTAGTGATTTGGAATTTTGGCTCAAAAATTCTTTGACCAATTTTATTTCACGTTTGACAATGTTCGAATCACCACATAAGTCGAAAGATATAGATCAAGGTTTATTCTAGAAGCAAGATGTACCTATCTGCCCCAAGTGTCTAGCAATGTATGGAATGCCATGGATGGATGCTTGGATAGGTAGATGGATGGATAGATATGGTAAGAATGAAAAGGATGCCAAGGGTTATCTTGTGATAATATAAGGTGTTTGAAAAAATTATGCTTACTTGGATAGTGCCTCATGGCTTAGATAACGTTAGGTAAGATAGGATAAATGAAAATGACCCATGTCAAGATGTTTACCATAAGCAGGTGTAAAGTGTGCACCAAAATTGGTCAAAATCAAGATAATTTGGGCTATGGATGTAGATGGATGAAAATGGATTGGATAAATGGTTCATTGATGAATGAATTTATTATGGATGAAATGTTGGCTTTATTATGGATGGGATGAGATGTTTCCAACCTAACTGGCACACGTAGATGCTCAATCCTACACATGATGCCTTTTTTCCAAGTTTTCATCATGGTACCTGTCCAAAGTGCTGCCCATGCGATTTTCACTGAAGGAAAATTTTTCTCTTTACTATTTTTTGAATCCTTTTTCTGAATTTTTTTTCTGATTTTTATATATATATATATATTGTATTTTTGTATTTTTTGTATTTTTTTGCTGAAAGATTCTAAGCTCATGCTAAACCACCTAGTGTCATTGATGTAGATGCTTATTTCATAATGTTCCATCAATATCCTTCTAGAATAATCTGCTTTTCCAAGATACGTGCACTTGAATGCAACTTTGGAGATTCTTGATCTGCTTTTTCGATACCAAGGATAACTTTATCTCTGTGCACACATCACGATAGTGTGCCTTCTAAATCCTTATGATGAAGGGTCATTTCCAACACATGGTCAATATGAGAATTGGATATCATGCTTGGAGGCATGAATGGTGGAGTGTGTTTAGGAATAAAAGATGGATTGGTTGATAGTTTGGAACCTCTGACTCTCCAAACTTGGGAAGATGAGCAATGATGGGTGGATACGGAAGTGTGTAGCCTAAGCTCACGCTAAACCACCTAGTGTCATTGATGTAGATTCTTCTATCATAATGTTCTATTGATATCCTTCTTGAAGAAGATTCTTTGCCAAGATATGTGCACTTGAATTCAACTTTTGAGATTCTTGATATACTTTGTATGTTGCTTGAGAAGCCTGATTTTTCCTTTGTGGACATCTTTGATGGATACTTTTCCTTTTTTGATTTTGCTCCATAGTTTCTTTGAATAATGGAGTTTGGCAGGGATAATCTTTCTTTGTATTTTTGGTATCCATGTTTATTTTATTTGTGCTTTGATTCAAATATCGCTTTTGATGTTGGTCCCGATTCATGGATGGGGTGATGGGTGGATGAAAATTCATGATGTGGTTGGTTGTAGTATTGGCATTGGCTTCATCATAAATATTCTTTGTGCTCCCTATGTTGAGGTTTGCTTGAGAAAAATTTTCCCCCAGTATGGTGACAGTAGTACCTTCATGCTTTGATTCTCCCTATTTTGAGATGCCTTGTTCAGAATGCATTCTCTGATAAATTACCATTGTAGATGACGTTATTTCAATTTGCTGCTTTGTTGAATCTGGAATATCCTATTATATCTAACATGTTCCCTTGAGTGGATAAAACTGGATATCTTCATACATGATGTCCTGAATTTGAATTTGGGATATATCTGATCCTGATGTTGACAACTGATTTTGATTGTAGGAATGAATATCCTGCTCTTTTTGTGTAATAATGTCAGGAGTAAAGGAATCCTATTTTGAATGAAGATCATCTACGTGTCCATCCAAAGAAATGATATCATGGGTAGATGGAGGAGTATGTGTTATGTGGATGTGATCATCTTGTATAGATAAGAGAGTGTCCATTATATCATTGTAGTAGCTTGGAGATGAATTTTTTTGATCTCGAATGATTTCAAAATTGCTTTCGACATGCTTTGGATCAAGTTCTTGACATGGGTCAATTTTAAATAATGGATTGCTTATAAAGGGTTCTTGGATATCTTCATTAGGCATAGGAAGTTGCTAAAATGTCATGAGGTCAAAGGATGTCCATATATTTTGGAAAGGATCATTGCTAGATCTTAGTGAAGGATGTTGATCTTGCTTTGGAATAACTTCTTGAGATATATCCTCTAACTCATTAGGTGATGTAGAGACACTTTCAACATGATCATTGGTCGAAGGATCTTTATCGCCATCTTCAATGATTATGGTGGGAATGTGTTGCAAGATTTGTTGAGTGAGTAATGACTGTGCTTGCTGTTGAGCCAACAAAACTTATTGTTGGTTGTGTTGTTCTTGTGCCAAAAAAGCTTGTTGTTGGGCTATTTGTAATTGTTCTTGAGCTTGCGCTTACTGGGCTTGATATTGGGCTCGGGCTTGAGTATGCACTTGTTGAGTTGTTTGTGAAATTTAAGCATCTTGAGCATCTTGAGCTTCTTGAGCTACTTGCATAGCTTGGGAAACTTGTTTCTATAATACAACTTGGGCTTGAGTAGCCTATCATGCCTATTGTACTTGTTGTGCTACTAATTGTGCTTTTGCTTGTTGATCAGCTAGCTACTTTCCAAGTTTTCATAATTATAAATCTTGATTTTAGTGCATAAAAAGAACAACATGAAACAATTTATTTTTGTTGATGCACACTCATATTTTATTTTGTTGACCAAGTAAGACCAAGATTGATTTCTTAGAAACACTTAAATTTTGGCTTAAAAATGAACAAAATATTCTTTGTCTTGCACCATTGCTATCTTAAGTGATTGATATCCACAATAATTTGTATTGGTGTAAGTAAAAAAAACAATTATTATGTTTTATTCACATATTTTTTGGGATAGCACTACTCGAGGTGCTTAAAAATAATCAAACTGCTATGAATTGTATGTTGTGCATTCAGTGTTTGGCAAGTTAGATTATTGTCATCTCCCCTCACACCTTTTCGCGATCTTGGGTGAGAAAAAACATCTTGAGCTTCACATCTCTATTTTCAAAGCATACCTTTTAGAGGGACTACCTATTGAGACACATCTTGTGTCAGAGAACTCATAGGCGACCCTAGTGGTACTTTCATTCTGGACCACTTTATAAATAATTTTTGGGTGTGAGTAAATTTCATCATCCCATCGGGTGCTACTATCCTATACTGACATATTCTCCCTTTGTATCCTCATGATGCATAAAAACCCACAAGGGCTGGAAGGTCTCTTAATTGATCAAATTGTCGCATGTATAGAGGCCCAATAATAATATCCCCATAACATTACTAAGAGCCAAATTGTTTTAGAAGCTACCCCTTTATCCAAAAACATTATTTGAAAGTGGTACATCAAAATTTACTTTCGAGAAGTTACTTTCCATATCCGACTTCAGGCACACACCATAAGTTGCATGTAAAATCATCTCTTTGGAGCATGAGGCTGGCCTACCTAAAAGAATGGTTTCTCTCCACTAGGGTTGTAAATGCTTGTTTATGTTAAACTTGCTGAAAACATTCAAAACAATATTGACATCAAATTCTATGCTTGATCTAAAAAGAACACATCCAAACAAAATACTAAACATCATGGTTGAATCAAAAACCCTTTGACTTAAGGTATGGTTGTAAAATAAGCCCTATATTTGCACTCCTTAAGGGTTTCCTTAAAGGTTTCCAAATATTTAGGTTGCATTAGATCAAATTAAACATTTGGAAACTATGGATTAGGTATTATGATTTCACAACTTAAAGCCATAGACATGAAGGTCACACAAAATCCATGTTTTTTGAGTTAGTCCAATGTTTTTGTATCACTTTACATACTCCAAACATAGAGAAATTGAGAGAAAAACCAACTTAAACCTACAAAAATCTAGAGGAAGATTGTTCAAACTGGAAACAAAACACATAGAGACCACCTTTGCACAAAATTCTAGTGTAGTTGTCACATTTTCTAACACAGTTGCTAAAAGTTCATTACATTTTCTCTTTATCCCAAAAAATTCACTAATGAAAATTAGTTGCATTTGATAAAAATTGAGCAATTGCTATGGAACCTGCACACTTGCTTATGTAAAACTAGCCCACTTTCCACTAAGATGCTTGCATTTTCCAAAGAAACTCGCTTTTTCCTGAGCAGTCATTACATCTAATAGAAACAAATAAAATCCACACTTGGTTTTCCAATTCACACTTGCGTGACAAAAACCCACACACTTGACAAATTTTAGCTCAAAATTGATAAATTTGGTCACTCTTTCTCCCAGATTGGCATCTTTGTTTAGAAACCAACACTATTGCTCTATCCTACTGACAATTGGGAGAAACAAACCGAAGTTGCTTACAAGATCCTTCTAAGAATGAAACAATTGGAAAACCAGATAAATCATATAGTCCCTTATCCATTATTTCCATCCTACTTGTTAGGAATCAAAATCAAAAGAAACCATTGGGATCATTCCTTCACTCAAATGTCTAAGATATCAACAGTTACTTGGGACTCACAGATAGTTTAGGTAAGCTTTCTCGAAACATATCCTCTAGACAAGGGAGTGAAATATTGGCCCTAGTCCTTCGATATTCTAATTTCCAAAAGGTAGCACCATTCCAAAACAACACTCAAACCTTAGGGTCTTGAGCTTCATAACAACCATCTCAAAAACACCATTACACTTTATGACCATTTGGAAACCAACTTCTCTGGTCCAACAACGAAACCTTGTAGCACCAATCCAACAACCTAGTCTCACACACATCGAAGGTGAACAAATTGATACCATTAGCAGTTTAAGAACCTTCATATTTGAGAAGAACAAAACACCCAACCAGTGGAGAAATGCAACACAAATCTTAGATGAAGAGGAAGAGAAAATAAACATAGTAGTTGAAAGACCCATGTTACCACCACCTATGTGGCAATAGATATACATCCCTCATGATCTATGACAAGAGAAAAATCCTTAGATCCAACAAGAGTGAAATCCTTAAGCAAAAATCAATACTCCACCTTCCAAAGAATCGCCCTACAAAAAAAATTGCTAAAGGGTAAATCTTGAGAAGATATCATACCCATCAAAACACACTAGTAAATTTCTATTTGTGATTCTCAATGGGTGTAAAGCTCTAAAATTTAATACATTCCAAATTAAGTATTTCCATGTTCATTGAACATCACAAGTAAGGTAAAAGAGATAACATGTGTAAAAGTAATATCCATAAGTACTCAAAGAAAATTTAATTAAAATAATTAAAAAATTTCAAATTACATACAACACAAAGAGGTGTTACAAATCATCTATTTCAATGATACATGATGAAGTAAAAAAAAAAAATACATTCATAAAATAGAGATACAATTTACAATTTGGCTAACATGCCATACAAAAATAATATATGAAGCACATCCATAACAATAGAACCTCTGAACGTCATCTTCCTTGAAACCACCAGTCTTCTTGTGCTGAGGCCAAGAGTGAGGTTAAGGTGCATTTTCTGCCCAACCACTAATTGCATGACTTCCCTAGGTTTCTTTCTAACTCGAAGAAATCCCCAACCCTGCACGAGGAGCCTAGCAACCTGGAACAATAAAGCAGGAGGAAAATCTCGGTGCATGCCTATTTTCCTATATGTATTCCTATACTAGAAAGCATATTTCTTGCAAGAAGGATGTGGTAGAGACATAAATAACATAAAATTCTAGGCTTTTAATACATCTATTTCAATGGTACATTGCTTGGCCAAGCATAAAGAAATATAAATGGTAGTTTATGAAAAGGATAAACTACCGGCTCTGTGTGCCCACATTCGACATCCTATCCTTGAATTTTATCAAAAAAGATAAATAATGGATAGTTCATACATGTTGTACACAGTTCATGAAATCAAGTGTCCCTTCAAAATCAATTATATTTCCAAGTTTTCTATCTAATTTCATAAGAAAATCAGTTCATAAGTAAATAACTCCTTGTTTGGTTTTATTACATTTCTCAAGGATTCATTAAAAACAACCATAATTATCCAACTAGTAAGAGAGATTAATTGCTCATGCACTCTTTTTTATTCGATTTCAAGTATAAAATCTTATGTTACCAATTAAATATCTTATTCTAAAATAATGGAATTTTATAAATTGGAAGAAACATTTTCAAGTAAAGTGTAAACATGTTGAAGGTCAAATCGACCCAATTATCAAAATGTCTATGCATAATACTATATCTATATGTATTGATAGCATGTACGCACTTGATCAGTTATTCTGAAATAAAACAATTTATACACCAATAGGAATTAATTTTAATTAGTAAATCTAATTCTTCCAAAACTGATTTCATGATCCATTCTTTTGAAAACTTATAACGTGCTCTCGGACATACAATATTTGCATTCATTTTCATATGTATATCTATATATATATACTTAACTGGACATACAAAAAAAATTACATAGTCATTTGAAAAAGAATTGCATTTAGTCATAAACAACTGAAATAACATATGCATAGATTCCATTTAATAGTATGTATGTATATATATATGTGTGTATATATATCCATATATGTTTAAATATATACATACATTTATATATATATATATATATATATATATATTTTCTTTGCATTTGAAATAAAAAAATAAGCATTACAACTGTATATGTATATATGTCTTTTTTTTAACTGTACAACAAACCTCCACTATATATATATATATATATATATATATATGTATTCATATATATATATATATATACATATATATATATACATATATATATGTATTCATATATATATATATATATGTATATATATATATATATATATTCATATATATATTATCACTTTTGAGTTTACAAAAAAAATCAAGAGGTGGAAGGTTTCAATTACTATCTTTTTATTTATATATGTATTTTTTCATAGCAAGGATGGTACTGCCAGGCCATTCATGGCCGACATCCCCCCCCATGGGGGTGCACTGCCTATGGGGGCAACACTCCTTCCATAGGTCATAGTCTTTAGAGGGTGCTACCTCCACAGGAACCACCTCCCCCATTTGGAGTGGCTCGGCCATGGGGCTCTGCCCTGACTTGAAACAAAGAAACAAATTTAATATGAATCTACACAGATTTCAATTCTTTCATAGTACTAAACTCAACATTCAATCAATTAGTTTCTGAAATTTTGCATCTGTATAAATATTTGCCCAAATTCCTAATATTTGAAATATATATATATGTATATATATGTGTAATATATATATATATCTAGAACTCAAGGTATAAATATATTTATAAGTTTTATCAGGTGAATTTATTTGCAACCCTGGTAATGTATTTCCTCAATTTCTCATGGGAATAATTATGTATTTTATCAACAGATTCAACTTGAAACAAAACTAATACAATAAATAAACAATACATATATATATATATATATATATCATAGAAGGTTTTAAATGGTTCAAGAATACACAAGTTTTGTTCAGAATTTCAGGAAAACTCATTCAAATAGAGAAATTTCAAAGATGAATTCCACTTTCTAGACACAACAATTTTCTCACACATTGCAATGGAAAAGGAATTAGAAACCTGTAATTCGCTTCTTGTTGAGTCCCCCTTCCTTGTTCTTCTTTCTTTCTTTCTTGCCTTTCCCCATCCTTCCACTAAGCTAGATTCACTGTACTTCTAAAACCCCCTTCCCGACAGCCATTATTTTGGTTATTTTTGCAGAGAAAAACAAGAAGATTTGTAAAACAAGTTATGTTTTCTCATAATAAATTTCTCTTTTTAAATATTTCCTTTCATTTCACAAGACCTAATCTTGAAAATAGAGAATTAAATAAAATTTCTTCCATGCTCAACTTTTATCCCCAATTTAATAAGTGATCCTATTTTAATTACAAATCAGCATTTTTCCTAAGAACAAATAATTGAATAAACTATTATAATTGCAATTAATATTGAAACAATAGTATGGCAATTAACAATAGTTTTAATCCCATTGATTACTTTATATAAAAAAACTTATCATTTAATTGCATATATAAATATTTAATTGAACTAAAATTAATTCTCTTACACTTTTATCTCATTTTTAATTAATTTAATTAATCATTTTAAAATACTTATAGTAAAACAATCATCCAAGCTAAATTCTAAATGCATCTATATGACACTAAGTGCTTTGTGTGTGATTGAGAGAACCATTCCTAGTTTACCTTGCCAAGAAGCTAACCTCCTCTACCTTAGCCACACCCTTGGTCTTCGACAACCTGCAACTCAGGTACATTCAGGAAACCAAGACAAGATTAGTATCTGAATAAAATGTAATCAAATCAGCATAACTCATCAATTCTAAATCAACTCCTACATAATTCATTAATTCTAAATATTACCTTCCTATTTTGCATCATTTCCAAAATAAAGTGATATTCCATTCATTTCAACTTTTCACAAAATTAAAATCACATTTTCATATTTCATTCCTCAAAACCCCACATTAGTTATCATTTAATCTATCACACACACACACACACACACACGTTCCTTTATATAGAAAAACCACATAAATTAAAAGTAGGCATCACCAAAGTTAGAGACATGACAATGTGCCAACCACCCGTAGATCTAATGCACTAAAAAAATACAAGAAAACACATTCTCTTTTCATAGTTAGGAGTCACAAAAATGTTCACAAAATATTGGTAGTTGTTTATGACAACTAAAAGATCACAACAGAGGAAGAACATGGAAGCGAACAAGAACAATACAAAAATCCCACCAACAAAAACCATAAATGATGGAAGTAAGCAATGAGGATATAAACCAAGTAACCTTATGGTAGGGTATTGAGTATCAAAACATCCCTAAAACATGTTGATCTATCAACCAAACCTAACTTATCAAGAGACACAACAACAACAAGCAATGTGGAAACAACACCAACAAAAAATTAAGCTAAATGCACTTGAGAAATAAGTTGAAAAACTTTATCAACAATGCTTTGGGCACCTTCGAAAAAGTGGGTCACAATATCAACAACATCATGACACTCATATAAACAATTATTCATATCAACAAAAAATCATCAACCAAAAAATCAAGTGAATCAACAACACCAATGGCAAGGACAAAATCCACAATACCAAGGTGTACCTCAAATACAATATCAAGGTGTACCTCAAATACAATATCAAGGTGCACCTCAAATACAATATCAGAATGTACCTCAAATACAATATCAAGGTGTAACTCAAATGCAATATCAAGGTGTACCTCAAATCAATGTAAAAATATACATCTAACATAGTATTAATAAGTTCTACAACACCAAGGTGTACCTCAAGTGAAGTATCAAAATGTACCTCAAACACAGTATCAAGGAGTTTCACAAAATCAAGAGAAAAATAATCAAGAAAAGCCACAGAGGAAATATTACCAGCTAAGAAGGAAATTCACCCCTTTGGGAGAGACTTTAAAGGTAATCATGCACAAACTAGTACAATAAGAACTTATCAAAATCAATGATAGTCCAACTTATGGTGAACCAAAATTTAAACTTCCTTGGTATAACAAGTACGATGAGTTCCACAAAATCAAGGTCCACCCAACAAACAAATGTTCTACACTAAAACATCTCATCCAAGACCTTATTGATCAAGAGAAAATAACTGTTAACATTCAAGGGCCATCTACCAATGTCAACAATGATAATATCTCAAACTCAAAATTTGAAAACAATGATCAAGATCTATCTATCACTGATCACATTGAAAGTGTCTCTACATCATCTAGCGAGCAAGAGGACATACATCAAGAATGATCAAAATCAATCAGCCAAGTTTAGCAATGATCCAATCCAAGATATATTAGCATCATCCAACCTCAAGGTAGTACATATTGATTAGCAAGAGACTCTTAATCCCAAACTTATACCCAATGCAAAAAATCTAAGCCAAGAGCTATCACCTAGATGCCCACATTTTAAGAAAATCCAAGGATCCTTTACAGGAAATCCCTTCTTTGAAATTGATTCATGTCAAGAATGCGATCCAAAGAATATCAAAGATAATACCACACAAAGTCAAGATCAAGAATCCCTATCATCAAAATACTACAATCACTTGGTAGATATCCTCCAAGACATTTGAGGTTTTCCAAAAGAAGAACAAATCGATATGCCAAGCACACATACATCTACCCCTTGAGATTCTTACTCCTAATGGACATGTAGATGATCTTCATCCAAAAAAAGAGTCACATACTCTTGATAGCATAAAAAAGGAACAAGAGTCACCTAATCTTAACATCTTTTCACATGATAAAAGTATAGTAGAATCTATAGACATATCAGAAATTGATAAAAAAGAAGCATTAAAATCAGAAACATCCTCCAGGAAGGTTGAAGACATAAAGTATGAAAATATGGAGCACAATATCTTAAAATCAGTAAAAATAAGTGATAATCCGGAGCAACAAAGCATTGGGTATACACAAATCAAAGAAGCACCAATATATTTTGAAGGGCCATAAAAATTATGAAATTTCATAGGATCATGTTGAAGATATCAATCAGGAATTTATCCCACATATGAAGGATCCTATCAATGAAGTAGCTATCACATTTGAAGATCCACAGTAGAGTAGAGAAGGACTAGCACCTTGTTTCAAAGGTAAGACATATCCCATTGAAAATATCTTTTACTAATGTATTCATTATCAAGACAAAGGATTAGGCCTACATGAATAGGGTATCCTAGAACAAGTGCAGATTATTGGCAATCCTAAGCATCAAGGTCTTGGTTATTCAACAATTAAGGGATCTAAACATATCAAGGATACCTCTATAATACTTGGGTCAACTTTATCTAATGAAAATATCAACATAGAGTGCACAAAGAGTCCTTATGATGAAATTGATACCAACGCTACAGCTAGCCATGTCATGAATCACCATCCACACATATTTCAACCCTTTGATTGGGACCAGCAACAAGAGAAAAAACTATATCTAAGAACAAAACAAGTCATTGAAGAAAAAGAATCAGCAAAACAAAATGGACAAGAAAAATTTGTATGTATACAAAAGAAAAAGAAAGGAAATAATCCCTACCAAACTCTATTAGTCAAAAAAAGTATTGGGAAAATTTGAAAAGGGAATTTCATCCGTCAAAAAATTTCAGCAATACAAAATAAGGCTTCAAGAGTAACCTACAAGGTATATCAAGACATTGGTCCTAATTTAATCTCCATATCCACCCATCGTTGCTCATCATCCCAAGTGTGGAAAATAAAAGTTTCCAAATTGTCGATTAATCCATCTAAAAGTCATATCCCTCAACGCATTTTATCATCCATGATATCCAAATTTTGCATTAACTACACATTGGTAGCAACTCTTTATCATAAGGACTCTAAGGAAACTCTATCGCGATGTGCACATCAAGGTAAGGTTAACTTCGATATCAACAAGGAAGATAAGAGTTACCAAGCATTACATTCAAGTGCCCGTATCTTAGCAAAACAACTCCTCCAAACAGGATATCATTGGAAAGTCGTGACAACAAAAACAACCATATTAGCACTAGAAATTTCTACATCAGCACCACCAAGTGGTTCAACATGAGTAAAAAAATTGTCACCATGATGAAAATCTGGTAAACAGGCATCTTGTGACATCAAAAAAATCAGCAAAAAAAATCAAGAAAATAGTCAATAGAAAAATCACCCTCTAGTGAAAACCACTATGGTGGCGCTTTGGACAAGTACTATTATGAAAACTTGGAAAATAGACGTCATGAGTAGAATCAGGCATCTACATGCACCATTTTAGGTGGAAGCATCTCAATTTATCCCTAATGAACCCAATCCATTTTTATCCAAATCCAACTTATCTTGATCTTGACAAATGTTTCGTGTACACTTTAAATTTTCTTATGAAAAAAATATTGACATGGCTCACTATCATTGATCCTATACTATCCAACATTATGTAATCCATGAGGCATTGTCTAGAAGGGTATACTCTATCCAAACATATTATCCTATCACAAGATAATCCATCACCTACATTGCTAGACACTGGGGCAAGTACTTACATCTTACCTCAAAATAAATCTCAATATATGCCTTCTAGCTCACATTTTGATCTAGGAATTGTCCAAACAACAAGGTGTACCACATGGTACCCTTCCCAATTCATTCCATCAAAAAGGTATCTCGCCAATGCACCACCAGGTTTACCTTCAAAATAGTTCATCCCAACAACAAGGTATCCCACCAACACACCACTAGGGTTACCTTCAAAACAATTCATCCCAACAACAAGGTGTACCACCAACACACTACCAAGGTAACCTTCAAAGATGACAACAACATGGATTATTCCTTCACAACAAATTCTAAGATATCAAAATTTTCTTGAACCCCATAGCTAGTTCAAGTAGATTTCCCACAAAATATTCTCTAGAAAAATAAAGTGAAATATCAATCCAAGTTTCCAACATCTTATACCCTAGGAAAAAGGGTAAAAATCCAAAAAAATCACAAAAAGAAAAAAAAGAAAAAAAAGAAAAGAAAAAAAATTAGAAAAGAAAGAAAAACAATAAAGAGAAAATAAAATGTTCTTTGAGTGAAAACAACTTTGTGGCACTCCTAGAATAGGTACCATAGTGAAAATCTAGAAAATAGGTGCTATTTTTGAATAAGACTCGTATCATTATCTATCGGTACTATCCACAACATCCACCTATTCATCCCATAATAAAGCATGTGTCTAACCATTTCTTGATAATTATTTAGGAAAGTCTTGTCTTAGACTGGGGGTAACTTTCTAAAGCTAGTCATGGGTTAGATCTTTATGCATCCTATCATGGTCAAAACAACAAAAATAACAAACATCCAAAAAACAACAAACAAAATAAAAAACATTTGAAAACATAAGAAACAAAACAACATTATTGGGTTATTCCTTCACTTAAATAGTCTAATATATCAACATTTTCTTGAACCCCATAGCTAGTTCAAGTATATTTCCTAGAACATATCCTCTATACATAGAAGTGGGATATCAATCCGGGTTATCAATGTTGTTCATCCCAAAAAAAATTGTTCTTTGAGTCAAACGATCGAACTACGTGGTCTCTACATGTACAAAGTAGGCAAGGCTTCATAGCCCCCAAGACCCTAGGTCAATCCCCTTAGGTTTCTAACAAGCTTTATTTCAACTCAGACAAAAAATACAAAATCCAAAAATAGTGAAAAATATAGAATTCCAAAAACATTCACAAAATATAAAAGATCAAAAAAATCCAAACCAAGTGAATTACAAGCCTCTGCATGTACAATGTAGGCAAGGCTTATCTTTGATGAGCCCCTGAGGCCCTACATTAGTTCCCTAAAAACAACAAAAATAACATTATAAAACTTAGAAAATAAAAAAAGTTCTATCTCCATTATCACAGTCTACAATAAACCTTTCACCCATAATAAACAAATCATCATCTTCACCCTTTGAAAAAAACAAACAAACAAACAAAGCAAGCATAAAAATATAGAAATTTCAAGAAAAAAATCACAAAGCTTCAATTACAAATAGACTAAGACAAAGCCAGAGTATCAACTACCTATCTTTTTGAAAGTCCCAACAACATCATGAGATATGCCTTAACGGATCTATTCCTACAATAGACATGATCAACACCAAATAATAGCTCCACCCTAAATAGATATAGCAAGTGATACCAAAACTTTGTAGTCTTATATTTTGTTGGATGTTGTGGTTGTGTTGCTAATATGTGGTTGTCATTGATGTCAACACTATTAGCATTGATGATTCTGAAGGCTATATATGTCGAGGATATTGAGAAAATTAGAATAAATATGTTTTAGGTAGTGTTGGGGATAAGGAGTCGGTTATGTCATCATAGATCAAGTCTAATACAACAGTGCCTTAGTGATTTTCATTCAAATCACAACAAAGAAACAATTTTTTTCTCCCATAAAGCGGAGTAAGCACAGTTGATCCCCCATTTATCCTGTGAGAGAAGTAAATGCAAAACAAGATAGAAGATTCAACACAAGCACAGATTCAAGAAACTGAATCAGACAACCATGAAAGACAAAACAATGAACACACAAATATACATGGGGAAAACCTTTTCAAGTAAAAAACCCCACCTCCAAAACATTCAACTCACTTGTATTATTCAATAACTAAAATGGTTACAATACAAACTCAGAGCTATGCTCTTTAGGATATTACATATAATTCATCTGGAGAAAGATAAAAGGAAACACAAAATAAAATCTTTACATAGTTACAATCTCCTCATGACATATTGTGTAGATTCCCTTCATATCCTCACAAATGACTATCACAGCTAGCTTCACGGCCAGCCCAACCACTTGGCCTATCAGGTTCATATCTTAATGAATCTGAGAGTCTAAGTGTTCACGGTTGAACCACTCAAACATACTTTAGCTCTCTCTATTAGCTCATCATCCTTATCAAACTACACACAAGATTACTTATAATATTACACCTTATGCATACCTATCCTGCTAGTATAGAATTCAACGATCATCCTCATAATCAATATCCCACCTGCAAGATTTAACTATGTCTGATAACGTGGGCCGAATGCATTGAGCCACACACAACATTAAATCGGCTTCAAACGCATTTGTGAACCTTACTATCATAATGCAGCACAATCGCAATCGAAAAATAATGCTTCGGCCAATTAGATCATAAAGAATCTGCCACATGCCACTATCTCATTCATCTATCGTTGTTGACTATCGGTCAAATTGGTCCAACTCAATCAACCAAGTTTCGAGCTCATCCGAGCTCCTACCGTGTTACCGCTGAGCTCAACAATACTTTCCGTGGTATGGTGGTGAGCTCGCTTGAGCTCACCCCACCATCTACCACACTACTACTGCCCTGATGGAAATACCTCGTAGTAAGGTGGTGAGATCGCTCAAGCTCACCCTTTGCCTTCACCGCGCTACCGCTGACATAGCCAACTTGACTCGCGATATGGCAGTAAGCCATTTGGGCTCACACCCTGACTCCACCGCACAACCGTGCCCCTGTCTAAGTTGCCTCGTGGTATGGTAGTGAGGTTGCCTGAGCTCACCCTCAGCCATACAACGCTACCACAGATTCAATCGAGCCTTACCACTGTATGGTTGTATCCTTCTGGAAAACCACTAGCGGTCACACTAGACTATTGTGGGGGCCGCTAGGCCACCTCATGGTAGGGCGCTAACCACCAGACTGACTGTAGGTGGTCTCACCACAAACATCGTGGTGAGAGGAACCACCACCTATGGTATGGCAGTAACCACCATGCCCACCACTGGCAGTCTTACCATGAACACCGTAGTGAGAGGGACCACTGCTAGTGGTATGGTAGTAACTGTCAAGCCAGACCGCTGGTGACCTTACCATGCCACCATGGTGAGAGAACTCACCGTGCATGGTAAGGCGGTAACCACTAGCATAGGTAGCAGGTGGCCTTACTACGCCACTGCAGTGAGAGAACTCACCGCACGTGGCAAATGAAAACTCAACGCAAACATCAGATCCTTCAGGTGGCAAAGGAACCACAGAAGAACCAAAGCACAATGCGAACACTAGAATGAGAAACATTCTCCAGAGAAAGAAACCATCTACTAGAACAACAACCACAAAATTGAGTGCCCTCCATCCAACTGATCAAACCCACGCGATTGAAAACTAGCACCCATAGCTCGTGTTGAACCATCCAACCACCCATACCTCAGAGGTATGAACATCAGTAAACTCATGCCATCACATAGCCAACCCAAAAACAACAAACACAAGTACCATGTGTCAACCGGCCAAAAGACTACACACGTCCAGGTACTCCCACTGCAAAGGTATTGTCTAGATGAATGCAAAAAAAGCACCATCACACATGATCTAGGAATACTAGGTCCAGAAATCCCTACACATATAAATTAGTAACCATGTAGTTACGAGGAACACCCACACTGATTTGCACAACCTGCAACCACCTGCTGCAAGAAACTTTTCTCTTAGCTACCTTCCATAGTTGTTCCATGATCCTCCATATCTGACTAAAGAAAGAAGCATAGGAACCTTTTTGTCATCACCCAAGTGACAACACATGACCACAAACTATGACCAGCTCGGCTCCACAAAAGCATCTCACATCTAAAGTCATATGAAAACAAACATATAGGAAGAATCGACTAGATTAGAGAGAAACTGCAAATCAAAACATGTAGCATCCTCCTACATACATTTCTAAATGTGAATTGTGTCAAGAAAGATCTTCTTCACATCCCAAAGGGAAAAGCCAAAACAACACCCAATAGTTCCATGGATGTAAGCACCTCAAATAATATCAAACTCTCCCATATAACCATATCCTATCAATCCTCAAAAGGAACAAGGAGATACACTATGTTTTCCACCTTTCATTATGAATCCTCCAAAATTTTAAAAGCAACTCAAGATTCATATCCATGAAAGATAAAGCATAACACACATCTAAAAGATATAATGGGAAAATACCTTTCAAATGAAGCTCACTACCGAGTAGACCAAGAGAAAAAGAAAAACTGCTGCCCAAGATATACAAGTCACTGTGACTTACCCAAGAGAAATTTCCTTCATGGTCTCTGTTAAACTCGCATCCAACCAAGGTGCAGGCTACTCAAACTTTCAGCTATAACAACAAAATTCTCAAAAGAATTACAGCCTCACCTTATTCTCCATGCATCCATGAGCACCAACAACCTGTCATCTCATGCTAACTCCAACCTGCATGATAGCAATAAACATGAAGTCCTCCAGCATATGACCAAAGTACTCAAAACATAGAGAATCCCCAGACCACTATTAAAGCTCCAAAGTAGCTGAATAGGAACTTATCATGACATCATGATCTTCATATCTCCATTAGGAGATCCCATGCTTCAGGTGAACTATCCATGATCTCAAGAGCAAAGAAACATGCCAAAACTCTAAGAAAGATTAAATCATGACATCAAGCAAAAAAACTCTAAACCAACATCACCTGTCAAGCGCCACCAACATCTCATCCAAAGACTACCAAGGTCCTTCATGGATCCAAGATGTTTCACATCTTCAAATAGTAACCATGCAGATGCGATAGAAAGCTCTCCTATAGCAACAAGATCTAAGAATCCCACTAGGAGCATCTGCAACACCAAAGAAGATCATTCACCACCAAGTGATGAATCCATAGTCATTGCTAAATCTCCCATTGAACTATGACACCAAGCTCTCCAAGCATCATGACCAAACATCTTCTGATCCAAAAACCTCCACGTACAAAACAACAACATTTCCATCGAACAACAACGTCGAACAACACCAAGATCACCAGATCATGTAGACCGCACCATCACTGTCAAAAGCTTACACAAACTAGTGTATCCAACTCTCCATGACATCATGATTCACATGCTTTAGGTCCTAATCACTGACTATTCAGGTACTCAAGCACCATCCCTCCTCTCATCTCAAAACAACCATGCCAATGCACAAGTGACCACAGACAAGGTTAGCTAATAGATCTACACCACACAGTTATAACCTCATGGATATTGATAGTCCACTTCTAAGTTGTATCACAAAAAACATGTAGATAAGGACAGCCCATAACATTGCACAACTCGTGGATGCAACCAATGAAACCATAAAATCTATCATCACATTGGAAACTACAAAACTGAGATAATCAAAGAGAACAACCCACGTAGACAACATGACTCAAACACCAAATCAGCAACAGATCTGATTCCCCAATAACGTCCACAACTCAAGCACCATAGTCTAAGGAAACCAACAAAGCAAACACCAAAATAATTCTAAATGAAAAAACACATACCAAAATTCCCATGCAAAGAAGACATCACACCTCCTCAAACCATGTTGAACTGTAACTATCTCATCCAGTCACACCCCAGAAGCCAGGGTCTAGAAAATAGTTGAACAATAGCTACACACACCACAAGTTTTTTCTTGACCATGTAAAACCTGCAAAACTATAGTGTTTCCAAAACACCCATGCATCTCCATATTCACTGCTCATCTGGACGACTCAAGATTCTACACACAACCATCATTGTTAGCTAGAAAAATGAAAAGAAACATGAAAATGCATGATAGAATTTTTAGGAAAATCTACACAAAACCTTCAAAGCCAAAGATATAAATTTGAACCATGCGAGTGCAAGAAATAGGTAAGAAGGAATAGTAGGTCCATTTCAAACCAGTTCCAAAACCACAACCATGCACAAGAATACGAGAGAGCCAGGCTATTCAGAAGTTGCAAACCACCAGGATCAACTTCATAGCCTCCATGCAATCAGACCAACATCAAAACCTCCTTTAGTGCTAAGTCAAAACACCCAGCACAAGTGCACAACTTCATGGTTGAACAGCAACACAAGCAACTCCATACCGCCAGGGATTCTCTCACATAGACACCTAGTATGAAACCATGCTTCGCTGCAGCACAACCACAATCAAATCTCAGGCCCTTTACATCAAGAACATTTGTTGCGAGCCAGGAGCCTCAGACCACATTGTCACAATATGATCAACTCTAGTGTCTTTCAAAAGTATGTGTTGAATCAAAAACGCAACAACTTCCACTCATCAAAGGATCAATCACCAACCGATTTCTCCAAATTTCCTCAATCTTGCCAGACTAAGAAATCATCACAGGATAAATAGAAATCATCATAGGATAAATACCCAGAACTTCAGTAACTAGGAGAAGGCTATGACACCACTTGTTGGTATCATCAAGCCTCGACCTCCTTCAACTATCTCTGATACCACTTGTTGGGGATAAGGATTCGGTTTTGTCATCATAGATCAGGTCTAAGACAACAGTGCCTTAGTGATTTTCATTCACATCACAACAAAGACATAATTTTTTTTCAATAAAGTGGAAGCAGGCATAGTTGATCCCCTATTAATCTTCTGAGAGAAGTAAATGCAAAACAAGATAGTAGATTCAACACAAGCATAGATTCAAGAAACTGAATCAAATAACCATGAAAGACAAAACAATGAACACACAGATATACATAGGGAAACCTTTTCAGGTAAAAAACCCCACCTCCAAAACATTCAACTCAATTGTATTATTCAGTAACTAAAACGGTTACAATACAAATTTAGAGCTATGCTCTTCAGGATATTACCTCTTGTTCATTTGGAGAAAGATAACAGGCAACACAAAATAGAATATTTACACAGTTACAATGTCCTCATGACATACTATGTAGATTCCCTTTAGCTCCACACAAATGAATGTCACAGCCAGCCTCACAGCCAGCCCAGCCACTTGGGCTATAAGGTTCACATCTTAATGGATCCAAGAGTCTAAGTGTTCATGGTTGAACCACTCGAACACACTCTACCTCTCTCTATTAGCTCATCATCCTTATCGAACTGCACACAAGATTACTTATAATCTTACACCATGTGCATACCTGTCTTGCTAATCCAACATTCAACGGTCATCCTCATAATCAATATCCCACCTACAAGCTTTAACCATCTCTGATAACGTGGATCGACTGCATCGAGCCAGACATAGCATTAAATCGGCTTCAGATGCATCTGTCAATCTTACTATAATAATGCAGCCCAATCACAATCAAAAAATAAATCTTTGACCAATCAGATCATAAAGAATCTTCCACGTGTCGCCATCTCATTCATCTATCACTGCTGACCGTCGGTCAAACTAGTCCAACTCAGGAAACCGAATTCTGAGCTCATCTGATCTCCTACCGCATTACCATCGAGCTCAATAATACCTGCCACAATATGGTGGTGAGCTCACCTGAGCTCACCCCGCCATCTACTGCACTACCGTTGCCCTGATGGAAACACCTCACGGTAAGGCGGTGAGCTCGCCCGACCTCACCCTTCACCTTCACTGTACCACTGACACAATCAACCTGACTCACGGTATGGCAGTAAGCCATCTAGGCTCACACCCTGACTCCATCACACAACCGCGCCCCTATCTGAGTCGCCTCACGGTATGGTGGTGAGCTCGCCTGAGCTCACCCTCAGCCATACTGCGCTACCACCAAGTCAATCAAGCCTTACCGTGGTATGGCAGTATCTTTCTAGTAAATCGTTGGCAGTGACACCACACTACCATGGGGGCTGCCAAGCCACCCCATAGTAGGGCGGTAATCGCTAGGCCGACTGCAGGCGATCTCACCATGGACACCGCGGTGAGAGGAACCACCGCCTATAGTATGGTGGTAACCACCATGCCCACCACTGATAGTCTCACTACGAACACCGTGGTGAGAGGGACCACTGCCAGCGGTATGGTAGTAACTGGTGAGCTAGACTGTTGGCGGCCTTACTGTGCCACCATGGTGAGAAAACTCACCGCACGTGGTAAGGTAGTAACCACCAGCGCAGGAAATAGGCGGCCTTACCTCACCACCATGGTGAGAGAACTCACCACGTGCAGTAAGGTGGTAACCGCCAGACATAAACTACCAAGACCAAACCAAACTATCATGGTAAAGGCCAGAACATGAAGGAAAATGCCAAGTGTTCAAGGGAAAAGCCAAAAATGTTGAGGCATAATTTCCCAACAGGAAGTCTATGAAGCTGTGATGATCAAAATGGTGGAAATTTGTGTACGTTGATAATCAGAGGTCGCACATTAAAGGGTTTCTTTCTGATCATATCTAGTATGTTGTCCATAAGTTTCAGTGGTACACATCAAGATTGGAGCGATTTATGAGTTTCTAAGTTCCTAGAGTTATTCTATTACTATAGTAGGTGGTTCTAGAAGAAGAGAATGCATTTCTGGTAAATTAAGTTGTCGCATATGCCACTATGATGTTCAGTGATGTTTCTAGATTGTGCTCTATCATTGTGGTATGTCTGTGATGATTGGTGTGCTCATGATCAAATATTTTCCTTTGTGTGTTCGAAGTTTTCATGTTCTTGGCTGACATGATGGTGGTAGCGTGTTGCAGATCCTTATGGATTAATATTTTATTGTTTTCCATGTTTGAGGATGTTGATTTAGGTCTTCATTATGATGTGACTAACTTAGGTTGGTGGGTATTGAGATTTGTTCATAAATTGGGCTAACAATCTATAATTTATTCTTTTACTTGTGGCCGAAAAATTTGTTGATGTAAATTCATGTAGCGGATATATAAGAGCAATTGTTTCTTCATTTTTAAGTGTGTGTGTAGTGTATGCTCAGTGATTTTATGTGAAGTGTATGTGTGAATAAATATTAGATCATTCCATCTCAGAGAATAATGTGAAGATTGAGCGAAGTGTGAAGAAGTGCTTTTATTCCTAACCGAAACTGTCATCAGGCTTTTGTAGAAGCTAATTTCTCAGTTCAACCTCATTAGATGGATTTAATCTGATTATTTTATGTAAGTCAATGAGCCTTCCCTTTTGAGTAGTGAGCTCTAGGTAGTGTGCCTTCATGTGTGCATTCCTTATTCATTTTTCATTATACTTCTAACAGGGTATAATCTTGTGGACTAACATCCACCGTAGTTTTTCCCCTAACAGGGTTTCCACGTATAAAATCTTGGTGCTCATGTGTTGTTGATTTATGATTTCACTATTAATTGTCATATCTAAGATTAAAGGTTGATTACTATTGAATAAGTTTAAATTTAGTAACAATTGATTCACCCCCCTCTTAGTTGTTTATCCTTTTTTTGCCAATAATTGGTATCAAAGTAGGTTCCTCTGGAGAAGTTTAACAACTTGAGGTGATCTGAGATGGCATCATACACGAAGGATAGTCCCAGATTTGATGGTAAAAATTACTTTCTGTGGAAGGTTAGAATGGAGTGTCATTTGAAGTGCATTGGTGAACCTTTCTGGAAGATTACAAAGAACATATATAATATTCCTCAAAATGGTCCTTCTCTTCTAGATGAGATCAAAGAAGCTAAAACTAATATTAGGGCTATAGAAGAATTGCTAAGTGCTTTGATAGATTCAAAGATGAAAAATGTGATAGGTCTGAAGACAACACATGAGATCTAGAATAAATTAGAAACATTGTATGAAGGAGATGCACAAGTGAATATTTTTAAGCTAATAAGTTTGAAAGGCAAGTGGGAGAACTTGAAGATGAGTGAAGATGAAAATATTGTTGCTTTCATGTAGAAGGTAAATGAACTAGTGATGGTTATTAGATGTGTTGGTGGGTTCATGGAAGAAGATGAGATTGTGGCTAAAGTGCTCAAATCAGTGCCTACTTCTTACAAAAAAAATCTCATGCTATTGAAGAGCTCAGGACCATAACAAATGTGACAAGAGACATGCTGATTGGTAAACTTTTTTCCTTTGAGTTGAGTGAGTTTGGTGAGTCTACTCCTAAAATAGAATCTGCATTTAAAGCTACTGTATCTAGAAAAATCCAATAGAGATATGATTCGGGAGAAATCTCCAGAAAGACATTCAAGTATGAAGATGAGATGAGATAGATTGAAGATGAAGAAAGAGAGCTAGAAGAACTAGAAACATTGATTGTGAAAAGAGAAGCAAGAGGTCATGGTAAGTACAAAGGAAAGCTTCCTATTAAATTTTTATCTTGTAGTAAGATAGGTCATTTTGCATCAAGGTGTCCTGAAAGAGTTTCTAAGTATAAACCTGACAAGTCTAGATTTCAAAAGAAACGTTATTATGTTGAAGAAGGTGTTACTGATGATGAATATAATAAAGAAACTAGAAATGAAGATGAATGGGTATTCATTGTTATCAAGGAAAATTGTATGGTGTCCACTAAATCTACTAAGAATTAGAATATTGAGAAAGATCTTGCAACCAGAATTGATGGAAAGGATGAATGGGTGATTGAAAGCGGATGCTCGCATCATATGACTGCTGAAAAAAACAATTTTCTAAGCTTGGAGAAGTATGATGGTGGTGTTGTAAGATTTGGAGATAAAAATGTTGGTGTGATTTGTGGCAGAGGCACTATTTCTCTTGGTGGTAAGTACAATATAGATGATGTCCTTTATGTTGAAGGATTGAAGCATAACTTGCTGAGTGTTGGACAGATGGTAGACAAGGGATACAATCTTCAGTTCAAATATGGTAAGTTCATTGTATTGGGAAGATCTCAAAATATAATTTCTTCAAGCACAAAGACAATAGGTAATATTTTTCACTTAAGTGTTGCTAGTGAAAGTTGCTTAATTGATCAAGTTGATGTAAGTTGGTTATGGCATAGGAGGCTATGTCATGTGAATTTCTATAACATTTTCAAAGCAAGCTCCACTCAAGCAATCAGAGATCCACCTAAGTTAGTAAATCCTACTAACACTATATGCAAGGAATATCATATGGGAAAGCAAACAAGGATTTCCCTTAGGAGAAAACAACATCATTCTAATGGAGTACTAGAGTTGGTTCATATTGATCTATGTGGTCCATCCAGAACTAGAAGTATACAAGGAGAAAGGTAATTTATGTTGATAATAGATGATTGCTCTAGGATGATGTGGGTTTCTTTCTTGAGAGAAACACATGAAGCACTAGAAAAATTTAAATTTTTCAAAGCTATGGAAGAAAATGAGACAAGTTTGAAGGTCAAATGCTTAAGATCAGACAGAGGTGGTTAATTCACTTCTCGAGAGTTCAATACATTTTGTGAAGATCATGGAATCAAAAGACATTTATCTGCTCCCCATACCCCTCAACAAAACAAAGTTGTTGAAAGGAAGAATAGAGCAATTCTAGATGCTGATAGAACTATGATTGTGGAACGTAATGTTCCTTAAATCTACTGGAGAGAAGTTGTAAGCACTACTATATACACTATCAACCAGGTAAATGTTAATGGTATTTCTAGTAAGACTCCTTTTGAGTTGTGGTTTGGTTATAAGCCTACTATTAAATATTTCAAAAAAATTGGAAGTAGATGTTATATTAAGAGAGATGAAGATATTGGCAAGTTTGATGCTAGAAGTGATGAAGGAATCTTTCTGGATTACTCTACTAAGATAAACGCATGTTGATGCTACAATAGAAGATTGAAGAAAATGGTTGAAAGTGAAAATGTAAGATTTGATGAAGACATTGTTAGATCATCCAGATACTATGGATACAATTCAAATGACCAATAAGATAGTACTGATAATGGAAAGAATGCATAGACATATAATCAAGTCCAAATTGTTTTGGTGAATCAAGAGAACCATGAAGAAGAAGCTAGTGTAAGTACAAAACAAAGAATAGAACAATTGGAAGTTAGAAAGAATCCAAAAGTTCCAAGGTATGTGAAGCTAAATCACTTTGAGAATCAGATTATAGGAGACAAGAACAAAGGTGTGCAGACTAGAAGAAGAATTGCAGAAGAATATTGTCTGATTTCTAAGACTAGGCCTAGTAATGTCAATGAAGCATGTAAAGATGAATATTGGATGGAAGAGATGAAAGAAGAACTGATGCAAATAGAGAAAAATGATACATGGATTCCTGTTCCCAGACCTCGGGATAAAAATGTGATTGGAACCAAATGGGTCTTTCAGAATAAGCTAAATGAAAAGATGAAGTGGTCCAAAATAAAGAAAGACTGGTATGTAAAGGATACTCACTGTAGACATGTAAAATATACATTCACCTGATCCTAATCCTACTAACATAATTTCATCTTGAATCATACTCTCAACTTATCAACACCTTTCATCCCTTAATTAAATAAATTATTATTTATTTAATTAGGTCTTTCTCCTCTATTGATTGAATTAATCAATTTAATTTAATCAACCTTGTGTTTCTGTTTAATTAAATAAATCATTTTATTTGATTAAAGTCTCTAAATTCCTCTTATTAAATTAAATAAATTAACTCTTATTTGATTTAATCTAACATTTCCCCACTTAGTTAAATAAATCAAAATCATTTATTTAATTAAACCCTTCCTCTCAATTTGATTTAAATCAATTCATAAATTTAAGTCTAAATTGTCACATCTCCTAAATTCCTCATTAAATTAATTAAAATTTGATTAATTTAATCTTAATCTATGTAACATCCTCTAGAGAATGCAACTTGCACAATAAATCAATTACTTTGATTTATTAAATCTCTATTTTCTCTCAACATGGCATCAAAAGGGAATATTCCCTCAAATTTGAATTCAAATTCAAATGGACTTACTCCTTCCAACAAGGAATTTAAGACCTCTTACATGTCCTTTGCATTGATCTAAGTGACATTAACTCCATTTCTTTCCTCCCCCCTAAACATGTCACTTCATCAAATTCAAAATTCAAACTTGCACATTGATCAAAATGTGCTCAACCTTCAACCATTCACATCTTGACAAGTGGCACTTGGCCATTGGATGTTGAATGATCCCACATTACTCAATTTCATTCACTCTTTTAATTTGAAATCTATAAATGAGAGACTCTTCCTCTCATTCTATCATCCACAATTTGAGTAAACTTATTATACTCGAATCCATCTTCAAGCATAGTCATTTCATCTATTTTTATCAAGTTCTTAGTTAGGTTATGTAGGAATTCAACTATCAAGTGGATCAAATCATCAAGCTTACAAAGGAGCTGAGAAAGGGCTGATTTCGACATACCAATTGGCACCAACTCCCCCATGGGATTGATAGTTGTTCATTAAAATAGGATTTATTTGCTTTCATTTGCATTTTTCTTCATTCTTTCTTCCTATATTAATGTTTCAATCTAATTTCATGGGGAATCCTTGTTTTAACCTTGCATTTGATCTAACATTGTGCTTGTTTTCTATGTATGTCCAAGTATGAAATTAGGGTTCACACTCACAGATCTGGAAGGTATTGATTTTGAAGAAACCTTTTCCCCTGTTGCTAGAATTGAAGCTGTAAGGTTATTTCTTGCTTATGCTACTTTCAAGAATTACAAAGTCTATCAAATGGATGGAAAGTCAACATTCCTGAATGGTGAGTTAGAAGAAGAAGTTTATGTTGAGAAACTAGATGGATTTCAACTAACTGATGAAAAATACATGGTTTTCCGATTGAAGAAAGCACTATATGGACTCAAACAAGCCCCTAAAGCCTGGTATGCAAGACTGGATAAATACTTGTTGAAGCTTGGATTCAATAAAGGTACTACTGACAATAATTTTTATTTCAAGATGGATTAGGATAAAGATTTGATTATTGAAGTTTTTTTTGATAACATTATCTTTTAAGGTGATGATGACTTATGCATGAAGTTTGCTGATGAAATGAAAAGTGAATTTGAGATGTCAATGATAGGAGAGCTGAAATTATTTTTAGGATTGTAATAACTCAGTTAGATGATGGAATTTTCGTATCTTAGTCCAAATATGAAAAAGAGTTACTGAAAATTTTTGGCATGGAAGACTCAAAGCCAGTTGGTACACCCATGGTAACTGGATGCAAGTTAACACAAAATGATGATTCTCCTAAGGCTAATCAAACAAGGTATAGGTCAATGATTGGTGTATTTCTATATTTGAATCATACCAGACCAAACATTATGAATGTTGTGTGCATGGTTGCTAGATATCAAGTTGATCCAAAGGAATCACATGTGACTACAATAAAGAGAATTTTCAGATACTTGAAAGTAACAATTGATTTTGGTCTTTGGTATCCTGAGGATGATGATCTTACTCTGAATACTTGTACATATGCAAATTGGGTAGGAGATGTAGATGACAAGAAAATTACAACTAGTGGTGCATTCTTCTTGGGGAAGAAGTTGGTGTCTTGGCTAAGTAAAAAGAAGAATTCCATTTCCTTATCTACTATTGAGGTAGAATATATTGCTGCTACAAACAATTGCACTCAAGTATTATGGATGAAACATATGCTAAGAGATATCATAATTGAGTATAATGAGCCTATTGCTATATTTTGTGACAATTCAAGTGCCATAAACATTTCCAAGAATCTGGTGTTACATTCAAAGACAAAATGTATATCTATCAAGTACCACTTTTTGAGAGATAAAGTGTCATAAAAAAGTCAAATTGGAATATGTGCCCACTAAGGAACAAATTGCATATATCTTTACTAAACCATTGCCTAAGAATACTTTTGAGTATCTTAGAGGAAAGTTAGGGGTGATTTCCCCTCCTAATCTGAACTAAGATGCAAGTTTTTGCATCAATCCGTGCACTTCATATGAAATCTTGTTTCAAATTGATGTTGTGGTGGCTACTACTCAGGGGGAGTAGTCAGATGATTCAGATGATATGTGGTTCATAGATTTTGTAAATTTTCCATTGATGTCAAAGGGGGAGGTGTAATGTGAAAAAATTTGTAAAATCTAAGGGGAGAAGTGTAGAACAAAGGGGGAGAAGAGTACTATGTGCAGAGTTAGTTGTGTTGACGGTATTTTTCAGATCATGTGTTTCCATCAATGCCAAAGGGGGAGATTGCCGGATGTTGTGGTTGTGTTCCTGATATGTGGTTGTCATTGATTTCAAAACTATTAGCATTGATGATTTTGAAGGATGCATATGTCACAGATATTGAGAAAATTAAATAAAATATGTTGTAGGCAGTCTATGAAGCTGTTATGATCAGAATGGTGGAAATTTGTGTACGTTGATAATAAGATGTCATGCATTAAAGGGTTTATTTCTGAGCCTATATAGTATGTTGTCTGACATTTTTAGTGGTACGCATCAAGATTGGAGCGAGTTATGATTTTTTGAGTTCCTACAGTTATTTTGTTACTGTAGCAGGTGGTTCTAGAAGAAGAGAATGCATTTCTGGTAAATTAAGTTGTTGCATATGCTAGTGTGATGTTCAGTGATGTTTCTAGATTGTTCTCTATCATTGTGGTATGTGTACGATGATCAGTGTGCTCATGATCAAATATTTTCCTTTGTGTGTTCGAGGTTTTCATGTTCTTGGCCGACATGATGGTGGTAGTGTGTTATGGATCCTTATGGATTAATATTTTATTTTTTGGCATGTTCGAGGATGTTGATTTAGGTATTCATTATGATGTGACCAAATTAGGTTGGTGCGCATTGAGATTTGTTCATAAATTGGGCCAACAGTCTAAAATTTATTCTTTTACTTATGGCCAACAGAGTTGTTGATGTAAATTCATGTAGCAGATATATAAGAGCGATTGTTTCTTCATTTTGAAGTGTGTGTGTAGTGTATGCTCAGTGAACGTATGTGAAGTGTATGTGAAAATAAATATCAGATCATTTGATCTCAGAGTATAATATGAAGAAGATTGAACGAAGTGTGAAGAAGTGTTTTTGTGCCTAACTGAAATTGTCATTAGGATTTTGTAGAAGCTAATTTCTCAGCTCAACCTCATTGGATGGATTTAATCTGATTATTTTATGTGAGGTAGTGAGCCTTCCCTTTTTAGTGGTGAGCTCTTGGTAGTGTTTCTGAATGCATGTGCATTCCTTATTCATTTTTAATTATACTTCTAATAGGTTATAATATTGTAGACTAACATCCACCATGGCTTTTCCCCTAACAGGGTTTCCACATAAAAAATCTTGGTGTTCATGTGTTTCTGATGTGTTGTTGATTTATGCTTTCACTATTAATTACCAGATATGAGATTAAAGGTTTATTAATATTGAATAGGTTTAAATTTTGTAACAATTGATTCACCCACCCCCCCACTCTTAGGTGTCTATCCTTTTTTTCCAACAATCTTTATGATTTATTTTATTGACTTATTCCTAGGATCTCTCAAGGATGTCCATAAGGATTTAGAGAAGAGGGAATGGGGGAAATTGAGCATCATTTCGATTTGTTATTTGTAAGATATTTTTGTAATATTACCATGGTGAGTACTTGCTTAATTGAGTATATGAAAGTTATGTTGAAATAATTTGTTAAGAAGTTGCATGTTAGGTGTTCTATACCTCTCTATGTAATTGGTCCAAAAAAATTTAACACAACCCTAATCATATACCTTAAACAAAGTTTTTGTATGTCTAGTATGATAAATAATATTCTTTGTATGCAGATTCAAAGTCTACACAATGGATACAAAGTCACCTTGGTCATTAATACCATGATACATTGTATATGTTTGCTACATCAAATAGAATTGTTCAAAACTAGGAAGCCTCCAAAGCAAAGAAAAATAAACATCATTGACTACTAACAACATAAAATTTCTATCTATCATCAAATATTTATTCTAACTAACATCCATCCTTTATAGAAATATCATTAGTACTATATCCATCATGCATCCACAATGTTGTCAATACATATCATGATAATAATAAAACAATCAAAACATCATGTATCATGAATGGGGCATATATCCATCATATATCACCCATACATCACATAAACATCATATGTCAAACAATATATTGATCATCCATAATAAAACATCGTATAAAATAAAAAATGATTCATCCATCCATATCATATGCATACATAAGCATACATCATCATATATAGTCATCCATGATCATCACATAAGCATAAAATGAAGTTGAATCAAAGAAGGTATATCTCATATATGTCATTATAAAAAAGGGGAATGTCATAGTACATCATCATTAGTAAAAAAAGTGTGATAGGATATTACAAAATAATACGTATATATGAGGACTCAATTGGGCCAATGAATATATATATATATAAATTGTGTTTGCAATATGTCTCTGAGAAATAAAGAAAATAAAGATCAAGTACACATATAAACTGCCCAATAGGAAGGAGAGAACCCTATAGACCAATTTGCAGATCACCATCTAGATCTAGTTGTCTCACAAAACCCTCATTGCCACCTCCACCTCCTATATCACTAGGCTCTCTGAATCATGGATTCCAAGAAGCCCTAGGAATAGTAGCATCATACAAGGTCTGATAGTATGTAGACATCTATAAAAACCGGTCCTGCTCAACTCACATACTATCACACTCTACCTTGAGAGTATCTCTCTCCGTTATAAGAAACTATACCTAAGCCTTTGTAGCATGCTACCACCCACTCTCACTATCTCACTCAACCCATAAACTATCTCTCTCTATGGTTAGAGTAGCAACCTAAGCCTATGTGGTATGTCGCCGCACTATCTTTGCATCTCTAGTAGCAGTCATCTAAGCTAACTGAATACCTCCATCCTCGGGTGGTGGAGGGGGACCTAAAACCTATCCATGACCCTACGTCTGAGGCATATTCTCATCTTGACCACCCTATGCCCCATCATGATGGGCCCTAACCAACTGATCTAAAAGAACCTCAATGCACTCACGCTCCACACACCAAACCATAATACCCATTTTTCCTAATGTAGGATCACCCAAAATATATGTAAATCTAAAAGGCCTATGTCATACCCACCATTGATAAAAAATAATGTGTAGTACTTGAATATTCTTTGCTAAACCAACCGACCAACCCCATCCAACTAGGGCAAGTCCTCTGAATGCAAAAAAAACATCTTTGTCTCCTGGTGACTCCATACACGGACCTCCCTAGTGGTTTGACCAGACCAAGCCTCATAAGTATTAGGAAAATGGCCCTATCACTCCCCAAATTGACAACATACTCTCTCCGATAAGTAATGCTCGAAAATAGAATGAAAATTACCAATCAACCGTCAAGTTTGTTGACAGTAAACAAGATGCTCTGGATCCTTTGGCCATGCCTCATAGTCTATATAAGGTCTCCAAACAAAACCTGGCATATCATCAAACACACGATGCCAACATGAAAGATCCCCAAGCAAGGTATAATGCAATAAATCTCCATAACAATATGAGTATGAATCCTTTGGAGTACAATCCTGTATCCCATCAAGTTGAGCAACTGTAATGTGCTCCCAGGCCCAAATATGCAAAAGAGAGACACCTACAGAAATGGATTTCCCGCCCCTATATACAACCTTGTGCATATCCCTATAGAGGTGGGTGAGAAGACATAGACTCCAAACATATATGGTCCCATTCTCAAACATACCCTCAATACATATACCCCATCCAATAGGGAACTACCGACCTCTCCTGTCAGGAATAACTAGTCCTAAAATCAAACCATAAAGGACAAGAGAAATAGGGTCTACACTACCAACAAACCCAAACAAATCATTCTTGGACTATCACACCTCCAAGTTTCTGACACCCAACATACATCACATGGCATGAGTACCTTGTCAAACATGGTATGTCATTAGCTTTTCATGGATAGGAATGCAGAGAATCCTCCACAAATCCTCAAGAGTAATGGTTGCCTCTCCTGTGGGTAAATGAAACAAATAAATATCTAAATTCCACTGCTCCATGAGTGTGGTCATCATTATTGTATGAGTTTGGATGGGAGGCCTATAATAGATATGACAAATTCTAATCACATCTAGAAAGTTTCACTCCAATACATTGAAAAGTTCGTCTCTCTCTTGGTTGTAGTGGTTCAAGGACCACCTGCAATCAATTTAACCCATGATGTTAGGGTTTTGCTCTAGACATGTAAAAAAACACAAAACGACATAAAAACGATGAAAAATGACACTTAGAATGACAAGCCAGTAAAAGCTAGCCAAATTTAGCAAAAGCAAGGAAACAATAGAAAAGGTGAGGAAATAAGATCAAAGGCAAGGGTTTATGTCAAAGGTGAGGGTTTAAGTCAAAGGGGAGAATATCAAATGCAAGGATCTAAAGCAAGGGCGAGGATCTATAGTAGATGCATGGAAAACAAACACAAGCATTCAAAAATGAATATTTTCATCAAATGCATAAAATAGAGGCAAAAATCTAGGTCAAAAGCAAAGATCTGAAGCAAGGGAAAGGTTTTATGTCAAGTACGAGCTTCATGAATATTCAAGGGCAAGGAAAATAATTCAAATGCATTGAAATCATGAAAAACTCTCTATTGACCTAGAAAAATTTGTACATGAATTATGAGAACATGACAAGATGAAAACGAGTAGTGAGAAGGTATATACCCAGCCATCGATGCTTTCAGGCCATCCAAACTCTTGAACCAGGTCTGAACGATGCGGGGCTCCCTGAATCCTCAACATTACTCCTCGACAATTGATAGAATGAGAAATCCAGAGACAAGATTTCACTATAGGATCAGAGCACAAATGAGGTAATTAGAACCCTAATTTCACCTAGGAAACCCTAATTTTTACTTAGGGAACCTTACTACATTCAAAATAGGACTTCCCAAGAACATCAAAATAAGAAGCAAGGACATATAGACCTAATCTTCATACTAAACACATCTAAACTAAAATATAATAGTTTCATGAGCTTGACCTCAAAATCAAAAAATTTGGTCAACCTCTCGAGGGGGCAGCACAAAGTCCTACCATCATTCCGTTGACCATTGGGGCATAGTGGGGCATAATTAAAAAAAAAAAAAAACTTGATCTAAAAAATACAATCTTTGAAGCAAAGCAACCAGTATTTTGTCTCAAAGAGGGGCAACATGTAGACATGTAAAATTTACCTAACACCTATCACACACTTTAAACAACATTTTCACATCATCGACATCATTATCAACATATATCACTACATTTCAAATCAATTGCATATAAAACCCTAATTTCCCCTACTAATTGAATAATTTATGACATTATTTAATTAATTCACTTTTTTATCATTTTTGACTAATTAAATAAATTCCATTTATTTAATAAAGTCCTGAAAACCCTATTTCTACTATTAATTAAATAAAATGACATTATTTAATTAATTCAATTTTTCATCAAATCGACCAATTAAATAAATTACATTTATTTAATAAGTCCTAATCTCACATTATTTCATCCCAATTATTTAAATAACACCAATTATTTAATTACGTCACTAAATCACTTTATTCCACTAAGTCGATTAAATTATTAAATCATAATAATTTAATTAACCCACTTTCCCTCCAAATTTGAATAATTAAAATAAACTAGTGAAATCATCATAAAAAATCAAATCAAACTAATGCAACTTTGTTTGCAAAATTCAAAATTGATTTTCACATTCAACTCCAAAATGAATGAATGAATTAAATCATTCTCAACAACTTTTCTTGATTAAGTAAATTACGAGCCCCTAATTTCTCAATCTATTCCGAATAGATCAATCTATTTCTAATTGAGCAAATTACGATTCCCTGATTGATCAATCTATTCTTGACTAGATAATCTATTTTTCAATCCCACTCATCATTCAATCTATTTCTTCAATCACACAAATTGTGCAATCTATTTTTCATAGATCATTCATGTCAAAATCCTCTCAACACCTTTTGACTGTTGATCTTGATTCAACATTTTTTAATCCTGATCGTCCATTTTGAATCCCTTTTTCTATATAACAAACCTCTTTCATCACAAATAAGGATTGAAGAGTCAACATCATTTGCACAATGAAGTACTGTCAAAATTCATAACCACCATTAGAGCTTCAACATTTCTTCAACCAACCAACCAATATATCGCATCCAAAGATTTACACACAAACTATGGAGGCTTCATAGTGATATGAAAAATCCAACATCAGGGCTAATACGGGATGGTAACACTTTTCTTTTGTTTTGAATTAAATTTGGTAATCATAGGATTTCCTAGTATGTTTTCAATAGCTTAGTTTCATTTCGTAAGTGTACGAATAGATCTTAGATTAGTGTTCTTGATCTTAGATTAGATTTTTATTTCAATTGAATTTCTCTTGTTTGGCATCTATGATTTTCCCCCTCACACAACAATCTTCATGGAGGTCCTATTGTATATATATAACTGCCATCAAACTCAAATAAGATAAGATTTTTTTTACATTGTTATCATAATTCAAAAATTATAATACATATAGGGATAAAGATATTGATGTGTGGCACACATCTTATAATTGTGTTATATTGGGTCATGTGAACATTTCATATAATTAATTATATTAGATAGTGAGTAGGACTATATTGAGATTAGTGGTTTACCTCTCCATTATGTTATTGGGAGGTCTTAATAAAGGAGGTGATTATCATTGTAAGGACATGTGAATTTTATTATGCAATTGGGCCCTCTTGGAGATATAATGTGGAATTATTCTCTAATTAAAAATATTATATAAAATTTCCTTATCTTGAGAGTTTATTATTTTTATGCATATATTGGATATTAAGACATCTTGACCCACAAATATCTCTTATATTGTGTATGATCTATCTTCTACAAATTATTTTTCTTTCATTATTATATGTATGTATCTTATCAAGTAGTATTAGAAATATGATTTGGAAATGGGATTTGAGGGAAAACTACAATAATTAGTGGCATCATAAAATTAATGGTTTATAATTGAGAAAAATAAAAACTTACTATGATGAAGACTATAACAAAATAGGTGCAATGAAATATAGATCAAGGATAAGATTCAAGAACCAAGAAGCTAAAATCACCACAAAGAACACCTATGGATGGTTGGATGATACTACATGACATCGTATTTGTGGTTAATTGAAATGGTATTATTATTTGGCTTCTTCTCATGTTATGAAGATTATTTTTTTCACAGAATGATTGACATGTTATGTACTTGTAATATGATATTATAATATATATAGGTGGATCAGTAGGCCAACATGTGGCACACACCTCTTAATTTAATTATATTGTATCATATGTACCAGTGTAATTAAATAAATTAGTGAATTAGTAGTCCTATATTGATGTTAGTGGTTTTCCACTCAATTATATTATTGAGAGGAGGTTTACCAAATAGTGTGATTATAATTGTAAGGGCATGTGAAGAGTATTTAATGTATTTGGGATCATGTATCGAACCTAACTGATTCATTAAATATGAGCACCATAATAAATTTTTACATAAAAGACACTTTTTCATTCTTTAACAACAAGAGTAAAGAAGGGTAAATTTATGTATTCATCATTATACATAAGGTGGAAAAACACTTTGCACAAGATTTCATTGATGGAAGGTGTTAGTGTCAACTTTTTAACTTAGGGATAATTATTTAGGAAGTTTTCCTGTATCAGGTAATTTTTCACCCGTCTCATTTCTCGCGCATTTAAAAGGCTTGTACACTATGTATTTTATCATCTTATTTTTTGAATATCATCTTGGATATTTGGAAGAATAGTCTTTGTGCTTCTCTTGTGTATTTTTGATGGTGGTTTGTTTTCATAGGTTGAGGATCCTAGGAAGGAGCTTCCATCTCCTACATGGTATTAGAGCTCCTCCTGCTCACCTTCTTGGAGAGCTCCTGTCGATGAGATTCGGGAAATTTTTTTGCTTGCATTTTGTTTGGCATTTAATTTTTTCTTAAAATTCCTATTTCACCTATGGAGGAATTTGGTTTGCTTCTAGCATGAAATACTCCTATGCAACAAAATTTTCTGATTTTATGACTTCATTCAATGTCACTTCACCCATCTCACAAGTCAAACCAGCTATTGAGGCCATGATTTGTCTTGCCCCTGCTATGATTTTCCATTTGTGGTTGTATTTTATGAACGTGTAGGCTGCAAGGGGTGCATGGAATTGGAGTGGAGTTGGTAGAATTAGTAGGTGGCATGATTTGAATATTTTTGCTAACCTATGTTTGACTTTGAGGTAGCTACTTGAATTTATGTGTGGGTGGCCAAGGTGCGATAATCTGAGAAGGCATGTGTTGTGTGTGTATTCAATTCCTATTCCTTGGGTTGTAATCTAAAAAATCAGAGATGCTATTTCTATTTTATGCGTGGACCTGAACTGGTTGTGAAGATTGGCCTATATCTGGTCATTGGTGTTGATGATATTTACTATTATCCACTCTATGAAGATCCGTGTTGTTGTCCAAAGATGGAGTATGAAATTTGGGCATAAGAGTTTGTTGGAGATCAGTTTGGGAAAATATTCAGTTAGGGTTTCCTTTCTTCTTACTGGACATAATTTCATTCTTATTGGGCGTGTAAAAACAATTCACTATTTTTTAACCTTGTTGTAAGAAATTTATCCACATTTTTTGTGAAGGTGTATTTTTGGCCTTTATATGTTCTAGCGCTTGCACTAGACATGTGAAGTGATTGTGTGCTTCATGTGGTGGCTTGTGTTCTTGGTGAGTTGATCTGGAGATTTGGCATGGGAACCCACCACAAAACACCTAGTAAGGCATACAATTTTTTTCTCAATTTTTTTTAGATTCAGTTACATAATCAACCCTTTTTGCATTATTGCTTCTTGAAACATTTTGGAAAGGTGAAATTCAATTTCAAAAGGCTTCATCAGTTATTTTTGAGGTTTCAGTATAGTTTGGTGTAATTTTTCTTGCTTTTGGTACAAATTTATGTCATGGCTACTCCTAATTTAGTTGAACTTTTAACCACCCATAACTATCATACTTGAAAGATTAAAATATGTAGGTTGCTCCAATCTAAGGGTTTCTGGTCCACACTGAATGATAAAAAACCCACTTTTACTAGGGAGTATGAAACATTTGCCTCACAAAAATAAGTGTGATGAAGCTATGGGTCTAGTATCTTTGCATGTTTCTAATAGTCTTCTTTTCCACATTGATGAGTGTGTGTAATACACCCAATGAGGTATGAGATGAGTTTGAAAAAATGTTTGGTTAGATCAGTGATTTTTATTCTTTACAACTAGAGGCAGAATCAACTTCTCTCTCCCCTGATGCATTTCCTTCCATTGATGATTTCCTAGTTAAGTTCAAATTTGTGAGGTCACAATTGCTAGGATGTGGGAAGGATAAAACTGATAAGGAGTCCATTTTTTTATCTTGTCTAAGTTGAGATGTCAATTTGTAGTTTTTTCTTCTACCTTCTACTCCACCATGGATTCTTTGGTCAATGCATTCAAAATTCCTTCTTTTGAGACATTTTGTGACCTTTTGACGAGGGAGAAATCCAAACTTGCCCCATTAGAGGGGGTCTCTATGAATCGTGCATTAGTTGCTCAAGCATCTTAGAGAAAAGGGAAGAAGAAACCTAAGGCTAAAACAAAGTATAATGAGTCCTCCACCTCTTCAAAATAGGATAAACCTAAGAAGGATAAGTTTAGTTGTGTGTATTGCAAGAAGAAAGGTCATGATGAACACCACTATTATACAAAGAAGATTGATGAGCTTTCACATCTTCTTTAGAAGAACAATATTCCATTGCCCTAATTTGTGAGTCCCCCTTCTTCTACAACCTCTCCATCTGCATCACCTTCACCTTCATCCAAACCTACATAGTTAGGGAATGCAAAATTTTCAAATGGAATGAAAGGTAAAGAAGATAGACTCAAAGGACATGCATTGGTAACTTATACAGTTCATTCTAGTCATGATAGATGGTTCTTGGATTCAAGAGCATCTCACCACATGGGTTTTACTCCCTATCCTTTTTTGGGTCTTCATCCTAGTGATACTTCTAAGATTTTTTTGGGACATAGTAAGTTTTTGGATGTTGTAGGGATAGGAAATGTTGAGGCTGGTGATGGTTGTTCTAGATATGTATTGTGTATTCGTAAAATGCAAATAAATCTACTTTCCATCTATCAGATTACTCATGGTGAGGTACCTAAAACTATAGATCTCACTGCAAATTATGTTTTCATTAGAGAGGTTGATACTATAAAATTCATTGTTTTTGGTGAAGTTGTTCACGATTCTTGTCTCTGTGAATTTTTCTCATTTTGTTGATGATGATGTTTATGATCCTCACACCCCTCTTGCTAGTGTTGATTGCATTTCCTCGAGAGATATTGGTCATTTGAACTTTGGAGTTCTTTAGACCTATGTTGATTCATTTACTGTTCCTTCAAAGGTTGGTTCTTTAACACAACAATATTTTTTTGATACTTTAGATCATTCTTTGTGGTATAGTCACTTGCCAGGTCTTGTGGAGTTGGTTTTTGAATCTTACATTTCTAATTTGGATGATGCATTTGAGGGTATATCCCTTCTTTTTTTATGATAGTATTTGCACTATTGTCACGCCATCTATTCCTTTGGAGATTGTTTCTTTAGAGTTTCCACATAGTCTTGTTGATCCACCTTCTTTAGTTGAGGTTTCACTTGATCATGATATGATATTTGGTTATGTGGAGGCACTGGGATAGTTTTTAGATACATCTTTCATGTTGATTCTTCCTCTCCCTTCTCTTGTTTCAGAGTTGGATTTTCTCTTCCATTAGTTGTTATTTCTCCCTAAAAGGAGGCATGTTGTTTGTAGACATGGGCTATTATTCAAACTTCTAGGATTAGCATAGGAGTTTCCTCATCATGGGGTGATCTTTAGCATTTCTACTCTTTTCTATGGGGGGATACATTGTGTCTCTCCTTTTGTATTTTTCTAAGATCAGTGATGGGAGTTGTCCTTGGGGGATCTTGTGAAGTCCTCCTTTCACTTTTTTATCCTTTTTTTTCTCTCTTTTGAAGAGGAGTTTTCTCCCACAAGGTTTTTCTCCTTTTCATTGGTTGTGAGAGATTGCATTGCATAGTAGCTATTAATGGGTACCTAACATGGCCTTGTAATGAGGACTATCTTTCATTTCATTTTGCATAATAATCTCCCTAAGTTTGCACTTAAGTGGGGGTGTTAGTGTTAAGTTTTTAACTTAGGGATAATTATTTAGCTAGTTTTCCCATATCAGGTAGTTTCTCACCCATATCATTTCTCACGCCTTTAAAAGGCCTATACACTATGTATTTAATCATCTAATTTTCTCAATATCATCTTTGATATTTGGTAGAATAGTCTTTGTGCTTCTCTAGTGTATCTATGAGGGTGGTTTATTTTCGTAGGTTGGGGATCCTGGGAAGGAGTTTCCATCTCCTACAAAAGGATTTATCAGTGAAGGGTAAAATAATTTTTGAATTTTATTTTATTTTATTTAAATTGGACTCATCGCTATAATATAGTACTCCTTTACTATTTCAGTGATCAAGTGGAGATGGTGGAGAAAATCATAGTGCATGTGGTTGAATATATTAAAATTGTAAAATACTAAGGTGAAGGAAAAGCATTTGGAAGAACAAATGAAAAGGGTGCTAGAAGACTTGATAGCTCATTAGATGAACCAAATAAAAATGGGGAGTCCTTTTCTCTAGAGCTTCTAGGGTTTTAGACCTAAAAGGAGAGAGGCCCACTTTTCTAAGGCATGGTTTACTCAAGAACAAACCCTTGAGATTTCAATGCAAAGGAGATTGAAATCTAATAAAGGGAATGTTCTAAGGGGATTGAATGATGAGAAATGAGGGGTTTACCACCAAATGTACACTTGGAAAATTAAATTTTTGAAAACACAGTGTAGAATGCAATATGACCTAGAAATGCAAGTAAAATGTAACAAAAAGTTGCAAAACTGGAAATGTGCACTTGGAAACCTCCAAAGGACTGGAAACAACTCTAGAATTATAGAAATATTGATTTTTTGACCAACTGGGACTCATTTTCCAACATGGGTAAATTAGTTCCAGATTCAAATTTTTGTGTCAGAGCTTGTTACAGAAAAAAGGGTATCTAAATTTGCAACTAGCTTTGGTAGACAAAAACAATGGGAATCATTCTCCACTCTTGGAAAATCAGTCCCATTAAATTTTTTTGGGATTTAAAAACTCTGATCTGTACTTCAACACCCGCCCTTCCTTTCCAACTTCAGTTCTTGGTCCGAACCTATCAAAAACACCTGCAAAACATAATTGAACTTGATTTGGTACTGGGGGGTTTTCCTTGGTCAAACTCATAGTTTGGTAATCAAACCTTGAGAAAGAAAATGAAATGTGCACGAAAACCCTAGCCTCAAGTGTGTCTAAGAGTAGGAAATCTGAAACATGATGTAATCCTATTCTAAAATGAAAGAATATGATGCAAGAATGGAAATGAAGAGATGAATGATTCACTTGTGATGATCTTCAATCACCCCAAATGAATCCCAATGATGCATGTACCTTCCTTAGGTTGAATTTAGAGTGATAATGGAGGATGGAATCACTTATGAAACAAGTCTTTAGGATTGGCTTGATGGCTAGTTGTATCTCCCCAACCTAGAATCCATTATGATTCACCATAGGCATCCATGATCAACCCTTGAAAATGATAGATCTTGATTGAAAGTGAGCTTGAAGACCTGCAAAAACACTTTAATGTTGCTCCAATGCTTCAACCTTACTTGCTCTTGAAACTTGAATTCTCTTGTGAGAACTTTCTTGAAGATACTTGACGATTGGTACTTGAAAATACTTGCTCAAAGTTCTTAAATATTGATCAAAATGACTTAGAAGCTTTCTTTTATAGGCATTAACACCTAATTGACCGTTATTTAGATCCCAAAGGCCGAAATTCACCAAAAAATTAAATTAAATTGATGAATTTCCGCTAAAATTTGAAAAAGGCCCCAAATGGGACTCATCGCCACCCTTGGCGAATGGGTCCCACCTAAGAGGACTCATTCGGCCAAGGTGGTGAATGAGTCCCACCTTATGTTTTTGAGGTGGGTTTTTAGATTTTTTAGGATTTTGATGGGTTTTACATGATTTTTTAGTGGAATGGGCCTCATAATTCCAAACTAATGCGTCTTAGGGGCCTAAAATGATGATTTTGAAGGATAATTAATGAAAGGGTGCAAAAATAGGTCCAAATTAAGTGTGAAATAATCTCTTTTTCCAAGAGTGCATAATTTTCTATGCTACATTTAACCCCCACTTTAGTGACCATATGACTTTACATACATATGTAAGCTAAAGGAATCTAATGATGATGTTTGTTTCATAAAAGGATACACATATGAGTTCAATAATGACACAAGAGAATGAAGCCCCCACTATAGTTATTTGCAAAACCGCAATTTTAGGAACCGCATCCTACAACATGAATCGATTAGTTGTCCAAAAACAATCCTCTTAGAAAACCTCTATCTAGAAATCATACTAGAGGGTAGATGTATGCCCCCCCTTGATTTTGCTTGCTTTTTGGAGGTGGAATCAAGGTAGCAGTCTAGCCATGTCGAATGGGGTAAGTCATACCATAGGGAATTTCCAAGTACCTTGCCACATAGTGATAAATAATTGATGATTTCAGAAGTGGAATTACGATTCCAACATAACAAATAGCATCGAAAATGGAGCTCTCTAGCAGCCATTATGTTGATTTTATTGAAATAAAAAATTTAACCCTAATATAGTAAAAACCCTAATTTCAACATACATAAGAGTGAAAAAGTGAAGTAAACTCTTAGTATTTTTCCATTTACCTTGTTGTATCTTGATAGCGATTGAAGAATAGTGAAGGATGTCGAGAAAACAAGATTATAGGCCTGTAAGGTTGGACGTGTTGCAGGACCAGGTGGCACATGACAAATGTCATCATGAGGTAAGTTGAATCTTTGTCCTTCACTTTGTCCTTATGCAGTGATTTCATGTTTTTTATGTAGTTCTAGGTTAATTTAGGGCCTTTAAAAAAAAAAATCATAGAGTGTTGCCTTTTTTTGTGAAGTGTCGCACTTTTTCATAAAGTGCCCCTTTTATTCACAAGGTGTCTCATTTCTTTGTGAAGTGTCCCAAAAGGGTTTTAAGTGTCTAGGGCCTTTAGGAAAGCACACTAGAGCATCTTTAGTACACTTGTGATTATTGATGTGAAAATTGAGGAGATTAGACTATTTAAATGATATATTATTGTGTGTATGTTAGTTGCTCACTCGTTCGTGTCAGTGTCTAGGTAGTAGACAGATCAGTCTACTTAGAGATTTAGCCCCCATTCTTTTAGTGGAGGATATAAAGTTATTATAGATTGTTGGAGTTTACTAGGCATACCT
The DNA here is from genome assembly GCA_007115665.2 of Sequoiadendron giganteum. Taxonomy (NCBI): domain Eukaryota; kingdom Viridiplantae; phylum Streptophyta; class Pinopsida; order Cupressales; family Cupressaceae; genus Sequoiadendron; species Sequoiadendron giganteum. The sequence goes on along the minus strand of CM021109.1, from coordinate 260,363,322 downwards.
CATGCCCCCCATGAGGTACCATGATGTGATGTTGATGGTGCTAGCAAAGTGTTGGGATGTCGATATAGGGCATGAGTGGGGAGAGTCCTCTTCCAACCATATGACTAGATCACGAGAAATGCCTATAGGAGGCACTAGTACCCATAGTCATGGAGGGGCTAGCACATCCTCCATGCCCCCTACACACAAAGAGGTTGATTTCACATAGCCTACTAGAGAGATAGGTGATGACATGTTATTTTTTGTTATATTTTCATGCTCATGCTTACTCTTTTTATATATATCATTATGTGTATTGATATTTTATTGTTTCTATCTTATGGGATCTGTGAGAGACTTTAGGGATATCTATTGATAGGAAGTTCCAGAGATAGTGCCCCCATCAGTTGACAAGGAGGCCACAGACTTAGACTATGTGCCCCCACCCAGAGTCATTTAGGACATATATCAGACTGCAAGAAGGGTATGAGAGTTTGAGGAGATGCATCCATCGAGCCCATGCTTCCCTAGAGGCACAGTCATCCCAGACCCCTATAGAGTTCAAGTGACTAGAAGAAGAGGTAGCAAGGCTACAAGCGGAGAGAGATTAAATAGTAGGAGAACATCAGGAGGCCCTTGGACATATATGAGGTTTAGAGTTTTCTCTTGGTACACTTAGTGGATCACAATCAAGATCACACACCACTATCTCCCAATAGACTACTACTAGACATATGTGACCACCAGATCTCAAGGGATCTGATAGCCACAAGCCTCAATAGTATTGTATATTTGATGACATGTGCACACAACTTTGATATATATATGAGCACTTGTTATTTTAATATTATCTATGTTGGAATGTTAAATGTCAATGTGATTGATTAAATAAAATTTGTAAGATTATTTAATGAATGCTTCCATGATTTAACATGTTTTATGTGATCTAACCAAAAACTAATTATAGTTTCTCTTAGATGTAATATTCTGATGAAGTATGCTATGTTAAATTAAATGCACTGATGATTTAATTAGGAAACATTAAATACGTATAAGGATCTAATCTAACATAACACAAAAAATAAACTTGGATAGCATGAGACCTAAAGTAATTAAAGAAAAGGAAATTAAATAACCACTTTAGTGTTCAAGACATGCAAATAGTTGTTTGTCAAGAACAAAGCAATGTGAAAGCCCATGGAATATAATCCATTATCTCTAACAACACTACTTACCATTCATACTATTCAAGGGGATTTAGACATAATACCAACACAAATGTGCGGTATTGATAGGGTCTTTAAGGGGTGTACCATCCATTTCTATTAACGTGTATGCACCAGACCCATTATTTTTGCTAATTACATAAGGTCCTAACCAATTAGGACTGAATTTTCCTTTTTCAGTCGAGTTGGCCTGAATGTTTCGCTGATTTCTATACAAGACCAAATCAACTTTACTAAATACATGAGGGATGACATGATTACTGTTCTTGTGTTTTAATTTCTTAGCATAAGCTTAGAGGTGCTTGAGAGCGTTAATGCGTTTTTCATCAAGCATCTCAAGTTGATGCAATATTTTTTATTTGTAAGTGTCATCATCAATGATCTCTTGAAGAGAAATCCTTAACATGGGGATTTATAACTCCAAGGGATTCATTACCTCAGTACCATAGACAAGGCTATAGGGATTTGTTCCTATTGATGACTTGACACTAGTACGATAAGCCCATAATGCATATGTCAGTTGTGTATGCCAATCCTTGTTATGCTTATTAACTATTTTTCTTAGGGTTTGTTCGAGAGTTTTATTAGTAGCTTCAACTTGATCATTAGATTGTGGGTAGTAAGGTGTTGAAAAGCGATTTTGTAGACTAAATCTGTTGAGGAATTTCTTCACATCATTTTTCTTGAATGATGTTCCATTATCTAAAACTAATGCGGAAGGAAGTGCAAAGAGATCAATAATGTGTTCCAATATGAAATGACATATTACATTAGTAGTTGTGGATCAAAATGGAAAAAATTCTACCCATTTTGTGAAACAATCCATTGCTATGATTATAAACGTATGGCCAATAGATGAGGGTGGCAATTTTTTTCCAATTAGATCCAATCCCCATACTGAGAATGTCCAAATAGGAATGTGGGAACGAAGCTCAACAGTAGGAGCATGAATCAAATTTCTATGTTCCTAACATTTATGACATTTCTTAACATACGCGAAGAAATCAATTTCCATATGTCTTTAGTAATATCCTATATGAATGAGTTTTTGCACTAAATATCTACCTCCAAAATGACCTCCATAGGCACTTGCATGCACCTCTTTGAGTTCTATAGGGACTTTAGATTTTTTAGGCATCTAAGAAGAATACCAATAAAGGAACTTCTATATAATATGTCAGCTAGATTAACATACTTGGTTTCTAGTTTTCACAAGTGATGTCGGGTATTCATTGTTGTTGGCTTGAGAATAGTACCATCTTTCAAATAGTTGAATATTGTATCATACCATTCACTTGATTCTTGCTTGGTCATTGCTAACACTTCTTCAAGTTTACCTTCAATGGATGGTTTCATGATTGGGTGAATAGTAAATGTGACATCTTTTGAAGGATCTTGAGGTGATATAATAGAGGTCACACTAGAAATTGCATCCGCATTCCGATTTTCTTTTCATGGGATGTTGTCAATGGTGAATGATTCAAACTTCTCTAATAAGTTCATTGTGAGATCCTTGTATTTGGATAATTTTTCATCATTTGCTTGATATGTCCCATTTATTTGTTTGATAACTAATTTTGAATCTCCAAATATCCTAATGTCTTTCACACCCAAGATTAAAGCAGAACGTAACCCAACAATCAACACTTCATACTCAACAATGTTGTTTATATATAGGAAATTTAATTGACATGGAAAGGGAATTGGATTTTTTATAGGTGGGATTAATATAATCCCAACACCAAAGCCTTTTCTACACTTAGATCCATCAAATTATAGTTTCCATGTATTAACTTTGATTCTCAACACATTATCATCAGGGAAAGAGTCATTACTAGGTAATGGCAAAGGAGAAGGATCATCAACTAACTGGTTGGTTAAGGCTTGACCCTTAATTTATTTTTGTGAAATAAATTTCAGGTCAAACTCAGTCAACAACATCACCCCTTTAGCTAGACGTCCGAATAAATCTGTTTTATTAAAAATATGTTTGAGAGGGTCAAATTTTGTCATCACTTGTATTTCCTCATTCAACAAATAATGTCGCAATTTACATGTAGCAAATACAATTGCCAATTTTTTTTTTTCTATTGTTGTGTATTGTTTCTCATAATCAATCAATGTTTGACTAATGTAATAGATGAGATGCTCTTTTTTCATTTTCATCTTGCTGAGCCAACCATGTCGCTAAGGCATGGGCTGAGGCAGTGATATAAAGAATAAATGGTTTTTTTTGCATAGCGGGTTGTAAAATAGGTGGAGTTTCAAGATATTCCTTATAACTCCCTAAATCCTATTTACAATTGTCATTCCAATTAAATTTCACATCCTTTTTTAGGAGATGTGTGAATGGTAATGTGTGATCAACTAAAGATGCGACAAAATGAAAGATAGCTTGAATCCTTCCTTGTAACGTGCATAACTGAGAAATATTTTTAGGATGCGGCATGTTGAGGATAGCATCAATATTCTTTGTATCCACCTCAATTCCTCTATGAAAAATTATAAACCCTAAAAGTTTTCCACTATCTACACCAAAGACACATTCTTTTGGATTCAACCTCATGTTGTATTTCTGCATTCACTCAAAGATTCTTCGAAGTACATTCACATTGTCTTGTCTTGTTAATGATTTGGCTAGAATGTCATGGATGCAATCCTCCAATATCTTATGTATGTAATCATGAAATATTAGTTTCATAGCTCATTGATATGTTGCGCTCGCATCCTTTAATCCAAAAGGCATCATGACCCAACAAAATGTCCCCCAAATAGTTGTTAATGCCATTTTGTATTGATCTTGAGGGTTGATGAAGATTTGATTATATCTCGAAAATCCATCCATGAATGAAAACACAACATGTCCTACAGTCAAGTCAACAATCATGTCAATATTAGGAAGGGTAAAATCATCTTTTAAAGATGCTTTACTCAAGTCCTGAATTCCATACACATCCTAATACAATTGTCAAGTTTTACGACTATGACAATATTTGAGATCCATGGAGAATAATCTATAGGTCTTATGAAGCCAACATAAAAGATATTTTCAAGTTCATCTTTAACAAACAAAAGCTATCTTAGGATTCATCTTGTGTATCTTTTGTTGAATGAGCTTGGCATTCTTAAAAAGAAAAATGTTGTGTGTCACTATCTTTGCATCTATTCCCAACATATCTGAATACTTCCAAGCAAGGATTTCAGGAAATTCATGAAGCAAGTTTGCAATATCTTCTTGTTCTTCATCATCGAGGAATTTTCCAATTTTAATGAATTTCTCATTATCAGTCATATTCATTGGTATGTCAATTGTATCCCCTAAAGGAAGTGAATTTGATTTTGGAAATTCAGGATTATATTGTTTTTCATTTGTCATCATCATTAGTTTCACCTTTGACATATCTCAGCTTGGTACTGGTCATAGCACATGTAACCTTTTTCTTGGGAGTAGTAGATGGTGTAACATAAACTCCTAACATGCATTTCAAAGATTCCTCATCTTCAAAGTACTCCCATGATGGTGGTAGCTCCATGTCAAGCAATTCAGGATGTTTCATTGTAAGATTGAGTTTTGGCTTGCACATGATATTATTGATGTTTAATGATCGTCGCTTTGTTGCTTGTGTAATTTTAGAAGACTAATATCCCAAACTAATCTTTGTCTCTTGTATGTTAGGCTCTATAGGGACTTGAATTCCTTGTTCTTTCTTTCCACATCCTTTAACATTGTAACCCAATTTCTTCACAAGTTCATAACCTCTCCCATAAATTTGTTCCATTTCTTTCGGGTTTGGTGGTTGTTGGTAGTCTATTTCATCAATTTTTTTATAGAACTTGTATCTTCTTCAAGAGTAGGGGAAGTAGATGTTTGTGATTGTTCTTCCAAATTCTGAGCTGACATGACCATTGGTTTCTTTTTCTTATCTTCTTTTCTTGTGATTATGTATTCTCTCATAAATGAGGGTGTGAAATCAAAGGAACCCCAATCATCATCCAATAATTTTGACATTGTTTCCCTTTCTTTCTTATCTTCTTTTAAAGGTTCTATATTGGATGTGGGAATTAATGTGTTCAGAGGAATTGAAGTTCCTTTTTCCACTTGTAGGCAACTTTTAGGCTCAGGGTCCATTTCAGCTTGGTATACCTTGTTATCATAGATATACTCCATAATACAATGAAGATTCGAAGGCACCACATTCATCTCATGAATCCACGGTCTTCCCAAAATAATATTGTATGAAATTACATGAGGCATAACATGAATAGGAGTTTGTAAGGTAGCCTTTTTGAATGTTATAAGTAAAGTAATTACACTGAGTGGTTGCCTTCCTACATTGTCAAATCCTCGAATGGATAAGGAGTTAGGTTGCATTTTTTATTTTTCTATTTGCAACATATCTAAGAGTTTCACACTACACACATTAAGGGTAGAAACATTATCAACCATTGTCCTTTTTATGCCTATTTTGTTAAATTGAGAAATGATCATAAAGGCCTCATTTGTCTTAATGCCAAAAGGGGTAGCTCACATTGATGAAATGTTATGTCAACATTAATTGTATTCATTCCTTGTATAAGAGTTGCCACATCATTTTCATTTGTATGAGGGAGAACCACTACCTATTGTAAGGTTGTTTGAAGAATACTATGATAGTTCGGGGAATTCTGAATTAAATCCCATAGGGATATCTTTGCAAGAGTATTCTTAAGTTGTTCAACAAGATTATACTCCTTTCCACTATGTGAAGTTAAATGAGGAGCACTAGGTAAGATGTGATTGGGTAAAGGTAAGGGTTTCAGTATTGGTTGTTGTGGTTGTGGTTTGTTTCTAGTATTATATATATGAGCAACCGTATTATGACTTAATTGTTGCAATACATTATTCCAAGGAGGATAGAGGGTAAACACAGGTTGTGGTTTATGCAAAGGTGGGTAAAGGATAATTTGAGGTTGGATTATGTTAACTTCTCATTTTTTTGGTTTCTCATGACAAGCCTTAGTGGATGGGCTTTGTGAGATGAAATCATCAAGGGTTTCATCTAACATATCAAATTCATCACTACTAAAAGGCTTGAGGGTTAAGTTAACTTTGTTTGGTTTGTTCTTTTCATGACAAGCCTTAGTGGATGATCCTAGTGAGAGGAAGTCTACAAGGGCTTCATCTAACATGTCTAGGTCATCACTACTAAAGGGATTGGATGATATTCTTTTTTCTAAATTTAAGCATTTCTTGAATTGGGTCTTTTGATGTTTTCAGTTTTTTGTTTTCTTTTACCAATGAATCTAATCTAAGAGAACTAGGAACTAATGTTGAAAATGAAAATTGCAAAAATATAATGATATCCATAATTGACATGAATGTAAGTGATGCTATTTCTAATGATTTCAATGTAATAGAAAGTAATTAAACTAAAACAAAAAAGTAATAGGACCAAACAAAAGCTTAAAAACATGAAATTTAATTCTATAAATAACAACTAAAAAATTTCACTGGGATTGATTCGCCCAATGTGGAAAATGAGTCCAAGTAAGGGTTTTTTCTAAAAATTTCAGAATTTTTTGGTTTATTTTTATGTTTTATATGTTGTATGATCAAGATCTAGGAAGCAAATGTAGAATTTTATGGAATTTCAATGAAATTCAGTGCAATAATGTAAGTTAAATGAAGTTTTCACTAATGCAAAAATTGAAACCATAAAAAGAAAATTAACCAATACAAGATAAATATAAGATATAAATGCACTCCAAATCATAATTATGATAGTCTAAATGCAGGTTCACCAAAATGAACCAAAGAAAAATGGGGGGTCCTTTTCTCTAGAGCTTCTAGGGTTTTAGACTTGAAAGGAGAGAGGTCCACTTTTCTAAGGCACGGTTCACTTAAAAATAAAACCTTGAGATTTCAATGCAAAGGAGATTGAAATATGAAAAAGGGAATGTACTAAGGGGATTGAATGATGAGAAATGAGGGGCTCACCACCAAGTGTAAACTTGGAAAATAAAATGTTTGAAAATGTGGTGTAGTATGCAAGATGACCTATAAATGCAAGTAAAATGTAATAGAAAGTTGCAAAATTTGAAATGTACAATTGGAAACCTCCAAAGGACTGGAAATAACTCTAAAATTCTAGAAATGTTAACTATTTGACCAATTGGGACTCATTCACTAACCTGGGCGAATCAGTCTAAGATACAAATTTCTATGTGGGAGCCTATTTTGGGAAAAAAGGGTATCTGAATATGCAACTAGATCTAATAGACAATAGCAGTGGGAATCATTTTCCACTCTTGGTGAATCAGTCTCATTCAAAAAAATTGAGATTTGAAAAATATTATTTGTACTTCAACACCTTCCCTTCCTTTCTAGCTTGAGCTCATGGTCCGAACCTATCAAAAACACCCGCAAAACAGAATTGGACTTGATTTGGTTATGGGGATTTTCCTTAGTCAAACCCCTAGTTTGGTAATTAAACCTTGAGAAAGAAAATGAAATGTGCATGAAAACCCTAGCCTTAAGCATGTATAGGACTAGGAAATCTAAAACATGATGCAATCCTATTCTAATATGAAAGAATATGATGCAAGAATGGAAATGAAGAGATGAATGATTCACTTGTGATGATCTTCAATCACCCAAAATTAATCCCAATGATGCATGTACATTCTATATGCTAAATGTAGAGTGATAATGGAGGATGGAATCACTTAGGAAACAAGTCTTTAGGATTGGCTTGATGGCTAGTTGCATCTCCCCAACCTAGAACCCATCATGATTCACCATAGGCATCCATGATCAACCATTGAAAATTCTAGATCTTGATTGAAAGTGATTTTGAAGACCTGCAAAAACACTTTAATGCTGCTCAAAAGCTTCAACCTTACTTGCTCTTGAAACTTGAATGCTCTTGTGAGAACTTTCTTGAAGATACTTGACGCTTTATACTTGAAAATACTTGCTCAAAGTGCTTAAAGATTGATAAAAATCACTTAGAATCTTTCTTTTGTAGGAATTAACACCTAATTGGCCATTATTTAAATCTCAAAGACTGACATTTACCAAAAATTTGAATTAAATTGATGAATTCCTACTCAAATTTGAAAAAGGCCCCAAATGGGACTCATTCGCCACTCGTGGCGAATGGGTCCAACCTAAGGGGACTCATTCACCCAAGGTGGGGAATGATTCCTGGCACCTTAAGTTTTTGAGGTGGGTTTTAAGATTTTTCAGTATTTTGATGGGTTTTACATGATTTTTGAGGGGAATGGGCCTCAAAATTCCAAAATAATGGGTCCTAGCGGCCTATAAATGATGATTTTGAAGGATAGTTAATGGAAGGGTGCCAAAATAGGTCCAAGTTAAGTGTGAAATCATCTCTTTTCCCAAGAGTGCACAATTTGCTGCACTACATTAGACTAGGAGGTGATCAAATAATTTTTATTGGGGTGATTCCATATTTTTGTCGTATTTGAGCCGAATCTTTCTTAAGGATAATCTTATACTTAACAGTTAACAAGTCATTTTGTTGACTTGTACTAGTCCATGATATTTGAGCTCTCCACCTTGTACAACCAATCAACTTAACAATTTATAACTTACCGAATAGAAAATCTCTTCCAGCTTGTATAGAAAAATTATTTGCAAAATGTTTGCTACTTTCTACTTTTATATTACATCAAAATTTCTATAGATCTCTGTTGTTTATATCATCTAACAATTTTCAAAAATTACACATTTCGATTTTCTATATTGTTTTCTTAGGCAAGAACAATTTTCATCATAAAATTTATTAAACTCCTTCTTGCAGACAAATTTAACTAAGATTATTATAAGAAATGGTAGGTGAGATTTGCTTTAGGGAAAAGGTTAAATAAAAAAATTAGGGCAAACAATGTTTTTGGAAAATTAATCCCAATTGCCTCATTTATTTCATCCATCATAGACTTTTTAATTTTGTTTGTCCCAACTATATCTTCAAAATCTATCCACATGTGTGAAATTTCCTTTCTACATCCTAGTTTATTTTTTCCTTCTTATCATTCGATGTATTAGGATAGATTTAAATATAAACCAAAAGCATAATCTTTTTTGGCAATATTTTCCAGCTATCATAATTAATATGTAATTATGTGCTTTTTATTTTACCTCCATTGTTGGGCTCATATGTAGGTTCTAGAGAGTCTTAGTTTTTTTAATAGATTTATGTAGATATTTTTTTTATAGAATGAAATGTGATGAAAAAGGAAGAGAAACCAGTTGTTGTAGTAAGAGCTTGAGGAAGCAGACAGTCTTATTGTTGTAGCAACAACTAGGATACAACCAAAAAATAAGTTATTAATTCTGCTACATTTTTTGAGTGTAAAAGAAAGAGCATCAACTCTCTATTTTTTTTTATGTTGATAAATTTTGTAAACTTTGAACATATATGAAATGTAAATGAAACAAATAAAATTGTAGCCATTCTATGTTTAGGGAGATAGAAACACCAATTTCCCTTCAAGTTTCATTCAAGTAAACCTTAGAGATTTCAATATAAGGATAGAAATGAGGGAAAGAGATCTGCAATAAGGTGTCCTAGGGTGTGATTAAGGACTAAAAGGGGGTTCACAAGCAAGCTAGGTCTTGGAAAGACTAGTAACATGTAAAACTTAATGATAAAACCTAATGATGTGCAAGAATTAAGTAAATGATCTAGAATTGAACTCAAATTAAAATAATAGATTGGAAAATTATAGAGGTGCACCTAGGAAGCTGAAAGTGCTCAAAAGGAGGCTTGAAATATTAAAAATTATTATTTTAATGCTCACTAGGACTCATACACCAAGCTAGGTGTATTAGTCCCAAATTAGGGTTTTTGGGTGGAAACATGAATCTAGTAGTGGTGAGTCTGAATCCCCTTAAATCTAGAAAAATCATTGTACTGGGACTCATATACCACAAGTGGTGTATTAGTTCCTATTCTACTTTTTTGGAGGGTCAAGATCTTAATATGTTCTCCTATCAGTGGTCTTCCTTCCACACTTCATTTCTAGGTCTGAAACTTTGAATTATGACTTGTAGGTGACTTTCCATGAAGATAGAAACTTTGTGACAACTTGAAAAATTTCCTTAATCTTGCAACTCAATCCTCAAAGAATCTTCAAACTTCAAGATACATAGATCAAAAATCACACATGTGGAAAATTATTGTTTGTTAGGAAATAGGGGTTTGCCTTGGTCAAACCCCGTTTAGGTAATTAAACTATATTATAAAACAATGAAACACAAAACATGAATAATGATACCTTGAATGATGTCTTAAAATGTAAATCTGTAATCTAACATGAAGTGGCCATGAATAATGTAGATCTTGAACTTGAATTAGATATGGAACAATGCTTAACTTGGATCTTGAATGCCACATCATAACACTAGATCAATAACATATTTGATGCATTATGCCTTTGACATGATGATGGATCTTGAATTGCTTCAAAAAATGATGAATAAATCTACCCTTAAATGCTCTAGAAATGCTCTTGAATGTAATTGAATACTCTTATGAGATCTTTTAACTACAAAATTTCTATTAGGAATGCTCTCTTGAAATTATTAGGTGAAAAATTGAGTGAAATAACCTTGTATTTATACTTATTTATGCCAATTTTCCTAAAATTATAACATAACAAATCGATATCATACCTAGGAAGATAAAATCCAACCAAGAATTTAATTTAAATTAGATCTTGATTAAAGTGGGACTTATATGCCCAAGGTGGCATATGAGTCCTAGTGGCTCAAAACTGGGGCACAAACTCTAAGATAGGTCTTGTTTAATGTGAAATTCAAAATCAGGTCGCAAGACCTAGGTGGGACTCATATGCCCAAGGTGGTGTATGAATCCCATATCACTAAATCTAGAAGACATGACCCAAAACACTAAGTTACGATTGGTCATTTAATAAATGTCAGGATTAGCTCCAAAAAATGCATTTAATAAGGCTTGTGGATGTAAAATAGGGCCAATTAAGGCATAGATAATCCCAATTAATTAATAAAACCATATATTAGTGTGAAAGTGTTAGGATATAATTTATAATACCTTAATTAATTCACTATTAAGTTTATTTAGTTTACAAGGGCCCTAAACTTAATGTGTAGGTGTAAATAAATACACTTTACAACACTAAATTAAGGAAAAATTAGGTTTATTTAGCTTAAAAGGATCCTAAATCTAATGTGAATACACAAAAAAAATTTCAACACTAGATCAAGGTAATATTAGGTTCATTTTGACATTAATTATTCCCTAATTATGTTCGAAAATGTAAAGGGTGACATTTTTTGTCACTACATTTAGCCCCCACTTTAGTGAGAGGAGGAACTTGCTTCAAACTCACACTAAAGTATACATTCAAGATGGGTAAAAGTGTACTGATGTGGATGGTCTAGGATAAAAAAGATCAAAGGAGGTGGTCAAGCCCCCAAGATCTAGGATCCTATTTCAAATCTTCATAAGAACAAAAGAACACACACAAGGTGTACACTATGTAGCATCAAGATACACACATATACAATGTTAAAGATATATAAAGATAAAAGAAAATAAAATAAAAGGTTGATCAAGATTTGACCATTTTTCCCACATGTTGTGGATCAAATCTAGGCTATTTTTCTAAGAAATTTTACAAGTGGAATGTGATATCCACCATGCAAACCAAACACATGCTCACAAGGGCTAGTGGAACCTCAGGCCTATTGGAAGCTTGATACTTCCACCCCTTAGTCAATGTTGGGAACGTGATTTGTGACATGGTATAAAAGCCTCCTATGAGATTCTTAATTAGGATAGAAGTGGATTCCTGGTAGTTTGGCCTTTTGGGAATAATGGCTAGCTCAACTCCCAAATAATATGGTATCGGAGCAGGGTCACAAGATCAAATCCCATGCTCGCACTAGGGGGGATTGTTGGAAGCTTGATGCTTCCACCCCTCAATCAGTGTTGGGCACATGATTCATTGCATGGTCTAATAGCCTCCCATGAGATCTTTAATTGGGATAGTAGAATATTTCTTGTAGGTCAACCTTTTCGGAAAATAGCTAGCACAACTCCCAAACAACATTCTCTAATACCAATTGTTGGCATATTCTTGTCACTGATGTCAAAAGGAGATCAGGAGTGTAATGGAGCTTATACTAACAAAGGGATTTATGTCATTGATTCTAGAAAGGATCATGGCATGTCGAGGATATGGCTTAGGAAAGATATGCAGAGTGCAAAATGTTTCTCAATGTGGTCAATTATTGTCATGAAATTGCTGAGTATTCTTTCAGGTATCTGAAGGGAAATCAAAGACCATATCTGATATGGGTTTTCTAAGAGCTTCTTAGAAATGTGATGTACAATTCCAGAGGATGTATAAAAATCTCAAAAATGAATTATTTTTTCTCTTGATCAGAATTAGGGTTTACTGATTAAAACCTAGGGTTATAGTCATGGGTGTTGAAAGGTCTTCTAATTCATCATTGACTTGTTAAGGAGGTTGCAAGTTGCTTAAGTTACTACTTAAGCCTTTGAAGTCATAAGGGTGACTAGCCCCTCCACCTTGCACTTACCAACTGAGAAAATTTCTATACGTTAATATTTCCTGTCCCATGCAAATATTTGTCTTCATGAGACCAATGGTGTATATTGAGTTGTGGTCATCCGACAGTGCCTGTTAGTTCTATTGGGTTGTTTGGTGGGGCACAGCTACATCCTATGGGGACAATGGAAAACCATTGACATTAAAAAAGATCGAATGGTGCATGATGCATTAATGATCGAACCCACAAAGGCAACAGTTGCAGCTAGTGGAAAGTGATGTCACGATGGACAAATGGTAGAAGCCCACACACCCCAATAGAATTCTGGTGGGGCTCGATCAAGATGCAAGGTCAGCGGGGAATGGTGTAGATTATCCCTTGTTGATTAGATGATGCTTGCTAAAGATTTTAGTGGGACTAGATGGTGGAAGATGATGTATGAATAGCGATGAATGACAATGATTAAATGTAGTACATCTGATGGTTCCCACAGTGAATCTAGTGGGACCTGATATGCTGACAGATTTTGATGGAGATGAAAAAGTGGCAAAGGATGATTACTCAATATGCTAATTCACATCATTGTTTTGAATTAGGTGGCAATGACATGGACAAAAAATGGTAGCAGCCCACTAACCCTGCTAGGTTTTTGTGGTCCCATTTTCAAACTCGTGGGATGAGCGGATTGTGGACACATGTCCTGGTGGACCCCACATATGGCAAGCAGTGTATAAAGAGATCTACAATGTAGATTATTTGGTGACTGATCTAACAATGATCATCACTTGGTGGGGATCGACAAAACATATTTAAAGGTAATTGATCTAACAACTATTTTTTAAAGATACGACGATGAACGAGAGCCAATGGATCATGGCATGAAGAAATAGATCGATGGCCCAAATTTAAAGATGAAGATCTCAAATGGCTAAGTCGATATGAATATCGTTGCAACTGGAAACTAACATAGAGGAATGAATTAATTGGTCCAAATACACCCAACAACCAATGTAAATGAGATTTGATGCAAAAAAATGGTGACATAGATTGTAGAGGTGATCATAGAGACATGAATCAAGATCAGATCGAATAATCAGAAGAATACATTGAATGCATAATCAAATTCTAGGGTTTGATAGAGAGAATGAAGGGAAATTTTCTATAACCGAATTAAATTTTATATGGATTGATGCATAGGTATGGTGATATCTAATAAACCTTATCATATGTATTGATGATGGTGTGTAGCTTGATGAATAGGTAGCTTGCTAGTGAAGGTTGCAAGTGAGGGAAACCCTAATAGGATGCGAGGGTTAATTTGAACGATGTAGAAAATCTCGAGGTAATGATTGTAGGTTGGTAAAGAGGAATCCAATTAGGTATTGTCCAAAAAATTTATTATGCATGTGTGAGAAGTTAGTTAGTGCACAGAGTGTTGAATAGAGAAATGTACAACTGAGTATGCAGTAGAGAATTGAATGCAGAATAGAGGAGTGAAGAAAAGAGGTATATGATGTTGATACTACAACTATATCAGTAGAGTGTAAGTTGTAGTAAGTGCAATAATGTATTGATGCATCTCATATTTATGTAGAACCATTTATATGAATATTTGAGCTTGTAATGTTGTAAGAGGTTGTAGCCTCATTTGTAGTGAGTTGGTGCTTAGAGTAAGGAAATTGTGTCTCTTTGGATTTGTAGCTCCTAAATTAGGGAGTAGGTTCTTCCTTGGGTTGTAGCCCTAAAACATTGCAACAGAGGTCTGCATTGTTAGGCTACATTAGGATTGTAAATCCTAGCAACATTTCTCACCATGGTTTTTCCCATCCTAGGTTTTCCACATATATCATGTGTTGTGTGATGTGTTGTGTGCTTGATTATATTTATGTATCACATGTTTAACATTTGTGCATTAAAGGTAAAATAAAGTAGTCTCCACAAAAGGTTTTAAGAGCTAAATTTCAAGATCTACTAATTCACCCCCTTTCTCAGTAGATTGTTGTGTTCCAACAATTGGTGTCAAAGCTTTAGGTTCCCTTGGTGAAGCTTAATAAGCTTGGGTAGGTCCTTGAATTTGTGAACACAAATGGCCAATCAAGAAAGCACCTCCTCAACCAAGCCACCTAAGTTCAATGGAACATATTATTCCTATTGGAGCTTATTAATGAAAGGATATTTGGGATCCTTAGGTTTTGATGTGTGGATGTCAAACAGCCCCTATTGATGTTGTAGCCAAAAAAGACTTTGAGAACAATGAAAACACATGGTTCATGAACAGTCTATCTAGGTATGTTCATAGAAAATTTATTTATTGTAAGAATGCAAAATATTTTTGGGATACATTGAAGAATATTTATGAAGGAGATGACAAGGTAAAACTAGAAAAGCTACAAATACTGTGAGATAGATTTTATGGTCTAAGAATGATGAAGGAACAAAAATTTGCAAACTATCTTATGAGAGTTAATGATATTATGAACTCTATCAAAGGATATGGAGAATGGATGAAAGAGGATGTGGTTGTTCTAAAAGTTCCTAGGTCAATGGCATACAATTATGATTGTAAGATCTCAATGATAGAAGAAGGGAGAGAAATATATAAATATCTCTAAATGAACTACATGACATAATCACAACCTATGAAATGAGGATGAGAGATGAAGAACCATCAAGGAAAGAAGATGATTTCAAGACTTCCAACAAGGACAAGGATGTGTCTCCAAAAAGGGATAAGGTAGTAACTATTCCATCTAAGGATGATGATACTGATGAAGAGGGGGAAAACTTCATTAGAATACTAAGAAGAGGATCTAGAAAATACAAAGGTAAGTTTCCATTTAAATGTTTTTAATGTGGTAGAGTAGGTCATTTTTCTACTAAATTTCCCCACAATAAGAAAAGAAACTCTAAACAAGAGGTAAAGTAAAAGATGAAGAAACCCTACTGCCATAGGAAAAGGAACTTTTAGAAGAAAAGGAAAAGTCTATACATCCAAGAAGATAGTGATGTATTAGAATGTAATAGCTTAGATGATGAACAAAATTGTGCTTTTATTGCTAGAAACCATGAGTTTCTCTTTGTGGGAAAAGATTCTGAGGAGTAGAAGAATGAAAAGGTTGGAGATCTTCCTAAAGAGGGTGAAGAAGGGGTATTTGACCTAGAAGGAGAACTCATATATTCTCTATATGAAATAGATGATCTCAGAGATGAGATTGAGAAGATAAAAAGGGAGAAAAAGCAACAAAAGAAGCTTTCTCAAAAAGAGTCAGATAAACTAAGCAAGGAACTCAAAGAATCTACCCAAAATATGGTGGATTTGAAGCTGAAGCTAGAAGAAGCCAAGAGAGCAGAAGATGTGATTCAATCCAAGCTCCAAATTGAAGTTGGAATATGCATAAAACTTGAAGAAGAGATTATTGCTCTAAGAAGAGATCTTGAAAAGGAAAAAATAAAAAATAGAGAGAGGACTTAAACTAAAAGGTGGATCAAGTATTTTAGAACAAGTATTTTAGAAGAAGTGTTGAGCACTCAAAAGCCTACAAACAAAGAAAAATCAGGTTTGGGTTTAGAAAAAGGATAAAGCTCCTTTTTTGATGCTTCTGCAAAGTTGTTTGAAATATTTAGAGCACAATAAAATTCTATATCTTCCAAGGAGAGAAACTAAAATGAGAAATTTGTAGAGGAAAATAAAACTAAGGAAGAAAAGAAGCCTAGTATAGACAAGAAGGATAAACAATCAAATCTTATTTACCAAAAGAACAAGAAAACTTTAAGAGGACTAATGTTGATGGGTTTACAAAGGTGAGAAACTCAAGAAGATGGAAACACACCATACCTCCTCATCATGTATAAAATACTATGACTAGGTATTCTTCATACTTCTATAGATATTTCTATTCATGTAATTAGTTTGGTCATAGGGCTAGAGAATGTAGAATCTTTCCTAAAAGAAGTGCAAACTTTGAAAGGAGAATTTCATTTTATCCTTTACTTGATATGAATATAGTCTATTATAATTGTAACAAATTTGGTCATATAGCTAATAATTGTAGAAAAAAATTTGAAAGACCAAGTGTTAAGAATAAGGAAAGGAAAGATCCACATCCTAGATCAAAAAAAGAATCAAATATTAAGGAGGAGATAGTAGATAATACATAAACGAAAACCAATAAAGTGTGGAAATAAAAAAGATAAATCTCCACACAACCATTGATTGCACAAATAGCTTTGAATGCCAAGAAAAAAAATCTATGGGTGATAGATAGTGGCTGCTCCAAACATATGACTGGAGATAAGAGAAATTTCATCAAAATCAATAAATGAAATAGAGGATTTGTGAGTTTGGGTGATAACACTTCAATCAAAATTTGTGGTAAAGGAATCTTAAGCTTAGATGGAAAAAATTCAACGAAGTATGTCTTGTATGTTGAAGGACTAAAGAACAATTTATTAAGTGTGAGCTAAATGTGTGAAAATGGTTATAAGGTCACATTTGATTCTGAAGGTTGCAAAATAAAAAAGAATGGAAAGATATTTACACAAGGGTTGAGAACCGACTACAAGCTTTACAACCTTGCTGAATTAAAAGGTCAAACCTATTTGATGGGATGGGCTGATGAGAGTTGGATTTGGCACAAAATACTAGGCCACATTAACTTTGATAACTTGGTGAAACTGAGTTCAAGAGGTTTAGTCAAACATATGCCTAAAGTGTCTAAGCCTACAAACATCATATGCAAAGAGTGGCAACAAGGAAAGAAAACCAAGAATAGCTTTCCAACTAAATAATACTCAACCATAAAGCCTTTACAGCTAGTTCACACTGATCTATGTGGACCCACAAGAATAAGAGGACTGAAAGGAGAAAGATACTGTATGCTGCTAATAGATGACTACACAAGGATGAAATGGGGTACATTTTTGAGGGAAAATCACAATCATTTTAGAGATTCAAAATATTCAAAAAGATGGTTGAGAAGGAGATAGGAAGGAATTTAAAATGTGTAAAGTCAAATAGAGGAGGAGAATTCATATTTGGTGAATTTTTTATTAGTGTGAGGCACATGGAATTAAGAGACAATATTCGGTACCAAGAACTCCACAACAAAATGGAGTGGTAGAGAGGAAGAATAGGTTTGTGCAGGACATGGTAAGAATGATGCTAAAAGAAGCCACATTAATTGATATGTTCTGGAGAGAAGTGATACATACTGCAGTATACATTTTGAATAGAGTTCAAATCTAAGTACATAGTGATAGTAATCCCTATCAATTGTGGTATGGTAAACCCGCAACTGTGAAATACTTCAAAGTATTTGGATGTAAGTGCTACATCAAAAGAGAAGATGAAAACTTTTTTTTATTCAACGAGTGATGAAGGAATATTTTTAGGATATTGAACTCAAAGTAAAGCCTACAAATGCTATAAAAAAAGTCTAAACAAGATTGTGGAAATAATTAATGTGAAGATGGATGAAATTATAAAACATATCAAGTCTAATCAAGACAATTTTGATGATGCCTCAGACTGTGAAGAAAATGTAGCAAATAATGATGAAGAACCTGAGGAAATAGAAGTTGAGAAGGCCCCTTCAAAGTATGTTCTAAAGGACCATCCAATAGATCAGATAATTGGGGATAAAAATGAAGGAGTTCATACCAGAAGGATATTTGTAAAGAACAAGGAAAAAATGAGTATTTCTCTCATATCTCAAATTGAACCAAATAATTTCCCTAAAGCTAGAAAGGAGGAGAGTTGGATAGAAGCCATGGAAGAGTAGTTTAACTAGATTGAAAAAAACAAAACATGGGAACTGGTTCCTAGACCCCTAAGAAAAAATGCAATGGGCACCAAGTGGGTGTTTATAAACAAGTTGAATGAAGATGGAGTAGTGGTAAGAAACAAAGAAAGATTAGTGTGCAAAGGGTATGCACAAGTTGAAGGAATTGATTTTGAAGTGACATTTGCACCTGTAGAAGGCTAGAACCAATTATAATGTTTCTTGCATTTTCAATATTAAAGAATTCAAAGTATATTAAATGGATGTCAAGTCCACATTCTTAAATGGAAACCTAGAAGAGGAAGTTTACATTGAAAAAATAGAATGTTTTCAGTTGATAGAAGATGATAATTATTTCTACAGATTGAGAAAGGCCATATATGGTCTAAAGCAAGCACCAAGAGCATGGTATTCAAGATTAGACTAGTACTTCTTGTATACACCTAAAAATGGTCTGGAGCATCTGATTAATTAAACACAAATTATTTGATTAATTATCCTAATTTCCTCTACTATTGAATAAATAGAAATATTTATTTATATAGTTCACATTCAAATTCTTCTAATATCTCATCTTAATTAAATAAACAAAATTAAATACTTTGTTTGATTTAATTATCAAATTCCTATTTTATTCTATCACGTCAATCTTAAATTAATTAAATAAAGATCAAATGCTTTATTGATTAATCACCATATTCTTCTGTTTAATTTAATAGACAACTTCTATAGTTTGTTTTACTAAATTATTTATTCCTCTTTTATTAATTTAAATAAATAAAAAATATTTAAATAAAGGCGTAAAGAATATTCCATCTATATTTCCTCAAAAATGAATTAGATATCTTATGTCTAATTTATGTATAAATTATGTCAAAATTAATGCTTTGAAACTTCACGGGAAGTTTTGGAGACAAATTGGAGACAAATTCCAAATTCTTCTCTCAATCCTCCTCCATCAATCTTTCCTCTTCTCTTGCCTAGTGTTTTCATGGGTAGAGACAATCACCAAAATTCTCTCAATCTCCTCCATCTTTCACCATTCAATCCTCCAGATTGAATCCAAGCCTTTCAATTCCATCCCTGTGCATTTCTACAGCTAGGAAATCTATAAATACAGCCTCATTGAACCAAGAAAAGGATGCAGAGAATCTAACTTATGCACTCTTACTCTATAGGAATCCAAGCATCAAGCATTCAAAGCATTTAGCATCAGCATTCAAGCATCAAGCAATCAAGTTTTTCATATCATGGATGCCTCCTGTAGCTCTTCATTTGTCAATTTTCATGTCTAATCATTTAGAAATAATCATATAGGATTAGTTTCCTGTATTTAGCATCCATCTCATTCTTTGAATTGTCATTTTAACAATCATAGTGCACTCACGATCTGAGAGCCATAATGATTTAATAAATCTTTGGAGATAGAGAACAATATGATGCTTTCAGTAGATTATTGCTTTGAACTGATTCAATTTAATTTGTCTTTGATATAATGTTGTATTAAGAAGTGTTTTTTCCTTTACACCTTATTCACACTTACAATTTGGCTCCACCATGGGGCCTTAACTCCAATTTTATCAATTTTTCTGAAAAGTGTCACGCAGGTTTCAACGTGTTCTGTTTCAGCGCTTTCGTCAAAAACTATAGCACTTCCATGGAAAACTACAACACTTATGTGCTTTGTTTCCATGATTTTGTGTTACTATAGATCATCTGTTAAAAATTTCAGCACTTTGAGATTTAGCACTTCTATGACCTGTTTCAGCGCATCGGTAATTTAGCGCTTCTATGGCATACTTTGGCACTTTGGTGTACTATTTCAGCGCTTCAAGTTATATTGCATCAGGTAAAAGTTTTAGCACTTTGGTAGACTATTCCAACGCTTTTGTAAAATCTATCTGGATCCGACGAGACCGTGGCCAAATTTTAATTTTTTTCACAATTGGACTAAAATTTATCAATCCTAGGATAGTCACTTTCGGTTTCTAAAAATTATCAATCCTAGGGTAGTCACTTCTTGGTTTCTAAAATGTATCAATCCTAGGATAGCCACTTTTTGTTTTCTTAAAAGAAAAATTTTCAATCCTAGGATAGTCATCACATTTTTACAGTATAAGTTAAAAAGAACAACATGATTTCTATGAAGCAACACCTTCACAAAGATTAGAAAATTTATTTTTGGGCTTAAAACAGAATAACTTATATGCAATGCTTGTGGTGATTAGGCTTATGCTCTCCCCTTAACTGGGTGACCAAAGTGCCAGATTCACTTTTTACTTCATGCTATTTAGGCTTTGTTAAATCCTTTAGAAGGCCTGCCATAGTGGGAAAAAGTACTCACCCTATGGAAATGACCTAAGTGGGAATGCCTAAAACCAAGGATTCCAACCCACTATAATAAAAATGCAATTTGTTGATGAAACTCCAACTTGATGATAGTAAGAAAGATAACCATCCCCAAAATATTTGTTCTAAAGATTGGGAGGCCTCCTGAGGGAGTTTATCTATTTTCCACACTGCACGGAAGCCCTATCTACGAACCATAGAGTAGTATCTCATCGAGTCAGTATCCATACATTTTCATACTTAGTGCAAGGGGAGGGAAGAATCTGCCCCCAAGACACTCACCATATAATTTCCAAGGACCGTTTTCTCAGAGGACGAGAAATTTAACTCTGAGTATGTGCTTGGAAACGACAAAAACACGAGCGCCCTCTAGGGGGTGACACGACTGTGTGCGTCAATGCAATTCAAGATGTGGGCTATGAGTATAATGATGACCTACTTGTCCTTAAGTGTGAGTCTATTTGATTTGTGTACAACTATCAAATCAACCTACCAAAATCAATAAAAACCATTTGTGGTTCTTGAACATACATGATCTATTCAGTTTAAAACAAATTATTCACAAATTTTTGTTGTGTTTTCACAATAATCATTAAAATCAGATTAAAGGTCATCCTAAAAGCAACAAAGTCAAGTTAGATCAGAAAAAATCCATGCTTTGAAAGTGGAAGTCCACCAAATTTTTCAAGAGAAAAATCAAAATCACAAAACCCAAGGAACCTCTGAGTTATCGAAATAAACTAAAAAGTGTGTGTTTTCTATATCAAAATCAAAAACTCTTATTACAACATAGAACATTCATCCACATATATCACGATTTTGCTAGGGGTCACACTTTAGATTACGCAGTAGAACCACTCGATTCACGAGCCTTCTTTCAAAGGAGAGCTCTCACATAGTATCATAACCATAGTCAATGCATAAGTCAGTCTTATTTTCCACAACCCATGATAGACTATGTTACAAGGCCAGATCAAATCTTACAATAGAGAGTCTTAAAAGTCCTATTTTTAGTGCTCTGGAAAACCTATTTCAGCACTTCAGGTCACTATTTTAGCACTTTTGTAAAATAGTGCTTTCAGGCACTGTTTTAGCGCTTACAGTCTTTATTTCAACATTTCTATCAAGATAGTCCTTTAATCATCTTCTATAGTGATTTAAAGCATAGTTTCAATGCTTCTATCAAGATAGCGCTTCCATCATCTTCTACAATGCTTTCGAGCATTGTTTCAGCACTTCTGTCAAGATAGCGTTTCCATCACTTTCTACAGCACTTTCAGGCACTATTTCGGTGCTTCTGTCAAGATATCGCTTCCATCATCTTTTTGAGCACTTTTGAGCACTGTTTCAACACTTCTATGAAGATAGCACCTCCATCATTTTCTACAGTGCTTTAGCACTGTTTTAGTGCTTCTATCAAAATAGCACTTCCATCACTTTCTACAACACTTTCGGGCATTGTTTCGACACTTCTGCCAAGATAGTGCTTATGTTGCCTTTTTCAGTGTTTTGGGACTCTGTTCTAGCGCTTCTGTGCAATAGTGCCTCTGTACTATGTTTTAGCGCTTTCAAAACAAAGAGTTCAAAAATCTTACCAGTCGGTCTATCTGTCATTTATCCACATTTTTTACCATAACACAAGTTTCTTTTTTTATCAGAATCACTATCTAGAGACCAAAATCAGAAAGGTTTATAAAAATTTCCAATCTTATCAACTAAAAAAAGATATTGCAAATCAAAAGTGTCAAATCAAAATACACAATCAATTACTACACTGAAATTTCATCATCAAGATACTATCATCCTTTATCACGAAACCAAGTATAGTAATAAAATTTTTAACATAGTCTCATCAATAAGATTGGTCATCTTATTCGACTTTATTAAAAATTCAATTGACATTTTTCCAGCATAGAAGATCAACATTTCAGAAGAAAGTGTGAAAATTTGTATGCCAATCTTCACTAGGTCCCAAAAATAGAGATTCTTAGAGCATGAACTTGGAACATCCCAAATAATGGCAAAGGAAAATCCTTGGAACAATCTGAACCACAAGGATAAGAATGAAATAACTCTAGAGGATATTCAGATAGCTCAACAAGATCCCAAGTTCCATAAATTTATGGAGAAGATCTTGGAACAAGATATGGAGAAGTATCTTTTGATGTTGGCTGAATCAGGTGCCAAACTTCCCAAGGACTTTGACGTAAATCATCTGACGGAAGCACCTGGAACAAGTGAGACTGAAATACTACAACCTACACAAACAATAGATCCACTTGTTGCTTTGACATCTCAAATGCAAATATTACAACAACAGATATAGGATATGATGAAGGGGAGTACTAAAAGATATGCGATACAAGATATTTTTCCTTATCCTTTCGACACAATAGTCGACCTAATACCTTTTCCAAGACACTGCGAATTCCCAAAGTATGACAAGTACAATGGAAGAAAAAATCCAATAGATCATATCTGGGAGTTCAAAACAATGAGGCTTAAGTTTTCCCAAGAGGAAACTTACTTAATGAGGTTATTCCCAAGAAGTTTGGGAGGTACATGTATGGAGTGGTTCTCAAAGCTATAACCAGGGATTAGGAATTTTGAGGAACTTGTCAACAAGTTCATCTCCCAATACTCATTTAACATCCAACATGATGTTACAATAAAGGATCTTTACAACCTTAAACAAAACAAAGGGGAAACATTCCTATCCTTTTTACAAAGATGGCGACAATTGTTCACCAGATATCCTAGATTCATTCCTGAGGAAGAAAAGATGGAGTTATTCATTGACAACTTGACGGAGGAAATGAGTTATAGACTAGAATTATAATGTCCTCCCACGTTCGAAAAAGTAATAGAAAATGGTCTTAAAATTGAGGAAGCACTAGTCAAAAGAGGAGTTATCAAGCATTTCAACGATAAAATGAATAACACAAGTAACTCCTCCAATGAATACTCAGGCAAGAACAAGCCAAAATTTTGGCAAAAGAATCAAAACAAAACTACCAATGAAACAATGAATGATTCCCAAAATCTCAAACCGGTTTTTAACTTGACAACATCTACATCAAAGAATCAAAATAATGATCAAACTATCAAGTCGAATATCATGCAAAGCAATGAGATCGTAAAAACATAGTCATATCAGAAACCCTCAAATCGGCTTAGGTTGACAACTTTAGGCCAAATGATAGAGTCAAAAATGAAAGAATTAGTCACCAGTGGCCTCATCTCTACATGGGAAGCCCGATTCTAGGATCCAAAGGTCAAACCACCATGGTGGAATGACATAGATTACTACAATTTCCATAATAACAAAGGTCACAAAACCAATGATTGTATGGAGTTGAAGCACACAATCAAGACTTGATTGACAACAATAAAGCATATGTGGAAACACCCTAAAACAATAATGATCATTCAACCTTGAAAGACCCTTTGCCAAACTATGACAAAGGAGCATCATCATCTTCAAACAACAAAGGTAAGAACATCAACCATGTCTATGAAAAAATAATCCTTTGTTTATTTGAAGTAGCAAGTGATCATACAGATGGTCATAACATTGATGAACCCAACATCAACAACACTACCCCTTTGGATTTTCTCCCAAGCATACAAAACTCTAAAAACCAAATCAACATCTTAAAAATCAAAGACCGTCAAGAACATCAACCAGCAAATGTAATGACTAGGGGGAAATCCAAGGTGATGTTAAAGGGAGTTAGATCTACACACGCAGTTCCACCTCCATCTCGTTATAACATTGTCGATCAATTGCAAAACATTCCTACACAAATATCAATACTAGACTCCTTAAATTATTACTATCACATAAGGAACTTCTAGAACAAGCACTAGTAGCCACTACGGTACCAAAAAATTTAAATGTTTGCCAGTTCCAAGCTATTATGGGACATTTGACTACCCCACATTGTCTATCATTCTCTAAATAGGATGATGTCTCACTAAATCATCCCCATAATACCACACTCCATATAGAATTCCTAATCCATAATCATCACGTCAAGAGAGTTTTAATAGATGGGGGAGCTGGTTTGAACATTTGCACTCTCAAATTAATCCATGTGCTAGGGTACTCCGATGATGCTATCGATGCTCGAACAAAAATGACTATCAAAGCATATGAGGAGGAGGAAAGATCATCCAAAGGATTAATTGTGTTACCCATACAAGTGGGGCCTATGATGAAACACATAGTGTGTCAGGTTTTGGAAAAGAGTTAACATACAACATACTCTTAGGGTGACCATGGATCCATGAAATGCAAGTTGTACCGTCAACATATCATCAATGTTTAAAATTCCCAATACATGGACATGAGGTGACTATATCTGTGACACAATTATAATATCCCAAGATACTTTGGTACCTCACAATAGGGAAGCATCTGGTTCAAAATCATCCAGCAAAGAAAAACATCCAAGTCCCACCACCAAGTGGGTAGAAAAGAAGAATAAAGGAAAAGAAACAAGTACTGTTGAAACTCAATCAATAGATAATCTGGATCCACAAACTTCTTCATCAAAAAAATTTCAAGAGCAATTATGACTAACAGACAAGGGCATGGGAACATATTCTATGGAGCAATAGCTTAACTTGTCACAATTAATGCCATCTCCTAAGACCTATGGTCAACCATCTATGATAAAGCCTCAAACATCATTACTAGTCACAGTTCTTGTAGAAAGGTTTGTCAAAACTGGTACCATAGAGGATGAGTCAGACGATAAAGCAATCCTGGATTGGCTATACAAAGATGAGGAACCCTCAACATCCAATATCAGTCTCAAAAATGTCAATATTAACATTAATAAATATGGAAAAGGAAAATCTATTTTAGAGAAAATAGGTTATGAAGGACAAGGACCTGTGGGATTAAGAAAGCATGGAATCATAGAGCCTATTTAGCCCCTCACTCTCTGCTCAAAAGAGAAAACAAGACTTGGATACTCTAGTGAAGAAAAACAGGAACTGACAAAGAAAACTATGGAAAGAATCCTTCAACTTAGAAATAGCTCTGAGAAAGATTCAAATGAATACGAGTGGGATTCATGTTTCAATGTATCTTTTACTGATATTCATATTGATTTCATCCAACAATATACACCTACACATCAGAAGGGCCAAGGTTCTAGGTCAAGACCATTCATAGCAGGATCACAAAATATCAATGACTCAAGTGGGGACAAACAGACCTTGAGTGAACTAGGAAATATTGAAGAAGGTACCATCATTAACCTTGATATTCCAATAAACAACTATGATGAAATGGCTGTCCAAATCCTTACATCCATCAACCAAAATGAATCCGATGACCTCATGCCATTAATCCATCCTGAATTAATTCACTAGGAACCTATTGAACCTCTAACCGTGCCAAGATTTGTAGACGATGATACTATCATAAATTTCCTATGTCACACCGAGCCTAGTATAATTTCCATCTATAATACTCATAACAACACAACTCGACAGGAGGGTGTCAAATCTTCAAGTTGCAAAATTGAAAACAGGGAAAATAGATCTAATGGTGAAAACCATTCTATGGCAGCATTAGATCTAGAAAAATAAAAATAAAGAATGCATATAATGTTGAAAACCTTTCTGAGGCACTGAAAGATGGAAGGTTTGACACCCTTCTAGAACATTATCATGAACGATCATCAGTTTTGGTGGAACCAACACAGTCTGTGAACATCGGCACTGAGGAAAAGGAAAAAATCCTACATCTGGCGGAATCCATGACAGATCAAGAAAGACCGGATTTCATCAAATTCTTTAAAGAAAAAAGCATCAACTTCACTTGGTCATATTTTGATATGTTAGGCTTAGATCCAAATCTTCTCATGCATCATTTGTCTTTGCTCGTAGGAATCAAGCCTGTCAAGCAAAAATTGAGAAAAATGCATCCCCATATCACATTGATGGTAAAGACAGAGCTAAAGAAATTGTTGGATGTTGGATTCATACGGTCTATAGACTATGCTGAATGGATATCAAACCTTGTACCTATTTCAAAGCCGGACAATAGCATTAGGATATGCACAGATTTCAGGGACCTAAATAAAGCATGCCCGAAGGATGATTTTCCGCTACCAAATATTGACATCATTGTGGACTTGATGGTAGGGCATGCCATGTTGTCAATCATGGATGGTTTCTCTGGGTACAATCAAATAACAATAGCTCCAAAATATCAAGAAAATATGGCTTTTACATGTCCATGGGGAACCTTCTGCTGGAATGTCATGTCGTTTGGGCTGGAAAATGCAGCAGCCACCTATCAAAGAGCAATGACGATAATCTTCCATGATATGATGCACAACTTCATGGATGATTACGTGGATGACATCTTGGAAAAATCTCATACAAGGTATGGACATCTACATATCCTAGACAAAATCTTCACACGGCTAGAGAAATTCAATGTCAGGTTAAACCCCAAGAAGTGTGTCTTTGGGGTCACATCAGCAAAACTATTGGGATACATTGTATCAGAAAAAGGAATTGAAGTGGATCCAATGAAAGTCAAAGCAATAATGGAGATTTCACCTCCTAAGAATATCAGTCAACTCAGATCACTACATGGAAGGCTCCAATCGATCAAAAGATTTATCTCCGAGCTGACGGACATGAGTCATCCATTTAATCACCTTTTGCATAAAAATATAGTTTTCAAGTGGGATGC
>CM021109.1:260286221-260329757 GCA_007115665.2 Sequoiadendron giganteum | reverse complement strand
TCAAAATCCAACATCAAGAACTTGGATTATCAATCATACCAATCCGAAGAGTAGACATGATCAGAATCGACAAAATCAAGCTTAAAAAAAATCAAAATCTCTAATTCTGACATGAAAGTGCTAAAACAGACATCCAAAGGGCTAAAACCCAAAAGCGCTAAAACCCAGAAGTGCTACTTCATCAGTCAAAAGTGCTAAATCAAGTATCCAAAACACTAAAACTTGAAAGCCCTATTTTGGCACTCAGATGTGCTATAATAGGCATTCAAAGTGCTATTTTACCCTAAGCGTTGTTTTACTGCATCAAAGCGCTAAAACAGTCCATCAAAGCGCCACTTTACCAGAAGTGTTGGAACAAAACATGAAAGTGCTAATCTACCCAATCAAAGTGCTAGATCTCTCTAGGCGCTAAAATCCGGCCTCAAAGTGCTAAAGGCCTCTATCTAAGCACTAAATCATTGAAAGTGCTAATTTATCCTACGAAAGTGCTAGAGAATTTAACGCAGGCGCTAAATCTCAAAGTGCTAAATTACCTACTAAAAGTGCTACACCAGAGTGAAAGTGCTACAATGCAAATTGAAAGCACTAAAACTACCTAAAAACGTCTAAAACATTAAAATACATAAAAAAACAAAAGTGCACAAAAAACGAGGAGGATAATGGGTACATACCGGAGGTCCATACGTGGCCAGCTGTCGGTGACATTGAACGTGCTCGAAATGGTGAGTGTGGTAAGGGATTGGCATCTTGCTCTAGCTGGCTAAAATGTCTTTATCATAAGATTTTCAAACTCACAAAATACAAATGACTTTGAAAATGACCTTTTGAACTATATATAAATTTTTAAAAGGGATTTTCGGTGGGTTTTATTATCTTTTGATTAATTTTATCCAGGATATTAATTGAAATTCATCTACGGGCTATAAACCTTCATCATTTATCGGGAGATAAATTATTTCATCAGCATATCTTCATCAAATCACCAAATCATCATGAAAATTTCTAAAAATTCTAAAAATTCTAAAAAATCATCAAATCATTAATTTATCTCCCAAGGGGGCATATTGGCAATCATCTGAAAATCAATATCTGGGGCATCTCTAGGGGATAAGGAATTATTTTTTATCATTGATCCTAGCAGTAACAGCAAAAAATTTCTTCGAAGCAATGCATAAACACATCACTTCAAAGAGGTGAAAAATGTATACACCTAAAAATGGTCTGAAGCATCTGATTAATTAAATACAAATTATTTGATTAATTATCCTAATTTCCTCTACTATTGAATAAATAGAAGTATTTATTTATATAGTTCACATTCAAATTCTTCTAATATCTCATCTTAATTAAATTATTTTTTTGATTTAACTATCAAATCCCTATTTTATTCTATCACGCCAATCTTAAATTAATTAAATAAAGATCAAATGCTTTATTGATTAATCACCATATTCTTTTGTTTAATTTAATAAAGAAATTTTATAGTTTGTTTTATTAAATTATTTATTCCTCTTTTACTAATTTAAATAAATCAAAATTATTTAAATAAAGGCATAAAGAATATTCCATCTATATTTCCTCAAAAATGAATTAGATATCATATGTCTAATTTATGTCCAAATTATGTCAAAATTAATGCTTTGAAACTTCACAAGAAGTTTTGGAGACAAATTCCAAATTCTTCTCTCAATCCTCCTCCATCAATCTTTCCTCTTCTCTTGCCTGGTGTTTTCATGGGTAGAGACAATCACCAAAATTCTTTCAATGTCCTCCATATTTCACCATTCAATCCTCCAGATTGAATCCAAGCCTTTCAATTCCATCCCTGCGCATTTCTATAGCCAGGAAATCTATAAATATAGCCTCATTGAACCAAGAAAAGGATGCAGAGAATCTAACTTATGCACTCTTACTCTATAGGAATCCAAGCATCAAGCATTCAAAGCATTCAACATCAGCATTCAAGCATCAAGCAATCAATTTTTTCATATCATGGCTGCCTCTTGTAGCTCTTCATTTGTCAATTTTCATGTCTAATCATTTAGAAATCATCATATAGGATTAGTTTCCTGTAGTTAGCATCCATCTCATTCTTTGAATTATTATTTTAACAAACATATTGCACTCACAATCTGAGAGCCACAGTGATTTAATAAATGTTTGGAGATAGAGAAAAATATGACACTTTCAACATATTATTGCTTTGAATTGATTCAATTTGATTTGTCTTTGATTTAATGTCATATTAAGAAGTGTTTTATGCTTTACACCTTATTCACACTTACACTTGCAACAACAAGGATTCAACAAGGGATGTGCAAATAGTAACCTATATTTCAAATCAAAAAGTGAGATCATGATTATAGTTGTTGTTTATGTGGATGGCATCATTTTTGCTAGTAGCAATGATAAACTATGTAAAATATTTGCTACACACATGCAAGATGAATTTGAGATGTCAATGTTAGGAGAATTGTCATTTTTCCTTGGTTTGAAAATTATACATACTGATAATGGGATATTCATATCTCAAACCAAGTATGCTAAGGAAATTCTCAATAAATTTAACATGGAAGAAAACAAACCAATCAGTACCCCCATGATAACTGGTTGCAAGTTAAGAAAAATAGATCAATCACGTAGGGAAAATCAGATAGTGTATAGGTCAATGATTGGGAGCTTGTTGTATTTAACTGCATCATGACCAGATATTATGCAAGTAGTATGTTTAGTGGCAAGATTTCAGGAAACACCTAGAGAGTCATTTATCATTGCTATTAAAAGAATGTTTAGATACATCAAGGTAACTGTTGACTATGAACTATGGTATTCCAAGAGAAAATATTTATCTCTAATTTCATATACAGATGTTGATTAGAAGGAAGTGTGGATGATAAAAAAATAACCAATGGAGGAGCATTCTTCTTGGGAAACAAGTTGGTTTCCTGGATGAGCAAGAATCAAGAATCAATCACCATATCCACTGTTGAAGCGGAGTATGTGGCAGCAACAACATGTTGTACTCAAGTCCTATGGATGAAGAAAAAACTTAAGGAAATTAAGGTGGAGTACAAGTAACCTATCTAGATTCTTTTTGGTAATTCAAGTGTGTTAAAAATATCAAAGAATCTATTGATGCATTCTAGAACAAAGAACATATCCATTAAGTATCACTTCATAAGAGAAAAGGTTGCAGATAAGGAAGCCAACATGGAATATGTTCCCACCAAGGAATAAGTAGCTGAAATTTTCACCAAGCCTCTTCCCAAGGAGCAGTTTGAATACTTGAGGAAAAAATTAGGAGTCATTTCTCCCACATCATATCACTAGCCTCTAGTGATGGGGCATATATCCAGGGGGAGTTTCATCCATATTTCAATCATCCCTGAAAATAGATAAGTTACATCAAGTTAGGTATCAATGGTTTTACAAATTTCTAACAACTTGATGGTTGTATTGTTCTAGATTCCAATATTCTCTTTGAATTTCCTTTCAAAGGGAGAGTAATGTGTTAGGGGGAGTCTACCCTTTACCATTTATTTCAAATGGGGAGAAAGTATGCAATGCTCAAGTATCTGAGAAATTGGGAGAAATTTGAGCAAAGGTGATGCAATCTCAGATGATTATCCACCATTGGTCAAAACAAGGACTACTGACAACAAGTTGAGCATTCAATTTTTCCATCAATGACGAAGAGGGAGATTGTTGGCATATTTTTGTCATTGATGTCAAATGGAGATCAAGAGTGCAATGGAACTAATCCTAGCAAAGGGAGTTATGTAATTGATGTCAAAAATGATCATGGCATGTTGAGGATCTAGATCAAGAAAGATGTACAAATTAAAAAATGTTGCTCAATGTGGTGCATTGTGGTCATGACATTGGAGAGTATTCTTTGAAGTATCTAAAGGGAAATCAAAGACCAGATCTGATATGGGTTTTCTGAGAGCTTCTCATAAATATGATGTACAAGTCCAGAGGATGTATAACACTCTTAGAAATGAATTATTTTTCCTCTCAAATAGAATTAGGGTTTACTGATTAAACCCTAGGGTTGCAGTCATGAGTGTTGAAAATTATTCTAATTCGTCATTGACTTGTTAAGGAAATTTTAGGTCACTTAAGTTACTACTTAAGCCTTTGAAGTCGTGAGGGTGACCAACCCCTCCACCTTGCACATATCAACTGAGAAAAATATTATGCGTCAATATTTCCTAAGTCTCATGCAAATATTTATCTTCGTGAGACTGATGGTGCAGATTGAGTCATGGTGATCTAACAATGCCCATCAGTTCTACTGGTTTTTTGGTGGGGAATAACTAAGTCCCATGGGGACAACAAAAAACCATTGAGATTAAACAATATCAAATGGTGCATGATGCATGAATGGTGGGACCTATGAAGGCAACAGTTGTAGCTAGTGGAAAGTGATGTCATGGTGGATAGATGGCAGAAGCCCATGCACCCTACTAGAATTTTGGTGGGCCTCGATCAAGACCTGCGAGGTTAGTAGGGAATGGTGTAGATTATCCCTTGTTGATCAGATGGTGATCACTAAATATTTTGGTGGGACTAGATGGTGGAAGATGGCATATGCACAATGATGAGCGTAAGCGATTAAATGTATTAGATCTGATGGTGCCCATAGTGAATTTGGTGGGACCCGATGTGCTGACAAATTTTCTTGAAGATGAATAGGTGGTGAAGGATGATTACTCGATATGATAACTCACATTGTTGTTATGAATTAGGTTTTTGATGACATAGATGACAAATGGCAGTAGCCCGCTAACCCTACTAGGTTTGTGTGGTCCAGTTTTCAAGCTCACGAGATGAGCAGATTTTGGATGCATTTCTTGGTGGACCTCATGTATGGCAAGTGGTGTATAAAGATTTCTATGATGCATATTATTTGGTGATTGATTTAATGGTGATCATTAGTCAGTGGGGATCAACAGTGCATGTTTAAAGTTAATTTCTCTAATAGATATGTTTTAAAGATACAATGATGAACAAGAGCCAATGGATTATTGCACAAAGAAAGATATCAACGACCCAAATTTAAAGATGAAGATCTCAAATGGCTAAGTCAGTGTGAACAGGGTTTCAACTAGAAACCAACATAGAGGAAAGCATTAATTGGTCCAACTACACCTAATGACCAATGTAAATGAGATTTTATGCACAAAATGGTGGCACAAATTGCAGAGGTGATTGCAGAGACAAGAATCAAGATTGGATCTAATAATCAGAAGAATGCATTGAATTCATAATCAGATTATAGGGTTTGACAGAGTGAATGAAGGGAAATTCCTGGTAACCGAATTAAATCTTGTATGGCTCAATGCATAGGTATGGTGATATCTTATAAACCTTATCAGATGTCTTGATGATGGCATGTAGCTGAATGAATAGGCAGCTTGTTGGTGAAGGTTGCAAGTGAGGGAAACCCTAAAAGGATGTCAGATGATTTGGACAATGTAGCAAATCCCTAGATAATTATTGTAGGTTGGTAATGAAGGAAGACAATTAGGTATTGTCCAAATTGTTGATTATGCATGTTTTCAAGTTTTGTGGGAAGATATTTAGTGCACAAAGTGTTGAACAAAGAAATGTACAACTAAGAATGTAGTAGAGAAGTGAGTGTGGAGAAAAGGAGAGTGAAGAGAAGAGGTATATGTTACTCAGAGTGTAGCTATAGTAGTAGTGTGTAAGTTGTAGTAAGGGAAACAATTTATTTTATGTATTTACACATCTCAGGTTTATTTAGAACCATTTAAATGCATTTTTGAGCTTGTGATGTTGTAAGAGGTTGTAGCCTCATTTGTATTGAGTTTGTGCTCAAAGTAAGGGATTGGTGTCTCTTTGGATTTTTAGCTCCTAAATCAGGGAGTAGGTGCTTCCTTAGGTTGTAGCCCTAAAACATTGTAATAGAGATTTGGATTGTGAGGTTGGATTATGACAATAAATCCTAGCAGAATTTCTCACTGTGGTTTTTCCCATCCTAGGTTCTCCGAAAAAATCATGTGTTATGTGATGTGTTGTGTTCTTGATTATATTTTTGTATCACATGTTTAATATATGTGCATTAAGGGTAAGAGAAAGTAGTCTCCACAAAAGGGTTTAAGAGGTAAATTTCAAGATCTATTGATTCACCCCACTCTTTGTAGATTGTTGTGTTCCAACAAGGCTATCCACTAGGTGAGCCCCCATTGAGACACATACACATTTAGCTGGTATGTGCTCACTCATATAAGCAAATGGCTATGGGAAATTCACGCCTAAGTTTGGCTCCCATACGTACAACCATACCAAAGCTT
Source organism: Sequoiadendron giganteum (assembly GCA_007115665.2). Lineage (NCBI taxonomy): Eukaryota > Viridiplantae > Streptophyta > Pinopsida > Cupressales > Cupressaceae > Sequoiadendron > Sequoiadendron giganteum. The sequence continues at coordinate 260,323,437 of CM021109.1, read as the reverse complement.
TACCTCTTGATAAATTTGATAAGGTGCCACACAACATGAGAAATGGTATTAATGAGGCAAGCAAAGCTTCATATGCTTGACGCCCATGAACAAGATGGTGCCATAGGCAAGAAAAGAGTATTTTTCAAGGAGGCCATATAATAGATATTGTAAATATGAAATAGTGTAAGGTAATTTAAAAGGGATCTTTCTTAGTTTATGTAAGGTCTCTTCTTATGGAATATCATGATTCATTTATCCAAGAGAGGACAAGTCAAAGAAATATCATGCTCTTAGAGGAAATCAAACCCAATGACACGGGAAGAAATAGAATCACATAGTGAAACATGAGTGTTGATGTATGCCCCACTTTAAATTGGTTGCTAATACCACTTCTATGAGTAATTTATTTAAATTATAAGACATGAGAGGTTATTCATAAATCCCTATGCCAATTCATATGTTTCCAAATTGAACTACAACATGGTTAGGGAGTTTCCCCCTAAAATTTAATGGTAATTATGTCACATGTGAGTCAAGTTAAGGCATGTCATCCACATCCCAATCTTGCTCTTATATGTACATGAAAGGTGGTAAACTAGCCAAAAGAGACAATGAAATGTGACATACGAGGGAAAGGCTACCTAACCCCTTGTCCCCATTTAGTGTAGGGAAAGGATAAGCTGAAATGTTTGATGAAAAACATGAAAAATTAGTATCAATTAGAGGAACTAGGTGTTTCAAATCAAGGAAGAGCCCCAGAATCCTTAAGATGTTGAATTCAATTACTCAAACCCTTACATTCATTAGTAGAATGACATATGAACTCTATGATATGAAAAAAATGAATTCTTGTAGTAAAATTTCTTTTGTGTCCTTGGAGGGAGGGATATTAAATGATCATGGAGGATTCTCGACAAGATGCTCTCTTGATCAAAAGTAGAATATGTTTCTTTATTTTGTGACAAAGAAGTCTCTTGCTTAGTACAAGGTGTCATACTTACACAAGACTCTTTAGATTGCAAGATTTTGTTTTCTTCTTTAAAGGAAGGTGTAAAATATAACATACTCCAATCATTAGTGTTTTGTGTGATGACATTGATATAAAGCAAAGATTTCTCTATTTCTTTCAAAGGACAATAACGAAGACCACTAGTGTCTATTAGCTCAAGATGCACTAATGTTAAATTTTTCTTAGAGGAGTCTTTTGTAATAGCATTGATATTAAGTGAAGGCTTTCTTCTTTCTTTTGAGGTAAAATAACCAAGACCACTAGTTATTCCTTGTGTGTTAGGTTATATAGGAACACGGATACCTTTTTCTCTAACACCACATTATTTTTCACTATATCCAAGTTGCTTCATAAGTTCATAACCTTTTCCATAAATTTGTTTCATTTCTTTTGGAGTCGATGGTCATGCATAATTAGTTTCATCAAAGTTTTTCATGTAATTTTCTTCTTCTTCTAAAGTGGTTGAAGTGGATTCTTTCGAAGGGTATTTTAAATTTTGAGTTGATATTACCACTTTTCCTTTTCCCTTTTCAGATTCTTTGTTTATGATCTTGTATTTTCCATGAATGTTGGTGTGAAATCTAAGGATCCCCAATCATCTTGTAATAGTTTTGAAACTTTTTCCATCTCTTGTTTCTCTTCATTTATAGGTTCTATGTTTGAAGTTGGAATTAATGTGTTTAGAGGGTTTGTCTTTCCTTTTTCAACTTGTAAGCAAATTTCAGGCTTCGGGTCTATTTCAACTTGGTACACTTTATTATTATAGACATACTTCATGATATGATGAAGACTCGAAGGCACAACATGCATCTCATGGATCCAAGGTCTTCCTTAAAGAATATTGTACAGAATATCATGAGGCATAACATGCGTAGGATTTCATAAGGTATCTTTTCCAATTGTAATAGGAAAATTAATCACACCAAGTGGTTTCTTACCTACATTGTCAAATCCTTGAATCAATAAGGAATCGGGTTCAATTCTTGACTTATCCATGCCAAGTCTATCCAAAATTTTCGCATTACACACATTAAGATTGGAGACATTATCAACAAGGATTTTCTTTATTCCCATCCTATTATGGATAGCTATTATCATGAAGGCATCATTTTTGTTTCTCTTTTCCAAAGGGGTAGGTCATGTTGATGAAAAGTAATGTCTACGTTTTTCAAAGTTATAGCTTGAATTTGGGCTGCTACTTAATTTAATTGCATAGTAGGGAGGATAGGAACTTGTTGTAAGCACTTTGAGTCATGTTATGATAATGAGGGGAGGTTTGAATAAGGCACCATAAGGATATCTTAGTAGGAGTATTCTTTAGTTGCTCAATGAGATAATACTCCTTCCACTTTGTAAAGGAAAATAAGGAGGACTAGGTAATATAGGTTGAGGTAATGGAAGGGATGTTCAAGGTGTTTTTATTGGTTGTGGATTGTTTCTAGTGTTATATTATGAGCAATAATATTATAACTCAGTTGTTGCAAAACATTATTCTTAGGTTAGTAAAGGATAAGTTCGGGTTTGTTTTGAGTTTGTGGTCATTGTGAGGGTGGGTAAATAATTAGAGGATTCTTAGGATGTCCCACAGGGTATGTAGGAGGTCCATTAATCAAGGGGGATCTAATGGAAACTTGTGCATTCATAACCTCAATGGTTTTGGTTTGATGTCTTTGTAATGAAGGGGAGTCTAGTGTCATATTTTAACCATCATCTAAGGAAGTCAGATCACTATTGTTTGAAAGAAATGTTTACATTTAATTTTATTTCACCATGATATCCTCCCTAGGAGGAGAGTTTTTAGAAGAATTTATACAAACTAGATATTCATGACATTCAAAGGTTGGTTCTTCTAAAATGACTTCATCGCAAGTAAGGGAGTTATCAATGGTTATATTTTCTTGTTTATCAATGATGACATCCTCTTGTTCAATAATGTTTTCCATAGGAGGTGAGTGAAAAATAAAACTCTCATAATTCTCACTTGTTTGATTTTTTAACACCAAAATATATTCTTCACAACTAGGAGAGAGACTAGGAGAAGAAAAAATGTGATCATCATGATTGTCCTTGATTTTATACTTATTTTCTAAGGTATCATTCTCTTGTTCCCTAATATCTAACCTGGTAGGAGAGATTTTAGGATAGGAGCAAACAAGAGGTTCATCACATTTTGTAGTTATATTTTGTAATGTAGCTTCATCACAAATAGGAGATGTATCAAGAGATGGAAAACTATGATTTTTATGATTACCAAATAGATCTTTCCAAATGGTAGGAGCATTAGGGAAGGGAGGAACAAGATTCTCATGACTCTCAATAAGTGCATCTTCTAATACCAAACTCTTTTCTTCACATCGAGGAGGGATATTAGGAGAAGGAAAAAATTTATTGTCATGGTTATCTATGATTTCATCCTCTTTCACTAAAACACTCTCACAAGCAAGGGATGAATGGAGTCTAGGTAAGTTGATATTTAAAAAATGTGTCTATGATCTCATCTTCTTGTGTCACAATACCTTCCCAAGGGGGAGGAGAAGAGGTAAAATCAAGACTCTCAATGATTATATCTTATTTCACCAAGATACCTTCATCACTAATAGGAGAGGTATCAGGAGAATAGAAATTATGATTTTTATGATTGTCTATGCTTACATCCTCTTGTTTTATGACGTTCTTACAAATTAGATAGATACTAGGAGGGTATCTAACATGCTTATCAAAGGTTTTACTTTTTCTTTCCTTGATTATGACCATGAGTAGGGAAAATAGAATCATACAAGCCTTTTGATACTCTAGGAACACTAAATTCTTGAAAAGAAAACATGCTAACATGAAAAAGTAAGCTATCTAAATTTTGCAATGTTTTTGAAATGTAAACAAACTTCCTACATATCTTAAAAAATTAATACTGAAATGATTTGAAAATGACCTGACTACATGGATGATTTGACCTAGATACATAAATAGATGTTCCTGAAACTTTCCAAACTGATACTATATGTTACTAGCAAGCCTAGGAAGTACAAAAATGAGGGTTTTAATGTTGTAAATGGCAGTTTCAAGCTTGATATGGGAATAAATCACATGGAGGGGCATATGAGTCTCAGTAAAGGTTTTTTAAGGTTTTAAATGCTATAAAAACACCACAGAAAAATACCCAAAAATTAGGCAAAACCACATGTATTGGGAATAAATCGCCTAGAGGGGCATATGAGTCCTAGATTAGGGTTTTACACCGAAATCAACAAATTTTGAGTGAATGTTAGGTTTTCTGGTCTGAATGATTTCTAGAAAGTATGCAATTATGAATTTTAGATGAAATTCAATGATGCAATGAGCAAAAATTCAACCTATATGCACTTTCACCAATGTAAGATTTAGAAACCCTAGATGCAAATTAACTAATGCAAAACCCTAATTCAAATTTAATGTAAGATAGACCTAGGAATATGATGCACTCCAAATTAGAAATGAGTTGTTCACATGGGGTTCACCAAAATGAAACAAATAAAATTTTAGCCATTCTATGTTTAGGGAGATAGAACAATTGATTTCCCTTCAAGTTTCATTCAAGGAAACCTTAGAGATCTCAATCCAAGGATAGAAATGTGGGAAAGAGATCTAAAATAAGGTGTCCTAGGGTGTAATTAAGGACTAAAAGGGGGTTCACCACCAAGATAGGGCTTGGAAAGACTAGTAACATGCAAAACCTAATGATAAAACCTAATGATGTGCAAGACTTAAGTAAATGATCTAGAAATGAACTCAAATAAGAATCATAAACTGGAAAAGTATAGAGGTGCACCTGGGAAGCTAAAAGTGCTCAGAAAGAGGCCTAAAATCTTGAAAATACTAATTTTAATGCTCACTAAGACTCATATGCTAGGTTGGGTGTATGAGTCCTAGATTAAGGTTTCTAGGTGGAAATAGGAATCTGGTAGTGGTGATTTTGAATCTCCTAAAATATGGAAAAATCACCGTACTGGGACTCATATGTCACAAGTGGTGTATCAATCTCATTCTTCTTTTTCAAATGGTCAAGATCTAAATCTATTCTCCTATCCTTGCTATTCCTTCCACACTTCATTTTTGTGTATGAAACTCTGAATTATGACTTGTAGGTGACTTTCCGTGAAGATAGCAACTTTGTGACAATGCGATAACTTTCCTTAATCTTACAACTCAATTCTCAAAGAATCTTCAAGCTCCAAGACGCCTAGATCTTCAATGACACATGTAGAGAGATTGAGAAAAACTTGTTTCTTGTTAGGAAATAGGGTTTTACCTTGGTCAAACCCCATTTAGGTAACTAAACCATATGATGAAACAATGAAACATGAACATGAAGCATGAAACATGAATAATGATACCTTGAATGATGTCTTGCAGTGTAAATCTGCAATATAACATGAAGTGGCCATGAAGAATTTAGATCTTGATCTTGAATTAGATATGGAACAATGCTTAACTTGGATCTTGAATGATACATCGCAACACTAGGTCAACAACAAGGTTGATGCATTATGCCTTTGACATGATGATGGATCTTGAATTGATACAACAAATGATGAAGAAATATTCCCTTGAATGCTTTAGAAATACTCTTGAATGTCATTGAATACTCTTATGAACTCTTGTAATCATAAAATTTCTATTAGGAATGCTCTCTTGAAATTCTTAGGTGAAAAATTGAGTGAAATAACCTTGTATTTATACTTATTTATGCTAAATTTCTTGAAATTATAACATAACAAGCTGACATCGGATCTAGGAAGATAACATAGAGCCAAGAATTAAATCTAAATTAGGTCCTGATTAGAGTGGGACTCATATGCCAAAGCTGGTGTATGAGTCCCAATGGCTCAAAACTAGGGCACAAACTCCAAGATAGGTCCTATTTAATGTGAAATTCAAAATCAAGTCCTAAGACCTAGGTGAGACTCATACGGACAAGATGGTGTATGAGTCCCAAATCAATAAATATAGAACACATGACCTAAAAAACTGAATTATGATTGGTCATTTAATAAATGTTGGAATTATCTCCAGAAAAATGTATTTAATAAGGCTTATGGATGCAAATAGGGCCAATTAAGGAATAGATAAGCCCAATTAATTAATTAAACCCTAGATTAGTGTGAAAGTGTTATGATATAATTTTAAAAACTTTAAATAAATCACCATTAAGTTTATTTATCTTACAAGGTCCTTAAACTTAATGTGAAGGTGTTAATAAACACACTTTACAAAACTAAATTAAGGAAAAATTAGGTTTATTTAGCTTAAAAGGATCCTAAACCTAATGTGAATGCATAGAAAATATTACAAGAGTATATAAAGGTGACATTAGGTTCATTTTAACATTAATTATTCCCTAATTAATTGCAAAAATGTTAAGAGAAATTTTTTCCATCACTATAGTAAATAAATATTCATATCACCTATGTTTCATTTTCTGCATTATATTTCTATTTCCTCTCTATTCTATTCTATTTTTTAGTCCTCTACCACTTCAATCATGTGGTATCAGAGCTAAAGGTTTTCAAAAAGTTTTTTCAAAGAGTTAAGGTTTGTTGAGCACAAAGATTAACAATGATCAATGGTAGCTCCAAGTATAAGTTTGATAAACCAATAAATTCTTCAATTCAATGGAAAGAATTATGATTACTAGTCAATTACAATGAAGGAACTATTATTTTCTCAAGACATTTGGGAACTTGTTGAAAATTGTTACCCAAAACTAGCTAATGCAACAACATATAATGCACTTACAAAAGTAGAGACAGACTTACTAAGGGACAACACGAAGGGGGATTCTAAAGCTCTCTTTTAATTATTTCCAAGCAATTCATGAGAGTATATTTCCAAGAGTTGCAGCAGAAACCAAGTCAAAATAATCCTATGATACTGCATAAACAACATATCAAGGAATGGCCAAGGTGAAAACAACAAAGCTATAAAGTAGAGAAGATACTTTGAGATAATATTCATGATGGAGACAAAATCAATAGATTTATTTTTTACACAAATTATTGGACTGGTTAATCAAATCAGGTCCCATGGTGAGATACTTGAAGAAAGAAGAGTGGTTTAGAATATTTTGAGAAGCCTACCTACAAGGTTTGATTCCATTGTTATGGTCATAGAAGAGACTAAGAATCTCTCTTATTTTTCTATTGGTGAGTTTCATGCATCTCTCATTTCACATGAGAATAGGCTAAGCAGAATAAAAAACTCATCATTTGAGCATGCTTTCAAGACACAAGCTTCAATCAGCCATGGTAGAGGTAGAGGAATATCAAATTCAAGAGGAAGAGGAAGAAATTCATATATAATTGGAAGAACCAACCCATCCAAATCAAGTCGAAGAGGTAGCAGCCAAAGTTTGAATCAAAATCATCCCTAAGGTCAAAGGTATGATAAAGAACAAGTCCAATGTCATTATTGTAAAAAATATGAGCATTATTTAAATGAAAGTAGAAAGAAACAATATGATTCTAGGTAGAAAAATGAAAATTTCATAAAATAAAACCAAAATTAGGGCAATAAGTTTTTAGCCTATAATGTTGCACAAAAATAGAAAAAGGATGTATGGTTTTTAGATTCAATTTGAAATAATTATATGATAGGGAATGTAGAACTATTTTCTAGTTTAGATGAAAAATGTAAAATTAGATGTAACATTGGGAAATGATAACAAAGTTTTAGTAATGGGGAAAGGGAAAATTAACATTCTAACAAGAAGGGGGAGAAAAAAATTATTTATAATGTCTATTCTTTCCCTAGGTTAAAACACAATTTGATGAGCATTATGAGACTTGTTCAAAAGGGATATAGATTATTTTTCAAAATAGAGAATGCACAATATTAGATAAATATCCAAGCAATTAGCTTATTGATAAATTACAAATGATAAACAATAGAATGTTCCCCCTTATGATACAACTAGATTTGAAAGAAAAAAATTCTCAAACACAACTTATGGATAAATGGAAAGGTGGAGTAGCCACACAAACAATATTTCAATCAAAAATAAAGGATGAAAAATTGGTTATGACATATAAGATTTGGACACCTAAACTTTGGAGGCTTAAACCTATTGCATAGAAAAAACATGGTAAATGGATTGCCACTCAGAGAAACCAACAAGGTTGTGTGAAGGATGTGTTTTGGGAAAACAACATAGAGAATCATTTCCAATAGGAAATTCAATGAGGGAAAAAACACCATTAGAGATTGTTCATTCATATTTATGTGGACCTATGCAAACACCCTCAATTGGAGGAAGATATTATTTCATGACATTCATTGATGATTACACAAGTAAAACATGGGTCTACTTCCTCATGCATAAGGATGAAGCATTTGATTAATTTTTTCAATTCAAGGCTCTTGTGGAGAAGCACAATGGACACTACATTAAATCATTGAGAACAAATAGAGGTGGTGAGTACATCTCAAATGAATTCCTAAGTTTTTGAAAAGATAATGTCATTCACAAGAAATTCACTACTAGATACACACCTCAAAAAAATGGTGTAACTGAAAGGAAAAACAAAACAATCATGGAAATTCAAAGGATCATGTTAAAGGAAAAACATTTATCAAATGAGTATTGGGTTGAAGTTGTTTCATATGTAGTCTATATAATGAATAGATGTCAAACCAAGAGCCTAAAGAATATGATTCTGGAAGAATCATGGAGTGGAAGGAACCATATTGTTTCTCAATTGAGAGTATTTGAATGTGTGTCATATGCTCATGTCCTAGATGAATTGAGAAAGAAGTTGTACAGCAAATGAGAAATATGAATATTCATGGGATATAGTGAAGAATCAAAGGCATATAAACTTTACAATCCCATAACCGAAAAGGTAATAATCAATAGATATGTGTAGTTCATAAAAGAAGTATGGGATGACAACTTATAGAAAATAGTGAATGTAACAAAATAAATACCGCAAGAAGATAGATAGGTGAAAAATATAGAAAAGAGAGAAGGAAATGAAGTCTTGCCCCCTTTTGTCTAGTTAGGGTTTCATTAAAAATATGAAATCCAAGAATCTTGAAATAACTAACTATCAACCCAAGAGGTGAATTAAGTCAAGATTGAGGGATCTTCCAATCCTTCCTTTGCGCAAGGATGAGGTGGTGAGCTAGATCAAAACTTGAGGATAATGAATTCAAATAATATGAAAACCATAATTCGAGGTCTAGTACATATGATGCATAAATCTAATATAAAATATAATGAATCTGTAACTTTTCTAGTAGAACAAGAAGGAGGTAAAATTGTGCAGCTGATCAAATATGGATTTTATAGATTGCTGAAATGGACTCATTCGCCACCAAAGGCGAATGGGTCTTGGTAGGCTTGTTTACGAAACTAAGAACTTGAAACAAAATCTTGTATACAATAGAATATTCTACGCTTCAATCCCTAATAGGGACTCATTCACCACTAAAGGCAAATGGGTCCTACTAGGTCCTTTTGAAAATATTTGAATTTGGTCTTCAAATTCTAGGTCTACTCTTCTCCTTTGCACTTTGAAATCCTTGTTTTCAGATTTGGATTTTTTTGTAACTGAAAGGAAAAATTATGTTTGCATTTTATGCTTGGGAGATAGAACATCAAAACTCAACTCTCATTCAAGGACAAACCCTAAATATATCAATCTCAAGTATGCAAAGGAGAAAGAGATTTTCATATAGGTTTGTCCTAGGGGGTGATTGTAAACTATTGAGGAATTCATCACCAAGCTAGGGCTTGGAAAGACAAATCCAATGCAATATGTAATGCTTAACCCTAATATGATGCAATCTTTCACTAAATGACCTAGAAATGAATACAAATATGAATAGAAAGATCCAATATGAAATGTGTGCACCTAGAAATCTGAAGATGACTAGATGGAGCTTTGAAATGCTGAAAAAAATGACTTTAATTTTTGCTAGGACTCATATTCTAGGCTAGGTGAATCAACCCTAGATTTGGGTTTTTGTGTAGAAATAGGAATCTAGCAAATGGGTATCTGAAACTACAAAAACCTAAAAAATTGACCTAAATTGGGACTCATATACCAAAACTGGTGTATTATTCTAGTTAGGGATTTCTAAAACTTTAAAGCCTGAATTCAGTCTTCAAGGTCTTCTTTGTACTTCCTGAATGATTTTTGAATCTGAAATCCTGAGTTTCAAACTCTAGAAGTCTTCCAAGTATCTTTAATTCAAGGTGACAGCTCTGAAAAATTTGAACACTTTGACAACTTTCTCCAAAATTCATCTTCAATGTATCTTCAATCTAAACCTACAAATCAAACACTAAAGAGAGAGGAAAATGTTTTTTTGTTAGTGGAATGGGGTTTTCCTTGGTCAAACCCTATTTTGGTAATCAAACCTTGAAATGAAATGAAGCAAGAATGGAGAATGATGAATTAACAAAACAAGATGTTTCCACTTACCAAACTCTAGCAATAAAGTGTTACAAACATGTATGAAGTGGCTCCAATGGATGTAGATATTGACTCTTTCTTGCATGGGATGAATCTTAAATGAAATGCTAGCTTGAATCATGAAACCCTACATCACAATTATTAGCTAAAAAAAAAAATAGATGCATGAAGACTTTAACATGATGCTTGATGCTCGAATAATGCTATAAAACACTTGATAATTAGCTCTTGAAGACTCTTGAATGCTCTTGTAAACATTTAAATTCTCTTGTGAACTCAAATTTTCTATAATACATGAATACTCAAGTTGGTAGGTCACTTGATTGCTTGTTAGGATAAAATGAGTGAAAGAAACTTGTATTTATACTTAATTGTGCAAGAATTCCCAAAATTACAACACTACAAGCCGACATTAGATCTAGGAGGATAAAATCCCACCAATAATTTGAATTAATTTAAATTTTGGGCCACACGGGACTCATATGCCTAAGGTGGCGTATGAGTCCCATTAGGTATAATTTATGGAACAAATTTAAAAAATACTTAGAAAGGTGTGAAACCAGGATCGAGACCCAAAACCCTAGGTTCGACTCATACACACAAGGTCACATATGAGTCCCATACCACCAAATCTGGGTCACACAACTTGAAAAACTTAAGTTATGACTGGTTACTTATTTATGTCGAGATCATCCTCAAAAAGATACATTAAATGAGGCTTGTGGATAAAAAATAAGGCCAATTAAAGCATAAAGAAGCCTAATTATTAATGATAACCTTAGAAAAGTGTGAAAGCAGGTTACAACACTTTACAACACTCTAAATAAGGTAGGATTAGGTTTATATAGTTTAAAAGGGCCTAAAACCTAATGTGAGTGTGTTGAACACATTACAACACTAAGTTAAGGCATCATTAAGCTCAACTCTATAAGGAGGGCCCAAACAAGTGTGAATATGCCACTGAATTTTTTTTTATACTACATTTAGCCCCGACTTCAGTGAGAGGATGAACTTTCTTCAAATTCACACTAAAGTAGACAAACCTACTTCAAGAGGGATTCAAGTGTACCAATTTCGGTAAGATGGGATGACAACAATCAAGAGGGGTGATCAAGTCCGCAAGATCAAGATCTCATGAAAAACCAACATAGACACAAAATAACACACATGAAAATGATATAAATAGCTTCATTAAGGCACAAGAATGCACTGTCAAAGACAAGGAGAAGAGAAAAACAAAACAAAAGGGGTGGATCAAGCTTTGATCATTTATCCATCACGATGCAGATCAGATCTAGGTTATTTTTCCACATGCTCACTCTGAGGCAATGGAACTTTATTTTGTTCATTGGGTGAGGATCCGAAAGAGGTGAGACACATACAAACATGATCATTATGAACTCACACTCACACGTGAGTGGCTATGGGAAAGTCATGCCTCAGTCAGGCTTCCTGAAAAACCATACCAAAGTTATACCTCCTGATAACTTTGATAAGATGCCACACAAAAATGATCTTCAAGTTTCATGAGGCAAGAAAAGCTTCATATGCTTGGAACTCATGAACAAAAAAAATGGCTCTACAAGAATGCAAAGTGTATTATGCAAGATGGCCATATAACCAAAATTTTGTAAATGAAAAACAGGGAATGCTCAAAGGATTCTTGCTTAGTTCATGCAAGGTATTTAACTTAGGGGACATTGTGCCTAATGTCTCCAAGAGAGGACCAATAAAAGAATTTGATATTCACAACTTAGGGGATACAATGTGTCGCATCAAGAAACTAAGAGGAATATAATATGCTAAGAGAGATCACACTCTTGAAGGAAATCACATCCAATGTCACCAAAAAGTGAAAAGCACATCGCACGAAATAAGAATACTACACCATGATTCATGAAAAAAAATTGCAAAAGAATAATTCCAATGTATGCTCCCACTTTAAAGAAACTGCTAAAAAATATACTGTGAGAAATTACTTTAAAGTAGAAAATGATAAATGCTATTAATAAACAAGACATGAGAGCTAACTTGGAAATCCCAATGCCAAGTCATATGTTTCTAATTAAATATACGTCGGGCAAAAGAAAACAAAAATAGAGGAATTTCCCCTAAAATAAAACTCCAAACACACAAGGGATCTATGGATTTGGGGTCAATATTTTCTTACTACAATGATTTTAAAGAGCTCAAAATTTTCATTATTCCCCAAATACACATAGAACTAGATGAATGACACAAAGAGAGCGAAAAAAAAGAAAAACTTTTGGGTCAACATGGAAGAGACATGAATGTATCGATGCCTTGTGACATCCCCAAAAGGATAACACAAGACAAATGAAAAAGATAAAGGAAAATATTTTGGATCAACATGGAAGAGACATAAATGTCTCAATGCCTTGCGTCATCCCCAAAAGGAAAAAACAAGACCAAAGGAAAAGTGAAAGGATTTATGACATAGAGAAGAATGAAGGTACAAATAAAAGAATTTTGTAAAGAGAGAGGGATACATCAAACATAAAAACATAGATAGATCACATTATACACATGCAATCACATGAAAAAAAATAAAATGCATATACGAGTCAGCCTAGCTAAGGGCATAATGACAAATACATTGTCAGAAAAAGACTATCTAATTCTTTCCCCCACTATGTATAAGACAAGAATGATCCTAGGTAGGTTATGGGAAAGATCATGTAATGGTGAGATTATAAGATTATACAACTATTACATGATAGGGAGTAGAAGGGTCCTGCTTTAACAAATTGTTTCTATGATATCAAACTTCTTAAATATATGTTTTAAATCATGACATTCATTGGTACTATGTCCAAGAACTCTATGATATCGATAATGTGGAGAATTTTCATCTTTAGAATATAGTTTTATCTTTTTTCACATGGGTGGTATTGTTATAAGTCCTTGGTTGAGAAGTATATGTAAAGTTCTTTCAGTGGCAGATGGCAGACAAGGTAATTTTAGTTTCTTTAGTTTGTAAGTCCTTTGTTGCTTCCTAGATTCACTGACTTCTTGAGTTGAATGCAGAGGAGGAGGACCTAAGACAATCCTATATTCCATGTCATTTTTACAAGGTATGGTTTGTTCTCAAGAAAGAAGGACATTCATGTATCAAGGGGAGGATCTCAATATCCTAACCCTTTTGTATTTTTAATTGGGATTTTCTGTAAGAGTTGATGAATTTCATGTTTACTTGTTGTATCACATCCTTTTTCACTTAATATTGTAAATCCTTTTCCATATGTCTATTCTAGGTTGATGGGAGTGTTGGTCACCTTGCTAACATAGAATGGTTGAGTGTTTTCTTGTTTAGAGGAACTAGGTTCACCTATTGTAGGCAACTTAGGTTTAAATTTTGTCTCAAATTCAGGATGTAAGTAACCAAAAATGTCTAGTGGTGGTATTATAGGGGGTGTTGGTTTTTCCATGGATGGATAAGAGGATGCATTAACTTCAAGTTTGTTAAGGCAATCATTTAGGAACTTATTCATGCTTTCATCATCTTCTCCAATGATATCAACATCATGAGGAGGACATGCATTAGGATTTGAGTGAGAATGAGTATGTTCAATTTCATTAGGGTCATGTCCAAAAGAACAACTTGACATATCCAATAAGTTATTCAAGGACATCCATAGTTTACCAAAGCACACATCCATGATGCAAATTTCAGATTCTTAACTATGCAACAATGTGAAATGAAGATGTTCTAGAATAATTTTAGATTTAAGAAATGTACGAGATGAACTAATTTAAACTAGATGAAATGAATTGAATGAAACAAAAATATTGTAGACTAGAACATAAAGGTATCAAAAAAAAACAAGAGCACACAAACAAAGCTTTAAATTCTGGGTAGGACAGATTCACCCAGAGGGGTGTATGAGTCCCAATGAGTATTTTTTACAAAATTTTCAGAAAATTTCAAGTGATTTTTATGCTTTTTATGTTGTATGATCTATAAGATAAATGAAAATCTAGATTTTATAATATTTTCAATGATTTGAGATGCAAAAATGCAAGCTATATAAACTTTCACTAATGCAAAATTTAGAAACCCCAGAATGACAATTAACTAATGAAAACCCTAATGAAATATTAATGCAAGAAAGATCTAGGATGATGATGCACTCCAATTAGAATTATGATGTTCTAAATTTAGGTTCACTAAAATGAAAGGGGGGGGGATTTTGGGTGTGGATTCTATGCTTGGGAGGTAGAATAGATCTCTACCTCAAGTATGAAAAGGAGAAAGAGATCTTACTATAGGGTTGTCCTAGGGGATAATTGTAAACAAATGGGGGTTAACCACCAAGCTAGGGCTTGGAAAGAAAAATTTAATTCAAGATGTAATGCTTAACCCTAATATGATGTAATCTTTCACTAAATGACCCATAAATGTATAAAAATATGAACAAAAAGCTACAAGATGAAATGTGTTCACCTAAAAATATGAAGATGATTGGATGGAGCTCTTAAATTTTGAAAGTAATGACTTTAATGTTGACTAGGACTCATACATCAGGCTAGGAAAATTAGTCCCAGATCTAGGTTTTTGTGTAGAAACATTAATCTTGCAAATGGGTATTTGAAACTACAAAAACTTGAAAATTGACTTAAACTGGGAATCATATGCTAGAACTAGCGTATCAATTCAGTTAGCGATTTCTAAAACTTTAAAGCCTGAATTTGGTCTTCTAGGTCTTCTTTGCACTTCTTGATTGATTTTTGGATCCAAAATCCTAATTTCCAGCCTGCAGAAGTATTACAAGTATCTTCAATGTAAGGTGACAAATTTGATGACTTTGAACACTTTGAAAACTTTCTCTTCAATGTATCTTCTATCTAAACCTGAAAATCAAACACTAAAGAGGGAAAAATGTTGTTTTGTTAGTGGAAAGGGGTTTGCCTTGGTCAAACCCCATTTTGGTGATCAAACCTTGAAACTAAATGAAATAGGAATGGAGAATTATGAATAGACAAAATAAGATGTTTTCACTCACCAAAATCTAGTAATAAAGTGCTACGAACATGTATGAAGTGTCTCCAATGGATGTAGATATTGAATCTTTCTTCAATGGGATGGATCTTGAATGAAATTGTAGCTTGAATTATGAAACCCTACATCACAATTGCTATCTCAAAAAAAAACATGATGCATGAAGACTTTGACATGATGCTTGATGCTTGAATAATACTCTAAAACACTTGATAATCAGCTCTTGAAGACTCTTGAATTCTCTTGTAAACATTTAAATTATCTTGTGAACTCAAATTTTCTATAATACATGAATACTCAAGTTGCTAGGTCACTTGATTTCTTGTTAGAAGAAAATGAGTGAAAAAAACTTGTATTTATACTTAATTATGCAATAATTCCCAAAATTACAACACTAAAAGCCAAAAACACATCTAGGAGGATAAAATCCATCAAAACTTTGAATTAATTTTAATTTTGGGCTACACGAGACTCATACGCCCAAGGTGGTGTATGAGTCCCATTAGGCATAATTTATGGGACCCAATGTGGCATATGAGTCCCAGACCACCAAATCTAGGCCACACAACCTAAAAAACACTTGAATTATTATTGGTTACCGATTTATGTCGAGATAATCCTCAAAAAAGTACATTAAATGAGGCTTTTGGATGCAAAATAAGGCCAATTAAAATATAAATAATACCAATTATTAATCACAACTAGAGAATAGTGTGAAAGTGGGTTACAACACTTTACAACACTCTGAATAAAGGAAGGATTATATTATTTAGATTACAAGGGCCCAAGACCTAATGTGATTGTGTTGAACACATTACAACACTAAGTCAAGGCATCATTAAGCTCAACTCTATAAGGAGGTCCCAAACAAGCGTGAAAATATCACCGATGATATTTTTTGACACTACAGTAACCTACATGAAAATTTTGTTAGTTTGTTGGTGGATAGGAATCTGCCTTAGTCAAACCCCTTGTTGGTAATTAAACCTTTGATGATGAATGAAAATTTGAAACATGCAAATTTGTGTGGAATCTTAATCTTAAGTGTATCTAAGATTAAGATCTCTATGAATGCAAAGGTAGTTCTATCCAATTACGTTAGAATAGAACCCTAAATGTAATATGAATAATTCCAATGAGCCACTAAAGGAGATGTCTAATTTCCCTTAATAAGACACAAATCTGAAAATACCTCTTGTAAGCCGCAAATAGGATGATTATAAAAGATGGAATCACTTAGGAAAAAAGTCCTTAGGCTTGGTTGTAGTCTTGTGTATCTCCCAACACCTAGAATCCCTCATGATTCTCCATAGGCATCTATCAACAACCTTCACTAATGCTTGATCTTGGACACAAAATGGGCTTGAAGACCTTACAATATTGCTTCAAACTTAACTTTTTCTTGCTTCTTGACTATGAATGCTTGATCTCATAAAATTTATTGTCTCTTAGCTTGCTTGAAATCTTCTTCTAGTTGAAATTGTGTGAAATAGCCTTTTATTTATAAATAATTTGAGAATTAACCCTAAAATTCAAACAATTTAGGCTGACACCAGATTTGGAGATGAAAATTATTGAAATCCCCCATAATGAAATTCAGAAAGGGGGTCCTCATTAAGGGAGGATCTATTCATCACCTAGGGCGAATAGGTCCTGGCACAATATTTTAGGACCTCACCTTTGGGAGATGAAAGAACATGAAAAACCCATTTAGAATCTACTAATAAAGTGAGGGTCCTATAGAGGGAGGACTTATTCGCCACCTAGGGTGAATGGGTCCTAGCACCAATTTCTAGGACCTTGATTTTTCCCAATTACATGTTATATAATTTGAATTATGGGTGTCGGGATAGATTTTCGGGAGGTGTTAAAAATAAGGCTTAAATTTGAATTAAAGGTCCAATTAACTCCAATTAACCACAATTAATTAAGAGGAAACTAGATAAGTGTGAAAGTGTGTTACAACACGTTACAATAGCTAAATAAGGTACACATTAAGTTCATTTTATTAAAAGGGGGTCCGAGATTAATGTGAATGTGTTACAACACAGTAAAATATTAAACCCAAGAAAAATTATGTTAATTCAATGACAATTATTCCTAAATCAAGTGTGAAAAAGGACTATATTTTTCAACACTACATTTATCCCCCACTTTAGCTACCATATGATACTACGTGAATATGCAAGCTAAAGGAAATAAATACTACGGAAAATGATACTCATATGGATTCATTAGGGAGAATGAACAAGACCATAATGTTAGGAACTACATCCTACAACACAGATTCATTAGATGCTGAAAAATCCTCTTATCAAACTTCTACGGAGAATTGATTTTGAGGGTAGATGTATTCCCACCTAATTTTTCTTGCTTTATGGAGGTGGAATCAAGGTGAACACGAAACCACATTGAATCATTTAGGTCATCTCATAGGGTATTTTCAAGTACCATACCACATAATGATAGACATTTGATGGGATTGGGAGCATAATTATGAATCCAATGCAACAAATGACATCAAAAAGGGAGTCGTCTAGCTCCTTATATGTTGATTTGAATAAAGTTATCTTTTAAATGAATAAGCTTTATTTACTATGGTTTTACTATTTACTATTGAAAATGACTCTTTTCACTATTCATTTGACATTTACCTTGTTGGAATTTTACCTTGGTGTAGAGTGAGTGAGGATGTTGAGCCAGAGAGTCTACAAACACCTAAGGTTGGATGAGTTATGCAACGATGCAACTCAAGGCATCCTTCAACATATAGTGAGTGCATTCTTTTCTACTTTTTCATTATTTTCATGCTTTTAGTGTACTTTTTTATGTAATTTGA
The DNA here is from genome assembly GCA_007115665.2 of Sequoiadendron giganteum. Lineage (NCBI taxonomy): Eukaryota > Viridiplantae > Streptophyta > Pinopsida > Cupressales > Cupressaceae > Sequoiadendron > Sequoiadendron giganteum. Next base: position 260,305,135 of record CM021109.1, on the reverse strand, counting down.
GTAATTTTAGCATCTTAGAATAGATTGGCACAAAGCATCCCACTTTGGTGCAAAGTGTCCTAGAATAGCCAAAAGTGCCAGACCCTAGTCCAAAGATGGCCTAGGTGTCCATATTGTCTAAAAAGTGTCTTAGAACAACTTTAGTGATACTTTTTTTTTTATATAACTTATTCCATGTAATTTTCCTCTTAGGTTCCCCCTTGAGCCCATCAGCATCTAGGAGAGAGGCAATTCTACTTCCTTCGTGATTCAGTGACACAACTTTTAGTAGAGTGGATTTAATTGTTGCAGGAGGTTAGTTTGTTCTGGGTGTAGCTCATGCCACCTATGAGGTACCATGATGGTATGATTCTAGCTCTAGCTAAGAGGTGGGATGCAGGTACTTACACCTTCCATCTTTGGATTCGGGAGATGATAGTTACATTTGAGGATGTGCACTGCATCCTACAGATACCTATTTGAGGCGAGAATGTCTATCTATCTAGTGAGAGATGATATTTGGTACTGTTTAGAAAGGCCTATTTAGAGTTCATGCATGCAACCATGTGTGGAGCTTTGTTGGCTCCAAAAAACATAGTCACCAGTTCTGTGGAGGATCATGACTATGATAGTAGCGCTGAAATTAGTGATAGATGGACCAAGGGTAAATTTAGAAGATGGCCTAGTTCCTACTATCAGAGGGATGGAGGAGTAGCAGACTATTTATGCTTGGGGTCACAACATTATCTCCCACCTATACTATGATTTGAGTCAATTTTTATTTAGCGAGCTACAAGGAATCATGCACTATACACTACTTCAAATATGGTTTTTTGAGCACATTACTTGCATGAGGCCTATAAGATTTCCTATCAAAATGACCTTGGGTGAGACGAGGGTTTATAGTTATCCCCTCAAATGGTCGTGGAAGGAGGGAGACCTTTCATATTGGAGGATCAAATTCGATCGATTGGATGAGGATGAAATTTGTTGGTGACCATATCGGTAGATATCGTGGTGGGAAAATCATAAATATAAGCTACATAGGCTTCAAATTGATTGGTTTCTTTTGGGTAGACACATTTATGTGGTAGAAATTTCTATTATGAGTATGTAATGAGATAGTTCAAGCACATCTAGGTAACTCCAGATTCTAGACTGACATATAGATGATCAGTACAGAGTGATGCCAGTCTTGGGGACAATGGTCATCTTACTAGGGAAGATGTATATTTTAGTGATTCAGATAATGAGGACCCTGGTCTTCCCCCAATCTCCAAGGCAGATGATGTGGGTTCCAACCTGGCTTACAAGGAGTGGTGGATTATAGCTAGGCCACTGCCAATTTTCCCTCTACACCATCCTATGGGTTTTGCCAGACCTCTTCTAGGTTATGAAGGGGACATAAATGATGATGATACTAGAACCAATGGCTATGTAGGTTCAGATGAGGAGGATGAGAATTATAATGAAGAGGATGATGAGGAGGAGACATAGTCTATGAATGAGGGTGCTCTTGAGACCGAGGAGGATCAAGTTTCCTTCGATAGGGTGGAGGTACCACCTATTAGATTAACTAGATCATGTGCCTCAGTCAGGTCAAAGATCCACACACACAAGCACAAGGAGGCTAGTGGTAGTAGGCCTTCTACACCATCAACATATAGAGGGGCCACTATTATATGGTCAGAAACTGATCAACAAATTGGAGAGCTAGGTGATTATTTGATATGTACATTATTTATTTATGCATGTATGATTTATATATATATTATTTATGTGATTATGATGGTTACTGATATTCTTATGGTTTCCATTTTCCAAGGTCCACTCGAGAGTGGCACAAGATTTAATAGCAAGAACTCACATCATTGATGCCTTATCTACACATAGAGGATGCTATTCTCAGGGGATGTGTTCCCCTACCTTCTATGGGACCTCATGTAGACCTCTTCGAGTCCATGGTGAGGTTGGATGTAGCATACAAGAAGGATAGGATCCACCTCAAGAAGATTCAAGCTAAGATCACGTCACTTCTATCCTCTACACTTACTACCGACAATAGAGTAGAGAATGAGCTATGAGAAGAGATCTTGAGGTTGTGGGAGGATCTCACTAGAGTACCAGTGTTTAGGGATCATATGGACTGATAGCATGTCTAGAAACTTGTACGAGAGGTGAGAGCATCTAGTCCGCTAGAGGGGATGCAACTAAACTCGATCCAATTGTATAGCATGGTATCATGATGACCACGAAGATCACCATCCCTTGAGGGATCTGGTAGTCACATACCCTATTAGATTTTTGTATTTAGCAATGCCTATGTACTCAAACTTTTGATTATATATATATGTATATGAGCACTTGTGTTTATGTATTTATGATCTTGTGTTTAATTAAATGCTAATATGATTTATCAAATATCCCATGTAGGAATATCTAACAAATGTCTTCATGACTTAGTTCTTTATGTGATCTAATTAAACCATTTATAGTTTATGTTAGATGCTACATGTTGATTTAAATATGTTATGTTAACTTAAATACTCATATGATCTAATGATATTAAATTCATATAAGAATTTAAATTAACATAACACATGGAAATTTTGAATAGTATGAAAACTAAAGTAATTAGAAAAATAATTTGAATAATTACCCTCGAATCTAAGATACACATATGTTATTATGTATCAAAGAAGAAATCAATGTGAGATAAAATAGAGAACTATCTACTTAACCTAAAAACATCACTCTAACAAAATATTCAAAAGAGGAAATTCTAGATCTAATACCAACACAAATGTGCAAAATACATAGGCTCTTTTAGAGGTGTACCATCCATTTCTATCAATATTTAAGCTCCAGATCCATAGTTTTCTTTGATAATGTAAGGTCCTAACCAATTAGGACTGAATTTTCTTTTCTCATTCAGGAGGGCATTGACATTTCGTTGGTTTTTGTATAACAATAAGTCACCTTGTTTCAATTCATGAAGGATGACATTATCATTGTAACCACATTGCATTCTTTTAGATTAAGCTTGTAGATGCTCAAGATCATTGATACACTATTCATTTAGCATTTCAAGATGATGTGATCATTGTTATTTATAGGTAGTGTCATAAATGAGCCCTTTAAGATGAATTTTGAGGGAAGGAATTTCTAATTCCAAAGGAAAATCCTCTCACGTCTTCGATCCAAAACCTCCTGCTCCTGCTCATGTCTCTTGAGTCCCAAGTTCTAGGTTTCTTTCTTCCTCCAATGCCTTAAGTCTTTTTGCATCTTCATTTTCCTTTTGTTTCTTAATCAGCTCCTCGACATCTTTCTCTTTTTGCACACATTTTGCTTCCTCTTTATTTTTATAGGCCTCTTCAGAAAGCTTCAATTTGGCCACAAGAACTTCTCTTTCCCTTCGTTGCTTTGCCTTTTATTCCTCTAGATCATGAATTTTCTGTATTGACTCCAGCTTATCATTCTCTTCTTTGATCTTGAGCTCCTGCTCCCTTTTCCTTTGTTGCTTCTTCCCATCATCAGCCCTTAGCTTGGCTTCTATTTGTTGCTACTGAAGTAAGGCATCAACTTGTGCCTTAGAATGAAGTTTCTTTTGCTTCTCCATAGCTTTTGCATGTGCTTGAGCATCCAAAGATTTCTTTGCTTCCTCAAACAGTGTCCATTGATCCTCCTTTGTTAAAATACATTCAATTTCCTCCTCTAGAGGTATCTTTTCTTATGCATCTTTCTTTGATAACATCTCATGAGATTCTGTTTCCACCTCATGGATCTCTCGCTCCTTCTATTTTCCCTTTAATGCTTTAGCTATACCATGAAGAGTTCCTTTAGGCATCTCTCCTCTTGGTTTCTTTGTAAGAGGGACTTGAGGCAATTGATGCTAAGGCACAAGTTGATGCCTTACTTTAGAAAAAAATGAAAGCTAAGTTAAGGGCTAATGAAGTGTAGAAGAAACAAAGGAAAAGGGAAAGGGAAAGAAACTTGACCCTTTCTAGTTTTGCAACAACAAATCCTCTCATGTATTTTAGCTTTGTCAACTCCCTTTTAGCTACCCTTACTTCTTCTCTAATATCCATTAACTGATCTAACAACAGATCCTCTCCATCATCTCCCTTTTGCATAAACCCTTTAAAACTATCATCCCATTTCTCCTTTATTTGGCTCAAAGGTAGGCCCTCCTTTACTGGTATGTCAACATTTACTATAATAGCAATAACCGCTTCCAACTCCTCAAACTATTCATTTAGATCCTTGACTGAATCTTGAACTTCATGTTTATGCTTGTATAAAAAGTCAGACCTAAGTTGAAGTATGTTGAGAAATCTTTGTTGTCTTCTTCAAGTATTGACTATTCCAGAAGAGTGGACTTAGGCAATTTGTTAACCTCTTTTAGCTTTTGGCTATATCCTCTATACTTCTCCTCCTGTTCTCCCAATACCTTGACATACCGATTCATTTATTCTATTAATTCCTCTCTCATCTTGTGAACCTCAAAATTGTTGTCCAACACCTCACTTATTTCTTGATTTATCTTATCAATCCATCTATCCAACATCTTTGCCTTACTCCTTACCTATACAAAATCATCCACTTATTTCTTACTAAGAAAAATTGGTGTTTCAATGGTGGAAATTCGTTGTGACCTCAGAGTAGAAACACTCTTAAAGAAAGTATGCAACTAATCCAATTGAGCCTTAAACTCATCCTTTCTCTTCTTATCTTTCATCATTATTGATTCAGTGGATGATGCTACCACTTCTATCAAGTTCATATGTTGATCTCTTGTGGGTCTCCCTAAGTTAACAGTTCCCAACTGGTAATCAATCAATTGCATATCCCCTATATCCTTATCCATCATTGGTATGGCACATTCAGCAACAATTTATCCTCTATTGGTGAGTCTAGTGGAATGTAGGATTTTGGCCTTCTTCTTGGGCCTTTCTTTTTCAATTTCCTTCATCATATCATCCCAATTGAGAGGTTGTGAAGGTATCAGTGATCTCTTTTGAAGATCCAATTTCAACCAAGTGGGAGCACTTGAAGTAGTGTTCATTATAGTTGAAGAAGAAGTAGCAATAGTAGAGGGTTGTGGCATATTTACTTTAGGTTGAGAAAAAACCCCTTGTACCTCTTTTTGTTCCTACTCCACATTTGTCTCAGCAAGATTTTCAGCTTCCTCCCCATCCTTCTATTCCTGTATCCTCTTGTCTTCTTCTTCCTTCTTCAAATTTTCTTCTTCTAATATCTTCTTCTCAAGTTCTTAGTTTATTTCTTCCTCCAATGCCTTAAGTCTTTCTGCATCTTCCTTTTCCTTTTGTTTCTTAATCAGCTCCTCAAAATATTTCTCTTTTTGCACACATTATGCTTCCTCTTTCTTTTTATAGGCCTGTTCAACAAGCTTCAATTTGGCCACGAGAACTTCTCTTTCCCTTCGTTTCTTTTCCTTTTCTTCCTCTAAATCATGAATTTTCTATATTAACTCCAACTTATCATTCTCTTCTTTGATCTTGAGCTCCTACTCCCTTTGCCTTTGTTGCTTCTGCCCATCATCAACCCTTAGCTTAGCTTCTCTTTATTGCTGCTGAAGTAAGGCATCAGCTTGTGCCTTAGCATCAAGTTCCTTTTTCTTCTCCATAGAATTTGCATGTGCTTGAGAATCCAAAGCTTTCTTTGCTTCCTCAAATAGTGCCCATTGATCCTCCTCTGTTAAAATACATTCAATTTCCTCCTCTAGAGGCATCTTTTCTTGTGCATCTTTCTTTGATAAGGTTTCATCAGAGTCTGTTTCCACCTCATGGATCTCCCTCTCTACTCATTTTCGCTTTAATGCTTCAGCTATTCCATGAACAGTTCATTCAGGAATCTCTCCAATTGGTTGCTTTGTAAGAGGGACTTGAGCAGATGACTCACCTATTACTGATGTTGAAACCACAGGTCCTATTTGGGCATCCCCCTCTTGTAATCCAAGTAAGTCTTCAGTAGAGGCTTCAATCTCGATCTCTTCAATGTCAAGAGGGAAGAATTCCAATGGCTCCTTAGAAGGAAATCTCCTCTTGATTCTTTTATATCCCTTCCCTTTCTTAGGAGCCGGTCCCTAAGGAGTTTTTGTTCTTAGGACAGCCTAGTGGATAATTCTATCCAAAACTGGCCTCCCTATTTGTTTGATATTGTTGGTCTCTTCACCATCCCAGTCCATTGAATTCAAAATTTTGGTTCCAATATTTAATGCTTTATATGATGGATCTAACACAGCTCCATCATCTACTAATGTATCAGGGATGTCATCTTTGATCCCAAATTCTACCATGAGTGAGATGGGTAACCTCTCATAATTCCTTTCCTTGAGTTCATACTCATCTTGAAGATCACTCCAAAAATCCTCTAACAGGTTGAAATGTTTATCAAAAACCGAAGGCAACAAGGAATTCATTTTCTTCCTTGGGTCAAAGTGCTTTCAAGCAGTGTACAAATCTAGCTTTAGATGTATCAATTCACTACAAACTACCTTAGCTCCCACAAGATGTTCACATTTGTATTCACCCAATTGCATGGGAAACTTATGACACCCTATTTTGTGCTTCAACCCAAATCGGGCATTGACCCCTAAAGCTTGATATACAAATTCCTTTACAACCATCCTATTGCTACAACATCTTGGAAGTAAGTGGGGATGACCTACAAATCTATCCAGTCTGAAATAAGTGAAGTTGGGGTATTGGATATACCAACATCCCCATTCCATGATAAAGGCCATAGCTTGCTAGCTCAATCTATATCCCGCATCTCCCTTAAGCTAGTTATGATTACATATAAGAATGCATGATTAACCCTTCTAAATTGTGTTTCAGAAACTTGTAGAGATAGTTGATCATAATGATCCCATACTTTGCTTTGTCCATCAACTTCTCCAAATATTCCCACTCTATTCAAACCTACAAAGATGCCTCCTCTTGCTGTTGCATAGACAACATAAGAAGTCATGAAAAAGCTCTTAGTTTCCCTTATTCTAGCTACCTGGTCATGAATAGCATCAAAGACAATCATTGGCCAATAAACTATTGTTTTCCATTAAAGATGGTCTGAATGAAGGGAAACATCCATTCCTTAAAATGAAATGCATCCCTCTTCCCAAAGGCTCTAGATAACATCATTATCAGGTATGATACTTCTTTGTAAAATTCTGTTCTTTTTGGTTGATCTTGAAAAATTCTTGGAAAATACTTCCAGCATACTCTGGTTTAGGTCCGACTTTTTATACAAGCATAAAAATGAATTTCAAGATTCTGTCAAGGATCTGAATGAACATTTTGAGGAGTTGGAAGCAGTTATTGCTATTATAGTAAATGTTGACATACTGGTAAAGGAGGGCCTACCTTTGAGCCAAATAAAGGATAAATGGGATGATAGGTTTAAAGGGGATATGCAAAAGGGAGATGATGGAGAGGATCTGTTGTTAGATCAGTTAATAGATATTAAAGAAGAATTAATGGCAAATAAAAGGGAGTTGAAAAAGCTAAAAGACATGAGAGGATTTGCTACTGTGGAACTAGAAAGGATCAAGTTTGAAGATAGTTGGGTTGATGGGACGAATTTGGAGGTGTTTCAACAAGTCTTCTCTAGTTATGGCGAGTACATTGTAGAGAAAAATTCGCATGCATAATTGATAATCTCATGCATGCATGGCTTTCTTCTCTTCTGTACATGCAGGACTAGCAGTCTTAGAGGCGCATGGATTTATTTTCTCTTCTATCTTCTTCTCTCTAGTTTAACTGGATGATCAAGGTGGGAACTAGAGATCAAATTGATTTGAGTTTCCAAGAAGACTTTAATTCCTAAAAAGGTGGATTGACTTAAGATAGAAAGGAATTTGAATTTTTGTACATCTATAAATACCTTTGGGGTATCATATTGTAACGGCCAGCTAATGAGAATACGATTAGCCACTTGATAGTAGGAGATAGAAATTTTCATAGTTTTTTTATAGAGATACTTTGGTACTTTATTTATAGTTGAATATAATTACAGATTTTTACGCAATATGGTGTTTGAGCCAGGAAGCTATGGCCTTTATCATGGAATGGGGATGTTGGTATATCCAATACCCCAAGTTCACTTATTTCAGACTGGCTGGATTTGAAGGTCATCCCCAGTTACTTCCAAGATGTATTAGCAATAGGGTGGTTCTAATGGAATTTTTATATAAAGCTCTAGGGGTCAATACCCGGATTGGGTTGAAGCACAAAATAGGGTGTCATAAGTTTCCCATGCAATTGGGTGAATACAACTGCCAACATTTTGTGGGAGCTAAGGTAGTTTGCAGTGAATTGATACATCTAAAGCTAGGTTTGTACACTGCTCGAAAGTACTTTGACCCAAGGAAGAAAATGAATGCCTTGCTGCCTTTGGTAATCATGAAGTTAATAGTGTCCAATTGGTAATCAGTCAGTTGCATATCCCCTACATCCTTGTTTTCCATTGGTATGGAACATTCAGCAAAAATATCCCCTCCATCAGTGAGACTAGTGGAATGTAGGATTTTGGCCTTCTTCTTGGGCCTTTCTTTTTCAATTTTCTTTATCATATCATCCCAATTGAGAGGTTGTGAAGGTGTCACTGATCTCTTTTGAAGATCTAATTTCAACCAACTGGGAGAACTTGGAGTAGTGGTCATTATAGTTGAAGAAGAAGCAGAAATAGTAGAGGGTTGTGGCATATTTACTTTAGTTTGAGAATCAACCCCTTGTACCTTTTGTTGTTCTTGCTCCACATTTTTCTAAGCAAGCTTTTCAGCTTCCTCCTTGTCCTTCTATTCTTTTATCCTCTTGTCTTTTTCTTCCTTCTTCAACTTCTCTTCTTCTAATCACTTCTTCTCCAGTTCCCAATTTATCTCTTCTTCCAATGCCTTAAGTCTATTTGCATCTTCCTTTTCCTTTTTTTGCTGCTTGATCAACTCCTCGACATTCTTCTCCTTTTGCACACATTTTGCTTCCTCTTTCTTTTTATAGGCCTCTTCAGCAAGCTTCAATTTGGCCACAGGAACTTCTCTTTCCCTTCGTTGCTTTTCCTTTTCTTCCTCTAAATCATGAATTTTCTATATTAACTCCAGCTCATCATTTTCTTCTTTGATCCTAAGCTCCTGCTCCCTTTGCCTTTGTTGTTTTTGTACTTCATCAGCCCTTAGCTTAGCTTCCATTTGTTGTTTTTAAAGTAAGCCATCAACTTAAACCTTAGCATCAAGTGCCTTTTGCTTCTCCATAGCTTTTTCATGTGCTTGAGCATCAAAAGATTTATTTGCTTCCTCAAACAGGTCCCATTGATCCTTCTCTGTTAAAATATATTCAATTTCCTCCTCTAAAGGCATCTTTTCTTGTGAATCTTTCTCTGATAAGGTCTCATCAGAGTCTATTTCCACCTCATGGATCTCCATCTCTACTCATTTTCTCTTTAATGCTTTAGCTAATCCATGAAGGGTTCCTTTAGGCATCTCTCCAATTGGTTGCTTTGTAAGAGGGACTTGAGTTAATGACTCACCCATTGCTAATGTTGAAACCATCGGTCCTACTTGGGCATCCCCCTCTTGTACTCAAGGTAAGTCTTCAGTAGAGGCTTCAAGCTCAATATCTTCAATGTCAGGAGGGAAGAATTCCAAGGGCTCCTTAGAAGGAAATCTCCTCTTGATTCGTTTATATCCCTTCCCTTTCTTAGGAGCCAGTCCCTAAGGAGTTTTTGTTCTTAGGACAGCCTAGTGGATAATTCTATCCAAAACTGGCCTCCCTATTTGTTTGATATTGTTGGTCTCTTCACCATCCTAGTCCACTGAATCCAAACTTTTGGTTCCAATATTTAATGCTTCATATGATGGACCTAACACAACTCCATCATCTACTAATGTATCAGGGATGTCATCTTTGATCCCAAATTCTACCATGAGTGAGACAGGTAACCTCTCATAATCCTGAGGTCATACTCATCTTGAAGATCACTCCAAAAATCCTCTAACAGGTTGAAATGTTTATCAAAAACCGAAGGCAACAAGGCATTCATTTTCTTCCTTGGGTCAAAGTGCTTTTGAGTAGTGTACAAACCTAGCTTTACATGCATCAATTCATTGCAAACTACCTTAGCTCCCACAAGATGTTGGTAGTTATATTCACCCAATTGCATGGGAAACTTGTGACACCCTATTTTGTTCTTCAACCCAAATCAAGCATTGACCCCAAGAGCTTGATATACAAATTCCATTAGAACCATCCTATTGCTACAACATCTTGGAAGTAAGTGGGGATGACCTTCAAATCCATCCAGTCTGAAATAAGTGAACTTGGGGTATTGGATATACCAACATCTCCATTCTGTGATAAAGACCATAGCTTCCTGGCTCAATCTATATACCACATCTCCATTAATTTGGTTAATGATTAAATATTAAAATGCATCATTAACCCTTCTAAATTGTGTTTCAAACACTTGTAGAGATAGCTAATCATAATGATCCCATACTTTCCTTTGTCCATCACCTTCTCCCAATATTCCGACTCTATTCAAACCTAGAAATATGCCTCCTCTAGCTGTTGCATAGACAACATAAGAAGTCATGAAAAAGCTCTTGGTTTCCCCTATTCGAGTGAACTGGTCATGAATAGCATCAAAGATAATCATTGGCCAATCAAACTATTGTTTTCCATTAAAGATGGTCTGAATGAGGGGAACATCCATTCCTTAAAATGAAATGCATCCCTCTTCCCAAAGGTTCTAGACAACATCATTATCATGTCTGATACTTCTTTGTAGAATTTTGTCCTCTTTGGTTGATCATGCAGCTTGGTTAGAGACTTCTTCTCTGTTCTCAACCATTTTTTTTTAAAGTGAGCCTTGTTAGCCTCCTTGTATATTTTTTATATACCCAAAGCTTTTGCCTCCTTTAAATGTACCAAGCTCTTTGGATCTGGGACTCTAAACATGTGTTGAAATATTTGTGGAGTTAGATCAATGATCACATTGTCTTGTGAATCCATACATTGCCTAGTGGCTGAATTGTAAGCTCCTGTTGCTATCATAATCAACTCCAGACACTGGATAGATAGAGGAAATAAGGTTATGTGAGCCAAGCCATACTCAACTATTCTTTGAGTTCTCCCTGTTATATCCTCAATGAATGTTTCTGAATACAACTCCCCAACATTGTATGAGCCTAGATTGGTGTCAGTTATATTAGACCAATCTGATTCCACTTTGCTTGCAGTGACAACAGGACCCCTATGGTTATACCTCAACGTATAAGGTAGCTGCTCCGGCTTAATATTCTTAGGCTTAGTTGTTGCATTTGATGTTTCTACAGGATGATTCCTTTGGGAAGCTTCTCCTCATACTCCTGACATTCTTTAGCTTTCCTGCAACAAAACCTCTAATTAGATCCTTGAATAAAAATAAAAAATTCTTTAAAATCTTACCCTTCATATATATAGTGGAGGCAGAACCAAGCAGAAAAACATTCTAAACAGTCTCCTTTTAAATCATTGTCGAGATCAGAGCCAAAACCATTATTAAGATTACAGTAATAACATGCGGGATTGGAGTTAGAACTAGAATGGTAATCGAAATCAGAATCGGAATGGAAACTGATTTGGTTTCATTCAAATTTTCTAATTTCATATTCAGTTCTGCTTCTGCTTCTGCCTAGGTTATCATTATTTTGAAAGAATGCTTCTTACTGTAAGCTTAGTTGGAGATAAGATGAAAATGGAATCGATACTTATTGGAAAACATGGTTCAAATTCTAGATTGATTCTTATCCTACTTCCACCTAAAATGACCATGACATCATAAGTGATTTTAGAAATTCAATAAATAACTTCATAATTTAAGGATTAGGTTTCTTGCCTCAAGAGACAATCTCTGAGCTTGAAAAGATGAAAGGCACTACACATGCCATAGTCGGTTGGTTGCAGGGAGTATAGACCAAGGGAGATGGTGACATCAAGGACATCTTGTCAACTATAGGGGATTCCATGAGGTAAGTGGATTGGCTAAAGACTGTGCTAGCCCAAGACAAGGAGGACATAGATCTTTTGCTATAGAAAATAAATACCATTATGGAGTACACTGAGGATCGACTGGTAAGGAGTGGGATTCTTCCTTTCTCAAGGGTTTTAGAGCCTTGGGAATGGTTTGAGATCTTGTAGATGAGGCAAAGGGCCCTGAAGAAGATACAAAAATAGGAGAGGTAGATAGAGAGCACCTTGATTGGAATTTGCAACAGGTGTATCTCATTCTTTGAAATCATGATAGGGAGAAATAAGTTCACCTCGAAGCATCTCAGTTTGGAACAACTAAGGAAATGGCGGAGAGATGTCTATTCTCCAATTAGTGAGGGTCCAATTAATGAGCATCAGCTAGATGATGTTGCAACCTATATTGTAGTCATTGATAGGTATCTAAAAAATAGGGCTGATTGGGATGGTATAGTAAGACAAGAAAGAGAGGACATCAAGTCTCTTGAGAGGAAGGTTAGGGTTTTGCCTGTGCCACCTATTGCTGAATTGGATAGAGTATTGTTGGCAATGCATGGTGAAGTGGAGCATGCCAAAGACAAGGATGGGAAGTAGTTATATAGGGCTACATCAAATTTTGTGCTTCCCATTATTCACATGCATTGGATCAATTTTTTGAGACCCTAGGCCGACTTGAATGAAATTGGTACAAATTACATATTTCATGTTGTTTTCGAATATCTTTTGGGGCTGACCTATTGTGTGGTGTTTATTATTGTAAACCCTATTTGGGCCAACCTATCTTGAGGGGTTTTCTATAATTTGAGCATGGTGCCTCATTTTTAGGATATATATAGATTAGCATATAGAATAAGATAGTAGAGAAGTTAGAAGATTTCATATTTGAGTGAATTGTGATTAGGGTTTATCTTCAAGCAAGTGTTGTAATAGAAGATTGGAATCATTGCCACTTTGGGTGATTTAATATAAGAAAGGATATTGTGATTTGGTATCTCTCTTGTGTTGAGTTTTATCTGGCATGATTCTTGTTATTCTATCTTTAAAATTGCTTAATTTTATCGTTAGGTGGTTTGGTGATGCTTAAGTTTTCATGCTTGGAATTTTTGTAGTGATCTCTAGTCCATACTTTTTGCAGTTAGTTGATTGTTAGCTACTTTGCAAAGTTAGCTTGGACTTAAAATTGTGCTTGGTTAATTATGAATGTGTTTTCATCTCAATTGTAATAGGGTTGTTTTGAATGAATATGCATGATTTGAAAATATTTAACACCTTAGAAGATTGCACTAGATTTATATGGGTCAAACAAAAAATAGTTTATGAGGGATCGATCCATTTTGAGCATCTTATCTTTTGCATTGTCAATCTTAGGGTTAGAATTAGTCTTCGATTTATCTCTAAAACCTTTATCTTTTGTTATTTCTTTATTATTTGGGTTAAATTTAGGGTTTAACATATCAACTAATTGCTAGATCTGATAAATTTGAGTCTAGTTTTTTCTTGTAGTAAGGTCCCTTTGTGATTACCAACATTTTCACATTATCTTTGAGCTGTTTTATTTGAATTTTCAAGACCTGACATTAGAGACCTTGGGGTTATCTCTTTTCCCATAGATATTTACCTTTCAAGATAGATAAGATATCATATTCTGTCTGAGTTGTTGTTGTGCAAAAAAGACCATCAACACTTCTCACCCTAAGTTAGAATGTTGTCTATGCTAGACAATAGTGGAGCAAATAAAGAGCTGCATTAACCCACCTGTAGCCATTAGGATAAACATGCAAAGTATTCAGGAATATCTCAAGGGGAAAAGGAGGTATGTCTCAGGAGAAGTCTCCGAGTAGCAGCAGAACTAATGAGGATAGATCAAGAGGGTCAGGTGCTACTGGTTGTTGGACACTCAAATTTAATGGATCCAAGTCTAAGCAAGGAGCTAGGGCTGGGTTTGAACTAATTAGTCCCAAAGGTAAAACTTTCTTTGCTGCTCATAGACTTCAGTTTGATTGCACTAATAATGTTGTTGAATACGAAGCCTTAATTCATGGTATGTTGATGGCTCTGCGAAAGAAGGTTATGAGCTTACAAGTCTTTGGGGACTCTGATTTGGTAGTTAGACAAGTCAGAAAGTAGTATTCATGTCATGAAAAAGGATGACCAGTTACAGGAAAATAGTATGGGATTTGATTAACGGGTTTGATGATTTTAACATTCAACAAATACCTTGATGTAAAGATCAAACTACAGATACTTTAGCATAGAAAAAAGGAATGTTGCAGCCCTTGTCACTCTCGAGATTAAAAACTTCACTGTGGAGCTCACTCTAGTACCCTCAATGCATGATAATATAACCAATTTTCAAGTATTTGAGGATGACAAGAACATTCTAGATTTCATTACAAGCTCCGATGTTTTCACTGCTCAGATAAATGATGAAGTAGAGCCCTAGGAGGAAAAAATGGACTTGGAAGGAGTCATAAACTTTAAAACAAACACAATCCCAAGAGGAATGGTACAGCTAGAAATGATCTTTAATTTGGATAGAATAAAGGATCAAGAACAATAGAACAAAAAGGACTCCATTAGCAGGCAGTGTAACACGTATAGTATGGGAACTCTGGATGATGTTACAAATGTTTTCATTGGGAAGGCATGAACTCCAGAAGAAAATAGGGGAATAATAGATGCAGTTCATGTATACCAAGATGTCATAGCTTGGAGTTATGAAGATCTAAAGACATATGATACCTCAATCATTACACACACTATTCCTCTCAAGCTAGGTGGCAAGCCATTTAGGCAAATATAGAGACCAATCAATACCTTGTTGGAACCAATTATCCAGAAGGAGGTATAGAAATTATTGTTTTCTCACATCATATTTCTTGTCAGATACTCTACTTGGGTTGCTAACTTGGTTCCAGTGAGGAAGAAAAATGGAGAAATTAGTCTTTGTGTTGACTTCAGAAATCTTCATCGTGCCTCAGAAAAGGACAATTACCCTGTCCCATCATTAGATGAGGTGTTACAAATTTTCAATGGATCCCAAATGACATCCTTCTTACATGGATACTCAGGGTACAACTAGATTATGGTATAGTATGAGGATAGACCCAAGACTTCCTTTACCACAAAATGGGGTACCTTTGCCTATAGAAGAATCCCTTTCAGATTAATCAATGTAGGGGAAAACTTTCAAAGGGCCATGGAAATTACCTTCAAGGATATTATCGGTAAGTTTATTATCATCTACATGGATGACTTGAATATTTTCTCAAAGAAAAGAGGTGATCATATTTTAGGATTTTGCAAGGTATTCTAGAGATGCCGGGAATTTGGTATTTCACTCAATCCTATGAAATACATCTTTGGAGTAACTAAGGGGAAGTTGTTGGGATATTTTATTTTAGAAAATGACAATATCCATTGATCTCAAATGAATAGAAGCTATATTGAAAATCCAACCTCCAGCCAATAAGAAGGAAATGAAATATTTCTTCAAGAAAATTAATTTCATCAGGAAGTTTTAGTTGCAAGTATGGATGTGTTTGGTGGTTTTTCATTGATTTCAACATTGTATAAGTTGATTTCATATGGTATTTGTATAGTTGAGATACTCTTGAAGTGTTTAGTGTACATGGAGCTATACTTAAGAAGTTATAGTTGTGAAGCAATGTTGAAGTGTGTTTTGATTGTGCTTTGGTATTATTCTTTGAATTTCCTTTGTGTTGATCCTATCTCTATGAAGATCTCTAAGTATGTTCATAAGATTCAATGGATAATATATCCTGAGTTTTAGCTTCTGGTTTGATGGAGAGTAAAAGATATGTTCATCCAAAGTAAAAGATATGAAGTGTGTGAACTAGTTTGATAGAACTATTTGGTTTAGGACTGGGAGAAGATTTTTTCTGATGGTTTATGTGTTCTGAGAACCTTTCTTTTAATTTGGCGCTTTGAAAGACCTGCTCTAGAGCTCCTATATTTTGTTGGTTGGTCTAGTTGGACTATTGAAGAGATTGTTGTGAATGAATTTTGATGGATTTTTTGTGGATGTATCTAAGGATTTCTCAGAGATGGAAATATGTCATGTAAAGTGTGTTGAATGATCCACGTTTGATCATCTTGCTGGAGATACACGAACTTCAAAGATTGTTGATGTTTTCATTAGGTTTGGCCAACTTGGTGTCTACACGTTACATTAATATTTTGCATCAAATTTGAGGAAGCGTGTGATTGATCCAAGATGTTGTTTGGGTCCTAAATTAAATATGTAATTGGTCCTCTCTCATTCTTATCCACCGTAGGAATGTTGAATAGCTGACATAGTTTGAATTTGTAAATGAATTTGTATAGCTGACATTGGAGAATGTTTCTAGGGTTGAAGATGGTATAAAAGAAAATCAAGTTGTATTAAATTAATTATCCATCCATAATTCATGATTTGAGCAAGAGAAGAGTGTGAGAAAGTGTGAAAATCAGAGTGTGCAAGTGTGAATTGAAGCAACAGTACTTCATTGTGTTAGATTCCAAAAAGAAGTGAGCTGATGGTGTCTACAATCTTCTAAATAAAGCTATGAGTGTGTGGAACCTTTGTGGTGGATCTTTATTTATCTCCTTTCTAGACAGTGTGTCCTCTTTAAGGTAGTGAGCCCTTTTTTGAGTAGTGAGCCTTTGTATCTAAGCAGTGAGCCCTCTGGTACTGAGCCTCTATATCTGGTATTGCATTACTACTATATTATGAGTTAATCCTCACCATGGTTTTTCCCTCATTGGGTTTTCCACGTAGATCTGGTGCCTCTGATGTTTTCTTTATGTTATTTTCATTTCATATTCACACTTAATAACAGATTGAAGATAAAGTGGAATTTACTAAGTTTAGAAGTAAAGTAATTTGATACAACTGATTCACCCCCCCTCTCAATTGTCTTGTGCATTTCAATAGTTTATTACTGGGTTTGTAGAGATTGTTAAACCTTTGAACGCTATGTTGAAATAGGATGCAAAATTTGAATGGAATGCTAAAGAAAAGGATTATTTTATAGAGATTAATAGGGCAATAGTTGATGCCCCCGTGTTGGTGAGTCCAAATTATTTCAAACCATTTTATATCTACTCATTTGCATATGATCATTCTTGTGTTGGCATGCTGACTCAGAAATCTGATCAAGGAAGTGAGCACCCTATAGCCTTCATGAGTTCTCCATTGAAAGATGAAAAATTAAAGTACCCTAGTGTGGAAAATCAAGCTTATGCACTAGTGAGGGGTGTGAAAATGTTTTGACACTACATCCTGAGAAATAAGTTCTTTGCAATAGTGTCAGACCCTATAGTCAAAATTCTACTGATGTAGAGTGAGTTGGGGGAATGAAGGGAAAAATGGGTTACAATTCTATAGGAGTATGACATCAAAATACAACCTATGAAACTTGTGAGAAGGAAAGGATTGACTAAGACTATTCTTGAAATTGGTCCTGATATCACAACCCAATAGTACCACCTTCAAGACATCTCTCCCGATGAATGGTATGATGATATTGTTTATTACCTACTAAATCAAAAATGTTCTTCTCATGTCAATGTGGTACAATGAAGAGTCTTACACTTAAAGAGTGACAACTATATGCTAGAGGGGGCTATCTTGTATAAAAATAACCATGAGGGAATCTACCTTTGTTGTCTTAGGAAAAGGAGGTTGCCCAGGTGAGAAATAATTTCATGATAAGTATGGTATAGGCCATGGTTCTAGACCAGATATCACACACCAGATTTTAAGGGTAGGATATTATTGGTTGACTCTATTTAAGGACACACATAATCATGTAAGAACCTGCCATGTATGTCAAACTGCAACCAACAAGGAGAAGCATTCAACACTTTTTCTACTACCGGTAATTGAGGTAAAACAATTCACATAGTGGGGACTGGATTTCATTGGTCCCATTAACCCACCTTCCTATTTAGGCCACAAGTATATTCTTACTATAACTTATTATTTTACTAGATGGACTGAATACCTTGCTTGTAAGTAGTTTACTTTTGAAGTAGTGATCAATGTTTTGGAATCAGGTATTATCAATCATTTTGGTTGTCCAAATGTTTTAGTCTATGATAATGGTCATGTGCTTGCTTCATTAAGTTTTTATGGATGGGAATTTGATCATGGCATCATCATTAAGTTTTATTCTAACTATTATCCCCAAGGAAATGGTTTGGGTGAGTCGACAAACAAGAACCTTTTGACAGTCATCTGCAAGCTATTAGAGATAAATCCCAAAGATTGGCATACCCAGCTTAGATTTTCTCTTTGGGAAGCTCATACTAGACACAAAGCCTCTCTAGGAACCTCTCCTTATCACCTTGTGTATGGTATTGTTCTAGTATTTCCAATCCAGCTATAAATCCCTACCTTGAGATTCATTAATGATTACTATGGTGAAGGAAATGGACGCAAGGCTCATTTGGTTGAGCTTCTACACCTTGAGGTGAAGAGAGATGAAGCATTAGAGAAATTTGCTAAGAACCAAGGCATTGTCAAAACATGGTTTGATTGAAAATCCAAGGTAAAAGCATTTAGAATATCTGATCTTGTCTTATATTGGGACAAGGAGATGACAAAAGGGGAGAACATGGAAAATTTGACAAACTCTGGCTTGGCTCCTTTCAGATTTCAGAAATATTGGGAGATAATATTTTCTGTTTGAAGACCCTCACTGGAGAGGATGTTGCATTGCCTATCAATGGGTAGTATTTGAAGCATTACTTCCTAGCTTGAGATATTTTTATCTCTCCCTTGTAAATAGTTAGTTTAGGTGGGTTTTCTTTTTCTTTTGCTTTCATTTTTTGCTTTGGTTGGTCTGCTTTTCTTTTCTTTTCTTTTTGGTTCTGGTTAATGTAAGCTTTCTTTAGTTTAGGTTTTGG
>CM021109.1:260268696-260286121 GCA_007115665.2 Sequoiadendron giganteum | reverse complement strand
AATCAAAGTGTGAACCAAAACAACAATCCAAACAATGGAGAATCTAAACCGCAATCATATAAAAAATCATCAAATTGAAAAATATTCACACCATTGGGAGAGACACTAAAATCAACAATGAGAGAACTTATTGCAAATGGACTTATCACCTTACTTGAAGCAAGAAATTGGGAACCAAAAGTGAAACCATCTTAGTGGAATGACCCAGACTATTGTAATTTTCACAAAAACAAAGGACACAAGACAAATGATTGTATGTAGTTAAAAAATCTAGTCCAAGATTTAATTGATAGTAAAAAGGTATTCATAGAAGGGCATCAAACCAACAATGATCATACTACATTTAAGGATCCTTTACCAAATTATGAAAAAGGGAGAATCTTCTTCTACAAACGAAAAAGGTAAAAATGTAAACTACATTTATGATGGAACAATCTTTTGTATTTCTATAGTTAAGAAAGATGATTTCACTAGAAATTAGGTTGATAATGTTGGAACCAATGACATCATACCATTAGATCCGATCCCAAACATAGACCCATCGAACAATCAGATCAATATCATAAAAATTAGGGAAAATCAAGACTACCAACTGGTTAATGTAACGAAAAGGGGGAAATCCAAGGTAATATTGAAAGGAGTTGCATCTAAAACCAATAATCCCCCTTCAATTAGATACAAGATTATCAATCAACTACAGAAAATACCAGCATAGATATCAATATTAGAACTCCTTAAAATCTCACCATCCCATAAGGAGGTTTTGGAACAAGCTCTAGTAGACACCACAGTACCCAATAATCTGGATGTTTGTCAATTTCAAGATATGGTGAGATATTTAACCATGCCTCATTGTATACCATTTTCCGAACAAGATAATGTATCACTTAATCATCCACACAATGCAACACTACATATCAAATTTTTAATCCATAAACATTGTGTTAAATGTGTCCTAATAGATGGTGGATGGTTTACACATTTTCACTTTAAAATTGATCCATGCACTAGGTTATTTTGATGATGCTATCGATAATAGAAGGAAAATAATAATAATAGCCTATGATGAAGAAGAGAGATCCTCCAATGGATTGATCGTGTTACCTATTCAAGTAGGAACAATTGTGAAGAATATAGTTTGTCAAGTGCTAGAGAAAGAGATAACCTATAATATACTTTTGGGACATCCACGGATTCATGAAATGCAAGTGGTGCCTTCAACTTATCATCAGTGTTTAAAATTTCCAGTCAATGGACAAGAAGTAACTATATCAGCCAATTACAACAATCCCCAATATTGTAACACACTTAAAAAATTTCAATAAACTTTTGTGCCCCATAATAGAGAAGAAAGCACTTCTAGTTCCTCCAATGGTGAAAAGAAACTAAACGTTGTATCCAAATAGGTTGAGAAAAAAGGGGCAACCAAAAATACAAGTGTTGTTGATACCACTTTATCAGACAATGAGGGTCACCTAAATTCTCTATCACAAAAATTTCAAGAAAATATCTAGTTGACCGACAAAGGCATGGGAGAATATTCCATTGGGAAATCTTTATGTCTTTTACAACTATTGCCATCTCCAAAATCATATGGGCAACCATCAATAAAGACACAACAATCATCACAAACTACCATAGTTATGGATGAAATATTTGTAAAATTAGGTACTCTAGAAGATGAAGTAGAAGACAAGGCCATCCTCAATTGGCTCTACAGAGACGAAGAAGCATCAACATAAAAAAATATCAACTTAAAGATAGATCGATATGGAAATGGAAAATATATCTTAGAGAAAATGGGGTATGAAGGAAAAGGACCTATTGGAAAAAGAAAAAGGCATCGTAGAACCCATTCAACCTCTTACACTTTAGTCAAAAGAGAAAATGAGACTAGGTTATATAGGGGAATCAAAAGAGGGAATGACTCTGAAGGCTGTTCAAAGAATCCTTCAAATGCGAGATAGTTCTGAAACAGATTCCAATGAGTATGAGTGGGATATTTTCTCTGACGTATCATACAGATACATATAAATTGACGTCATAAAAGAGTATGCACCCACACACAAGGAGGGACAAAGCTCGAGGACTAGACCACTTGTATTTGAATCACAAAATATCAATGACTCAAGTGAGGATGGACAAACATCAAGTGAACTAGATGAATTGGAGGAGATTAATATCGTAGACCTTGACATCACTATTGACAACCCTACAAATATAACTATTGGAACCCTCACTGTCATTGACCTCAGTCAATTTGATGACTTTTTACCCTTAGTACATCTTGAAATTATCGACTAGGAACCAAGTGAACCTATCAATATACCCATTTTTTTGAATGATGATGTTATTGTAAATTTCCTTTCTTGTGATAAACCTAAAAGAAGTTATAATCATAAATCTCATAATGACATGTTCAATCAAGAGGGTGTGAAATCTTCCAGTTGCAAAATCGAAAAAAAGAATAATGGATCTAATGGTGAAAACCATTTAATGGTAGCATTAGATCTCAAAAAAGTAAAAATAAAGAACACATCTAATAGTGAAAACCTCTCCGAGGCACCAAAAGATGGGGGATTTGACACCCTTCCAGAGAATTATCATGAAATATCATCAATACTGGTGGAGCCTACATAGTCTATAAATATTGGCACAATAGAAAAAGAAAAACTTTACATTTGGAAACATCTATGAAAGAATAAGAAAAGATAGAATTTTTCAAGTTCTTTGAGGATAAACGAATTAAATTTTCTTGGTCATACTCTGATATGATAGGTTTAGATCCAAATCTCCTAATGAATCATTTATCTCTACCATTTAGGATAAAACCTATTAAACAAAAACTAAGGAAAACACATCCCCATATTGCCTTGATGGTAAAGGTTGAGTTGAAAAAGTTGTTAGATGTAGGATTCATCAGGTCTATCGATTATGAAGAGTGGATATCTAATATTGTACCTATATCTAAACCAGAAAATAGTATTATAATATGTATTGAATTCAAATATCTCAATAAAGCATGTCCAAAGGATAATTTTCCTTTACCAAACATTCACATCATTGTGGACTTAACAACAAGACATGCCATGTTATTAATAATGGATGGATTCTCAAGTTACAATCAAATGAAGATAGCACTAGATGATTAGGAGAAAACATCATTCACATGTCCATGGGGAAATTTATGTTGGAATGTCATTCCCTTTGGGTTGAAAAATGCAGGGGTCACATATCAGCAAGCAATGACGACCATCTTCCATGACATGATGCATACCTTTACAGAGGATTACGTGGATGATATCTTAGCAAAGTCATATACTAGAGAATGACATCTAGAGATCTTGGGAAATATCTTTACAAGGATGGAAAGGTTCAAAGTTTGATTAAATCCTAAGAAATGTGTCTTTGGTGTCACATCGGCAAAACTCCTAGGATACATAGTTTCAAAAAAGGGTATCAAAGTGGATCCTGCCAAGGTCAAGGCTATAATTGAAATACTACCACCAAAGAATATCAGCCAACTAAGGTCCCTACAAGGTAGGCTACAATCAATCAGGATATTTATCTCCCAATTAGCAGACAAAAGTCATCCATTCAATCACTTGCTACATAAGAATGTCTTGTTCAAATAGGATCAAGGGTGTGAAACAAATTTCAATCAAATAAAACAATATTTGATGTCACCACCCATTTTTCATGCCACCTGTAGAAGAGAGACCATTGTTACTATACATTGCAACAACAAAAATTTCTTTAGGAGCACTATTAGCACAGGAAGATCTTGAAGGAAAGGAACAATTTGTTTACTATATCAGTAGGACTCTAAATGGATATGAGATAAATTAAACCTTCATCAAGAAAGATTGTTTGGCGATGGTATTTTCTACACAACAGTTGCAACATTAAATGTTGACTCACACAATTAGGCTCATATAGAAGAATGATCCATTAAAATATCTACTCAACAAGGCTACTTTAACATGGAGACTAGCCAAGTGGGTCATGATATTAAGTGAATTTGATATCCAGTATGTGGATAGGAGAGCCATCAAAGGTCAAGTGATTTTTGATTAGTTAGCCAAAGCTCCATTAACTGATGATAATCCTATGACAATTGAGTTTCCTAATTCAAACATTCTTATTGGAGGCTATATTTTGATGGGTCATACAAACAATAGGGGTCTGGTTTGGGAATCTTGTTTGTTAAACCTCAAGGACACACCATCCCAAGGTCCTATAGACTCATGTTTCCATGTACCAATAATGTAACTGAGTATGAGGCACTAATCATTGGTATTAAGGAAGAAATTGAATGGAAGATCACATAGCTACAAGTATATGGGGATTCACAACTAGTCATCTATCAAGTAAATGATTACTATTAGACGAATGATGAGAAGTTGATGCCATATAAGAAGTTGATTGATGATCTCAAAAATTACTTTGTGGATATCAATTTTAAACAAATTCCAAGAGCAATAAACAAAGCTACAGATGTTATGGCAATAATTGCTTCTATTACAATTACCAAAAAACATGGTCGTTATGAGTTTATGGTAGAATAAGTGTCTAACCCTACTTTTGATAATACTAAATCTCAAACCATATTCCAATTAGATGACATTGAATCCTCACACTATGGAAAGACCTATGATTACCTAAAAGACAATATCCTTCCTCCTCATCTTTCCAGAAACTAGAAATGCAATTTCATCCACCAAACTGCATGACATACTTTAATAGCCGACATACTTTACCATCGAGGTCTAGATGGTACTCTTCTCTAGTGTCTAGAACATATTGATTATGAGACATCCTTAAGTGAAGTTTGTGAAGGTATCTATGGAACTCATTCAAGTGGGCTAACTCTAGCCAAGAAACTTCTCTATATGGGGTATTAATGTCCGAACATGGAGAAGGAGTCTTATGAGTTTGTTAACAAGTGCAAGAAATTATACATACATTGTAACTTAATCCACTCACCAGCCGAAGAATTGCAACCATTTACTTCAAAATGACCTTTTTTTCAGTGGGGGTTGGACTTGGTAGGAAAAATTAATCCGTCGTCATCCAATGGATACAAGTTCATAATCACAACAACATAATAATTTACAAAGTGGATAGAGGCAGTTCCTTTAACAAAAATCACTGGAAAGTAATTTCTTCTTTCATATTGAATTACCTCATCTGTCAGTATGGCATACCTTAGTCTATTGTCACGGACAATGGTAGACCTTTCAAAAATTAGGATGTCCAAGAACTATGTGAAATTTTTCACATTTAACATTATTTTTCAATACCATAATATCCTTAGGGAAATGGTCAAGTAGAGGCCTCCAACAAAACAATTCTAAAAATTCTAAAGAAAATGGTCAATGATGTTGGATGTGATTGGAAGATTCAACTAAATCTGGCTTTGTGGGAATACCAAAATAGCATCAAAACACCCACAAGAGCTACACCATGTGCCTTGGTATATGGATCAGAGACCATCCTACCGATTGAGGTTGAAATTCCATCACTTTGTGTGTCACTGAAGGGTATAATTTCAGATGAGCATTATAGGGTGTCTAGACTTCAAGAATTGGAATTATTGGATGAACGTCATCAACAAGTGGTCAATCATTTAAAGGCATACCAACAGAGAATGTCCAAAAGCTACAATCATAGGATAAAGCCTAGAGTCTTTCAGGTTGGTGACTTGGTCCTAAAGGAAAACCGTAGAAATCAACAAGACAGAGAAAAGAAAGGGAAATTTGAACCTAACTAGCTAGGTCCTTTTGTTGTCATATCAGTCTATGGATCAGAAGCCTATCAACTGTCAACACCTGAAGGGGATCTTTTTGATGAACCTATCAATAGTATCCATCTCAGAAAGTTATACACTGGAATCACCTTGTGCATGGTTCAAGTCCTGGAGAAATAGTTACCTTGATGAAAACCCGACAAACAGGCGTCTTGGTAAAAGGAAAATGCAAAATAAAAAAAATACAAAATGGAAAAATACAAAAAAAAAACCATAAAGTCTGAAAAAGTGAAATAAAAAAATGTGGCAAAAACCTGTAAACAGGCACTGCTTGTGATTTAAACCAGTAGTTTCATCTATTAGAGGCATGTCATGGTCATTCATTTTTTCCATCATTCAATATCATATCATAACAAACATGGTCATGTCCCACCCTAGCTTGGGGGAAAAATCCTAAACTCACAGGAGGCAATAAACTTGAGCTTAAACAAATAGGCGAAAAATAGTATGATAGAAATGACAAATACAATGATCACAGTGAAACCCAAGGTTGAGCATACATCTAACATCATAACATTTCAAGAAATCAATCATCCATATCAAATAGTTGAATTCAGAATCAAATCAAGACAAATTTTAGGGGGATGATATTCTTATGAATTATGATTTTATCGCTATATAATTGAATGTTCAACATATTGTACTTTGATTATGTTTATAATTTCTTTGGAGCAACTTGATGATGTATGGAACTAGAGAAGCTAGGAAGGAGAATGGTATTTTCATTGTCTATTGTATGTGAATTATCGCAAGATGTGCTCTACAAAGTATCATTGATGACATTCTAAATTTACATAGTATAATGATTCAATTCTTTTTGTTTACACAAGAAATACTTAGGTCATCTTGGTTTAATTATACCTAGATTCTTGTGTTCACTTGCAATATCAAAAATCATGAAAGTAGTACTCAGGTTATCATGGTCTAATTCATACCATCGGTGCTTGTACTCACTTTCAATATTTTAAAGGTTCAATGATGATAAAAAGCATGATAAAATGATTGTTAAGGTGAAAAAAATTGTATATGTATTTTTGCATGATTACATTAGGTTTCATCCATGATAGCTTTGCATTGCAGAGTATTTTTCTCCAAAGACAGGTAACCAATTCATAAAAGTTGTTAATTTTCTTATTAAAAGATTTGAGCATACTTGACATTAACAAAAACATCATCGTTATCATATAGCTGCATAATAATTTCATTTGCAAAACATATTTATAGCATCATAATTATTATTTCATCATTCACATATTCCATCATATATTTTGCATCATATCATATTTGTCAAATCATCACATCATAAAATTGCATCAAAAAAACTATAAAAAAAAACTCTCTATGTAGATGCATATTCATTCATCATTATCATATCATCATTACATACATTAAAAGAAGTACCATTATTATCATCTTTCATTCATCCCTTTTTCATATCATATATTTGCATTAATCATCTATCATTGAAATGTCACATCCATAATCAAGCATATGGTTACATTATCATGTAATCAAATAAATAAATCATCATACAAATGTCAATCCATGTAAAATAACTACATACATCATGCACCTATACATCATCATTATTCACATCATGCATACATTCGAACATCATAAATCATATCATATCACATGATCATTAAATGAATTCATAACATATCATGTAGATCATCACATAACATATAGAATAGGGAAATTAAATGCATCCATCATAAAACCATATAGAAAAAATATAGATCGATCAATCCACCGCATATCATATAGATCTTAAAAAAATAATATCAAGTATACAATGATGTCTGAAATAAAAGGAGATAAAACATAAAAAATGGTTGCAAATCAAAAAACTAGAGTATACATCATGTCTCATATATCATAGGATCACATCATAAAACTATGAATTGCTACCTCCAGATGGTGTAGGAATCTTTGGGATAGTACCTCCCCCACTAGATGTACCAAGATCTCTCAGATCTCTCTATGGAGGCTGAGTCACACCCTCACTAACAGTCCTAGAATGAGTCCTTCCTGATTGAGACTATGCGTAACTAACTCTCTGCTCAGAGGGAACATCATCATGGTATCAACCTCTATAAAAATCCACCTCTCTGCCAACATGGAGAACCTCTTGCATGTAATCACCCATGTTGGTACCATCTGCTAATATTTTTAGTCTATCGATGGTATTCTACGCCTACTCTGCAACCCGTCTAGCTACATCTCACCTTGCTACCAACTATCCATGTACCTATGCAAGAGCCTATGCATGAGCCTGGGTCTGTGTTTGCATATGAGTCTGAGTCTATGCTAACAAACCTTGAGTCTATACCAACTTCCCATGTAAGGTCTATACCTACATGTGTAAACTTGCAATCTTAGTCTACTGATACTGTGATGGTACCCCATCCATGTACCTATGCAAGAGCCTATGCATGAGCCTGGGTCTGTGTTTGCATATGAGTCTGAGTCTATGCTAACAAACCTTGAGTCTATACCAACTTCCCATGTAAGGTCTATACCTACATGTGTAAACTTGCAATCTTAGTCTACTGATACTGTGATGGTACCCCAATATGCACATGCTTCTTAGAGGGAGCTACCAGTGATTGCCTCTTACGAGACACAATAAAATTTTGAACATCAACATCTCAACCTGACTCACCACCACTATCATCATATCCACCACCCTCATCATCTCCACCACTCTCATCTCCATCATCATCCCCACCACCACCTCCTCCATCATCACCACTATCACCATATCCCTCATCGTCATCACTATCCTCCTCCTCTAAAGGTAAGGGCACTGGCTCATCAGGAACAACAATCCCTGGAAAGGGATGTAAAATTAGATACTCTGCATAATTTTATGTGATAGGAGCCTCAATAATATCTAGAAGAATGCCCCAAAATACAGGCTATAGAGCCTGGTACTCCTGGATGATGACATCATCTAAGAGACAGGGTTCCCAATCTGCAACATCTATCTATCAATGACCATAATGAGAAACACCCTGGGGCATGCCCTGTACGATACCATTCTATCTGAGTACCCTCCTCAGTAGAAATCTCTCCAACACCCATTGAATCCAACCAATCAGTAGCAATGACTAAGCGAGATATGGCATCTGAATATCATCATCCTAGTGCTCGCAATCGAGATAAGGCCACTGTGTGATAGTCTCAACATCATCCAAAACTCCCCTCCGATGCTCTAGCTTACCCAATTGAGGCTAAGTAAGATGACCTATATAAATATGCACATATGACCTCATGGCTAGTCTTTGTCTCACCATCACTAGATGTTTAACAACTATGTGTTCCCACACCCACACTTGTAATAATGTAACACCTATCAAAAAAATGTGACCTCAGAGGTAGACAACCAAATGTAAATCATGATAAATATGGGCAAGCATACACATGACACATGCATAGGTGGTACCATGCACAATAATACTCTCTAATGCACAACCCCAATCAACAGAAAGTCCCTTTGACATGCAATCAGGACAAAGGAAGCCTCCAATGAAACCAACGAGAATTGAAGGCAGGGTAGCATAAGCTTCAACCATCTCACACCATGGAATCTCATACCCATAAATATGTTCAGCTTGAAATACTTTGTGGAGAGCATCAGTCCCACCCTTCTCTGTAGAATAATATAACACAAGATCACTAATAAAAAGAATCCTCAAAATCCTCCATACATCCTCAGGAGTGACGTTCATCTCGCCAGTAGGAAGGTGGAAGGTATTATGCTCGCTATGCCACCTCTCTCCTAGGGTTGTCAGAAGACCCTAATTAATCCTAATCTGGGGCATATATAAGAGAGATTCCAAACCAAAACATGTAATCATAACTATCTCAAGCTGCACTAGCTACGGTATCAAATCGAAAGTCGTAGGAAATCGCTCATTAACTTGGAGGTTCGTCAAAGCCTCCTATCATCACAAAAATTTTGAAGGTCAGGAATCTTTGGTCAAATTATCAAACATCAATCAGCCTATCAAATCTAAATAGCTCTAGTGAGACTTTGATCAAATATCATGAGAAATCATTGAATCAACCTCACCTATCATGAGGTCAATCATCAATCTTAAAAATTGTATCTCGCCTATCATGAGGTCAATTAAATCAAATCAACCTTGCCTATCATGAGGTATATCAATCAAACTATACTTATTCCTCACCTATCATGAGGTTAATTGTCATCATCAATCATCAAATTTTCCTATCATCATGAGGTTAAACATAATCTACTCTATAAAGATCATCAATCATATCAAACCAATGGCTAACATGATTGACATTTGACAAAATCAAGGACAAAATTGATAAAATACAACATTCTGACTTAGATGCATGAAAACAGTGTTTTGATATGCTAGAACATTCCATGTGCCATTTTAGTTGGTCAACATGCTAAAACAGGCAGCCAATGCACCATATCAGCCTATGCGCCATCTTATCCTACCAATGTGCTACAAAATCTATCTTAGGCGCTAAACCATTATATGTGCTACTTTAGCCCACAGACACACTAAATTATCTAACCTAAGCGCTAAATCAATGGACACACTATTTCATCCTATGTACATGCTAAAACATATATCCAATGCGCTAATCTGGTGAAGCACTAAAATAGAAATCCTAAGTGCCACTTTCGGCCTCCAATGCACTAAAAGAATTCAAATTTTTGAAAACCAAATTAAACGCATGAAATTCAAAATGCACGAAAAATGAAGAGGTTCATGGGTACATACCTGTGGTCCGTACGGGGCTAGGTGGTTGTGTCAATGAACGTGCTTGAAACAGTGAGTGTGGTAAGGAATTGGCATTTTGCTCCAAATTTCTCAAATTCACTCTCTCTCAAATTTTGAAAACTCAACATGCAAAAATGAATTCAAAATCACCCTTTTAAGCTTTTTAATAGGTTAATTGAAGGGATTTTAGTGGGATTTATTTAATTTATTTATTGGAGGATTAATTCAACTTCAACATAGGGGCATTTTCACAACTATTTGTTGGGAGATAAATTATTTAATTATCAAATCTTTATCAAATTATAAAAAATTAATGAAAAAGAAATTAAAAAATATATATAAAAAAAATAAAATAAAAAAATCATCAATTTATCTCTAGAGGGGGCATATATCCATCATCATAGAAAAATCAACATGAGGGGCATAACTGGAAAAAATTTCGTCGATACTAACAGCAGCAACAAAAGTTTCTTTGAAGCAATGCATAAACACATCACTTCAAAGAGGGGAAAAATGTATACACCTAAAAATGGTTTGGATAATCTAATTAATTAAATACGATTTATTTGATTAATTAACCTTTAATTATTCTACTATTAAATAAATAGAAATATTTATTTATATAGTTCACTATTAATTCTTAAATCTCTATTATATTATTTCTTCTTAATTAAATAAATAAAGTTTAATACTTTGTTTTGTTTAATTATCATTATTATATTTTTTATATCAATTATCATATTTCTTCCATATTTATTTAATAAACATAGACTTCTAAAGTTTGTTTTATTAAATTAAATATATTCTTTCCTAAATTGAATAAATCTAAATATTCAATTGAAATATATTCTACAACTAATCATATTCACCTACCAAATCAGATATGATATGTCTAATTAATTCATCTAAACCTTCACATGCAAATTTGGAGAAAAATTTGCAAGCAACTCCTTCATCTTCTTCCGTGAATTATTCCTATCCTCTGGTCAAGTGTTTTTGTGGGGAGGAAAAATCTCCATAATCAGCTCCATATCCTTCATCCTTCACCTTTGAATCCTCAGGATTGAATCCAAACCTCTACTTTGCTGCCCCTTCATAAATATGTTGTCGGGAATCTATAAATACAACCTCGTTCTACAAGAAAAGGATCCTCAACTTTGTGCAATCTTACTCTACAGAAATAGCATTTGAGCAATAGCAATAGCAAATAATTTTAGAGTAGCAACCATAATCATGGATTTTCATTTAGCTGCATCTTAGTTTACAATTGTTTCTTTTATCAGCTTCATGTCAATTAAGATTATAGTAGCATCAATATCATTAAATCATCATCATATAGGATTAGATTCTTGCATTTAAGAAGCATCTCATCCTCTAGATTGGCATTTTAATAGTCACAATGCTTACCAAATCTAAGAGCCCTATGATTTAATAAATCTTTGGAGATAGAGAGCAATATGACGCTTTCAAGAGTTTTAGTGTTTTTATTAGATTAATATCTTATTAATTCTCTTGATATAATTTCTTATTAAGAAGTGTTGTTAGTTATTTTACTATTTTACTTATTTCACACTTACATAGAAAAATGTATCCCTCTACATTTTCACACTTGTTTAGGCCCTCCCTACTAAAATTAGGATTCTTTATGCCTTATTTGGTCTTATTTTGCATCTACAAACCTTATTTAATGCATCTTTTTTAGGATAATATTGAAACATATCAAATGACCACTCATCATTTAATGATTTTGGTTTGTATGCCTCAGATTTAGTGATCTAGGACTCATACACCACCTTGGGTATATGGGTCCCGCCTAGGTTTCAGGGCCTAAACTTGAATTTGGCATAAAACATAACATTTCTTTAAATTTGTGTCCCAAGCTTAGCCTATATGCCCTAACTAGTGTATGAGTCATTCTTAGCTTGGACCTATTTTCAATTCAATTCTTAGTGGGATTTAATTCTCCTAGATTTGATGTCTGCTTGTAGTGTTGTAATTTTAGGAAATTTGGCATAAAAAATTATAAATACAAGGTTATTTCACATATTTTCTCCTAGAAATTTTATGATCACAAGAGAATTCAAGAGTATTCAAGAGTGATTATCATGTATTTTGGAGTATATTCAGGAATCAAGCATCATTTCAAAGTCATCATGTATCATGTTTGTTTTTGAGCGAACATTTGTAATGTAGGTTCTTATGATTCAAGTAAGTATTCAAGTCAAGATTCATGAAATTTAATCCAGAGTCAATATCTACATTCATGCTAGACATTGTATAAAAAATTGCAACCTTTTGTAGAAGGGTTTTGTGGCTTGCAACATAGCATATTGTTTTTTCATCATTCACTCATTCTATTTGATTTCATTTCAAGGTTTGATTACCAAAATGGGGTTTGACCAAAGAAAACCCCCATCCACTAAGAAAATAATATGTTTCCCTCTCTTTGATGTGTGATTTGCAGATCTAGGTTGAAAATCCATTGAAGAGAAAGATTGGAGAAAATTACATTGCAAAGTTGTCAAATTTGTCATCTACATTGGAAGACCACAAAATGTCACCTACAAGTTGTAATTTAGTGTTTGAGAATTAGAAATTTGATAGGAGAGAAGCTACAGGATAATATTAAAGGATATCAAAGTTTTAGATCAACCCAAATATTGAGACTAAATCACCACTTGTGGCATATGAGTCCCAGTATATGATATTTCAATAATTTTATGTAGATCTTGGTTTAGCAGTTCCAAATTCTAGTTCTGGATTGAAACCCTAAATTGGGACGAAATCACCCCTACTAGCATATGAGTCCCAATTTTCTTCTAAAAGGTGGAAAATTGTTTAAGGGATTCTAGGGTTTTGAACCTAGAATGATAATCTTCACTCACTTTCACTCAAGAACAAACCCTTGAGATCTCAAAGCAAAAGAGAAAGAGATCTTGCAAGAGGGATTTTCTAGGGGTTTAATATGATCTAATAAGGGTTTCACCACCAATTTTAGACTTGGAAAAGATAATGAAATGCAAGATGAAATGAAAAACCCTAATTAAATGCAAAGTAACACTAAATAGTCTAGTAAAATGAATGAAGCAACACAAAAAAACTATAAAATAAAATGTGTGCACCTAGACATTTGGAGATGGAAATATGGAGGCCTCAATCATTGAAAATTCTACTTTTACTGTTGACTGGGACTCATTTGCCAACCTGGGAAAATCAGTCCTATTTTTAGAAAACTACATAGGAGATGGTTTCGAACAAAAGGGTATCTGAATCTGCAAATATCTCTATTAGATAACTACAGTGGGACTCATTCACCACTTTTGGTGAATCAGTCCACTTCTACTTTTCCAGGGATTCAAATTTTGGATCTGTGCCTCTCAGTCTACTTTGTTCTTCCTGATTGGTTTCTGGATCTGAAGTTGCAATTTGTGACCTGCATATGATCTCCAATGTTGCCCAAGGCTTGTAGACAACTTTGCAAACTTTGAGCTCCTGAAAACTTTTCTCCAATATTTCTCCTTAAGAAATCTACACCTAGACTTGTAAATCACACACAAAGGAGAGGGGAAAATGTTGTTGGGTTAGTGGATAGGGTTTTTCCTTGGTCAAACCCCTTGTTGGTAATTAAACCTTGAAATGCAATCAAATAGGAATGGATAATAATGAATGATGAATGAACTAATGAAAATGTTGCAACTCACCAAACCCTTCAATAAAGTTCTACAAATATGCTTGAGATGGCTCCAATGGATGTAGATCTTGATCCTTTCTTGAATGAAAAAATTGCTTGAATCATGAAATCCTACATCATAATTGTTAGCACAATGACAAACATGATGTATGAACTCTTTGACATGATGATTGATACTTGAAGAATTCTCTAGAATGATTGATACTGCCCTTGAATGCTCTTCAATTCTCTTGTGAACTCAATTTGCTAGTTTGAATGCTCTCACAAAAGTCTTAGGTCACTTGATTGCTTGTTAAGAGAAAATTAGTGAAATAACCTTTTATTTATACTCAATTATGCAAGAATTCCCAAAATTACAACACTACAAGCCAACATCAGATCTAAGAGAATAAAATCCCACCAAAATTTTTAATTAACTTTGATTTTGGGCCACACGGGACTCATTCACCCAAGATGGTGAATGAGTCCCATCTGGCATAATGTATGGGACTGAAATCAAATGTTCTTAGAAAGGTGTAAAAATAGTCTTGGGACCAAAAAATCTAGGTGGGACTCATTCACACAATGTGGCAAATGAGTCCCAAATCACTAAATTTAGGCCATTTAGATTTAAAACATTTGAATTATGATTGGGTATTGATTGGTCTCGAGATTATCCTTGAAAAGATGTAATAAATGAGGCTTGTGGATACAAAATGGGGCCAATTAAAGTATAAGAAAGCCCAATTATTAATGGAAACCCTAGAGAAGTGTGAAAGTGTGTCAAAACAGTTTGCAACACCCTAAATAATGAAAGATTAAGATTTAAAAAGAGATTTATTAGATATAGTTAATCAATAAAACCTTAGAAAAGTGTGAAAATGAGTTACAACACTTCACAACACTTTAGAAAAGTACCATTTTAAGTTCATTAGTTCACAAGGGCCGAAGAACTAATGTGAATGTGTAAACCACATTACAACACTAAATCGAGGAAACATTAAGCCCAATTCAACAAGGAGAGCCCAAAGAAGTGTGAAAATGTCCTGATGACATTTTTAGACACTACATTTAGCCCCAAATTTAGTGAGAGGATGGACTTTCTTCAAATTCACACTAAAATAGGAAAACACACACATCAAGAGGGGTTCAAATGTACCAATGCCAATAAGATGGGATGAAAACTATCAAGAGCCCCTAGGATCAAGATCCCAAGACAAATTAACAAGGGCACAAAAGAACAAACATGATAATGATATAAAGAGCAACAACAAAGCACAAGAATGAATTTTCAAAGATGAAAAGGAGAAAAGGTGAAAGGTAAAAGACTCAAATCAATCTTTGACCATTTATCCATCATGATGCGGATCCGATCTAGGTTGTTTGTCCAAAAAATGCATACTCATTCTGAGGCAACGAAACACCTAGTTGTCCATTAGGTGAGAAACATAAACGCATAGCTAGTATGCACTCACACACATGCAAGTGGCTATGGGGAAATCCATGCCTCATTTGGGCTTCCACTCAAACAATACCAAAGTATACCTCCTAATAACTTTAATAAGGTGCCACACAAAAGGAATGATTTTCAAGCTTCATGAGACAAGAAAAAACTTTGTATTCTTGGAGCTCATGAACAAACCAAATGGCTCCACAGGCATGTAAGTTATATTATGCAAGGTGGCCATATAATTATAAATTAAAATAGTAACATTCAAAGGAGTCTTTCTTAGTTCACGTGAGGTCTTTAACTTAGGGAAAATTGTGCCTAATGTCTCCAAGAGAGGACCAATCAAAGAATAGAAGAGTCACAACTTAGGGGATGTAGTGTGTCACATCAAGCCACTAAGTGGAATGTAATATGCTAAGAGATATCATGCTCTTGAGGGACATCAAACCCATTGTTATCCATAAACAGAAAAAAACTTCATATGAAGTAAGAAAACTACACAAGGAACCATGAAAAAGAAAATGCAAAAGAATAATGCCAATGTATGCCCCCACTTTAAAGAAATTGCTAAACACCATACTGTGAGAAATTAATTTAAAGTAGCAAATGATAAATGCAAAAAAATTAGACTTGAGAGCTAACTTGGAAATCCCTATACCAAGTCATATGTTTCCAAATGAGCTACATCATGTAAAAGAAAAAGAAAAGAGAGGGGTTTCCCCCAAAATGAAAACACCAAACACATAAGGGATCTATGGATTTTGGGTTAGTATGTTCTTGCTGCAATGTGTATAGAGAGCTCAGAACTATCATCATTCCCCAAATACACATAGAACTGGAAGAATGGAACAAAGAGAGAGAAAAACAAAGAAAGAGTATTCTGGGTAAACATGGAAGAAACATGAGTGTCTCGATGCCTTGCATCATCCCCAAAAGGAAAATACAAGAAAAATTAAAATAAATAAAGAAAAGAAAAGGAAAGGAAAAGATTTTGAGTCAACATGGAAGAGACATAGGGTGTCTTGACACCTTGTGTCATCCCCAAAAGGAAAGTACAATACAAATGAAAACTAGTAAAAGGAAAAAAATGAAAGGTTTACAACATAGAGAAGAATTAAGGTACAAATAGATGAATGTCACAAAGAGAGAGAGATACATCAAACAAAATTTCACAGGGGATCACATTACACACATGAAATCACACAAAAGAAAATGAAAAAAGAATAATTCAAAAGACTATTAAAGCACATGTGAGTGAACCTATAAGAAAGTCATCTACATCCCAATCATGTTCATTGTATATAGATGGTGAAAAACTAGCTAGACGAACAATAGCAAGTGTTGAACTAGGGAAAAGACCAAGTTCAACACTCTTTGTAG
This sequence comes from Sequoiadendron giganteum, assembly GCA_007115665.2. Taxonomy (NCBI): domain Eukaryota; kingdom Viridiplantae; phylum Streptophyta; class Pinopsida; order Cupressales; family Cupressaceae; genus Sequoiadendron; species Sequoiadendron giganteum. The sequence goes on along the minus strand of CM021109.1, from coordinate 260,269,043 downwards.
GAGATTTGTCATCTAATCTCATGGAAGAGGAAACAAATGTATTCAATTCATTATGCACCTCTTTTTCAATTTTAACAACCTCGTCATCATCATCCAAATTGATCACAATAGGAGATCGAATGATAATATCTAAAGAAGGCTTAAACTCTTGTTGTGTTTTTTGTATTGGACTATTTTATTTCAATAAAGGGGAAGTTTGGTCATGTATTGCTTCAGTCAAGTTTGGATTTTGATTTTATTTGTTTAATTCTTCATGTATCTTGCAAGAACGGGCACACCGTCTATGCCTATGCTCTCTAGCACCTCTATTTATTTTAGTTTTGTTTTCATTTTTCATTGGTGTAGGA
>CM021109.1:260208202-260268596 GCA_007115665.2 Sequoiadendron giganteum | reverse complement strand
CACCTTTTCTCCTTTTCATCTTTGAAAATTCATTCTTGTGCTTTGTTGTTGCTCTTTATATCATTATCATGTTTGTTCTTTTGTGCCCTTGTTAATTTGTCTTGGGATCTTGATCCTAGGGGCTCTTGATAGTTTTCATCCCATCTTATTGGCATTGGTACATTTGAACCCCTCTTGATGTGTGTGTTTTCCTATTTTAGTGTGAATTTGAAGAAAGTCCATCCTCTCACTAAATTTGGGGCTAAATGTAGTGTCTAAAAATGTCATCAGGACATTTTCACACTTCTTTGGGCTCTCCTTGTTGAATTGGGCTTAATGTTTCCTCGATTTAGTGTTGTAATGTGGTTTACACATTCACATTAGTTCTTCGGCCCTTGTGAACTAATGAACTTAAAATGGTACTTTTCTAAAGTGTTGTGAAGTGTTGTAACTCATTTTCACACTTTTCTAAGGTTTTATTGATTAACTATATCTAATAAATCTCTTTTTAAATCTTAATCTTTCATTATTTAGGGTGTTGCAAACTGTTTTGACACACTTTCACACTTCTCTAGGGTTTCCATTAATAATTGGGCTTTCTTATACTTTAATTGGCCCCATTTTGTATCCACAAGCCTCATTTATTACATCTTTTCAAGGATAATCTCGAGACCAATCAATACCCAATCATAATTCAAATGTTTTAAATCTAAATGGCCTAAATTTAGTGATTTGGGACTCATTTGCCACATTGTGTGAATGAGTCCCACCTAGATTTTTTGGTCCCAAGACTATTTTTACACCTTTCTAAGAACATTTGATTTCAGTCCCATACATTATGCCAGATGGGACTCATTCACCATCTTGGGTGAATGAGTCCCGTGTGGCCCAAAATCAAAGTTAATTAAAAATTTTGGTGGGATTTTATTCTCTTAGATCTGATGTTGGCTTGTAGTGTTGTAATTTTGGGAATTCTTGCATAATTGAGTATAAATAAAAGGTTATTTCACTAATTTTCTCTTAACAAGCAATCAAGTGACCTAAGACTTTTGTGAGAGCATTCAAACTAGCAAATTGAGTTCACAAGAGAATTGAAGAGCATTCAAGGGCAGTATCAATCATTCTAGAGAATTCTTCAAGTATCAATCATCATGTCAAAGAGTTCATACATCATGTTTGTCATTGTGCTAACAATTATGATGTAGGATTTCATGATTCAAGCAATTTTTTCATTCAAGAAAGGATCAAGATCTACATCCATTGGAGCCATCTCAAGCATATTTGTAGAACTTTATTGAAGGGTTTGGTGAGTTGCAACATTTTCATTAGTTCATTCATCATTCATTATTATCCATTCCTATTTGATTGCATTTCAAGGTTTAATTACCAACAAGGGGTTTGACCAAGGAAAAACCCTATCCACTAACCCAACAACATTTTCCCCTCTCCTTTGTGTGTGATTTACAAGTCTAGGTGTAGATTTCTTAAGGAGAAATATTGGAGAAAAGTTTTCAGGAGCTCAAAGTTTGCAAAGTTGTCTACAAGCCTTGGGCAACATTGGAGATCATATGCAGGTCACAAATTGCAACTTCAGATCCAGAAACCAATCAGGAAGAACAAAGTAGACTGAGAGGCACAGATCCAAAATTTGAATCCCTGGAAAAGTAGAAGTGGACTGATTCACCAAAAGTGGTGAATGAGTCCCACTGTAGTTATCTAATAGAGATATTTGCAGATTCAGATACCCTTTTGTTCGAAACCATCTCCTATGTAGTTTTCTAAAAATAGGACTGATTTTCCCAGGTTGGCAAATGAGTCCCAGTCAACAGTAAAAGTAGAATTTTCAATGATTGAGGCCTCCATATTTCCATCTCCAAATGTCTAGGTGCACACATTTTATTTTATAGTTTTTTTGTGTTGCTTCATTCATTTTACTAGACTATTTAGTGTTACTTTGCATTTAATTAGGGTTTTTCATTTCATCTTGCATTTCATTATCTTTTCCAAGTCTAAAATTGGTGGTGAAACCCTTATTAGATCATATTAAACCCCTAGAAAATCCCTCTTGCAAGATCTCTTTCTCTTTTGCTTTGAGATCTCAAGGGTTTGTTCTTGAGTGAAAGTGAGTGAAGATTATCATTCTAGGTTCAAAACCCTAGAATCCCTTAAACAATTTTCCACCTTTTAGAAGAAAATTGGGACTCATATGCTAGTAGGGGTGATTTCGTCCCAATTTAGGGTTTCAATCCAGAACTAGAATTTGGAACTGCTAAACCAAGATCTACATAAAATTATTGAAATATCATATACTGGGACTCATATGCCACAAGTGGTGATTTAGTCTCAATATTTGGGTTGATCTAAAACTTTGATATCCTTTAATATTATCCTGTAGCTTCTCTCCTATCAAATTTCTAATTCTCAAACACTAAATTACAACTTGTAGGTGACATTTTGTGGTCTTCCAATGTAGATGACAAATTTGACAACTTTGCAATGTAATTTTCTCCAATCTTTCTCTTCAATGGATTTTCAACCTAGATCTGCAAATCACACATCAAAGAGAGGGAAACATATTATTTTCTTAGTGGATGGGGGTTTTCTTTGGTCAAACCCCATTTTGGTAATCAAACCTTGAAATGAAATCAAATAGAATGAGTGAATGATGAAAAAACAATATGCTATGTTGCAAGCCACAAAACCCTTCTACAAAAGGTTGCAATTTTTTATACAATGTCTAGCATGAATGTAGATATTGACTCTGGATTAAATTTCATGAATCTTGACTTGAATACTTACTTGAATCATAAGAACCTACATTACAAATGTTCGCTCAAAAACAAACATGATACATGATGACTTTGAAATGATGCTTGATTCCTGAATATACTCCAAAATACATGATAATCACTCTTGAATACTCTTGAATTCTCTTGTGATCATAAAATTTCTAGGAGAAAATATGTGAAATAACCTTGTATTTATAATTTTTTATGCCAAATTTCCTAAAATTACAACACTACAAGCAGACATCAAATCTAGGAGAATTAAATCCCACTAAGAATTGAATTGAAAATAGGTCCAAGCTAAGAATGACTCATACACTAGTTAGGGCATATAGGCTAAGCTTGGGACACAAATTTAAAGAAATGTTATGTTTTATGCCAAATTCAAGTTTAGGCCCTGAAACCTAGGCGGGACCCATATACCCAAGGTGGTGTATGAGTCCTAGATCACTAAATCTGAGGCATACAAACCAAAATCATTAAATGATGAGTGGTCATTTGATATGTTTCAATATTATCCTAAAAAAGATGCATTAAATAAGGTTTGTAGATGCAAAATAAGACCAAATAAGGCATAAAGAATCCTAATTTTAGTAGGGAGGGCCTAAACAAGTGTGAAAATGTAGAGGGATACATTTTTCTATGTAAGTGTGAAATAAGTAAAATAGTAAAATAACTAACAACACTTCTTAATAAGAAATTATATCAAGAGAATTAATAAGATATTAATCTAATAAAAACACTAAAACTCTTGAAAGCGTCATATTGCTCTCTATCTCCAAAGATTTATTAAATCATAGGGCTCTTAGATTTGGTAAGCATTGTGACTATTAAAATGCCAATCTAGAGGATGAGATGCTTCTTAAATGCAAGAATCTAATCCTATATGATGATGATTTAATGATATTGATGCTACTATAATCTTAATTGACATGAAGCTGATAAAAGAAACAATTGTAAACTAAGATGCAGCTAAATGAAAATCCATGATTATGGTTGCTACTCTAAAATTATTTGCTATTGCTATTGCTCAAATGCTATTTCTGTAGAGTAAGATTGCACAAAGTTGAGGATCCTTTTCTTGTAGAACGAGGTTGTATTTATAGATTCCCGACAACATATTTATGAAGGGGCAGCAAAGTAGAGGTTTGGATTCAATCCTGAGGATTCAAAGGTGAAGGATGAAGGATATGGAGCTGATTATGGAGATTTTTCCTCCCCACAAAAACACTTGACCAGAGGATAGGAATAATTCACGGAAGAAGATGAAGGAGTTGCTTGCAAATTTTTCTCCAAATTTGCATGTGAAGGTTTAGATGAATTAATTAGACATATCATATCTGATTTGGTAGGTGAATATGATTAGTTGTAGAATATATTTCAATTGAATATTTAGATTTATTCAATTTAGGAAAGAATATATTTAATTTAATAAAACAAACTTTAGAAGTCTATGTTTATTAAATAAATATGGAAGAAATATGATAATTGATATAAAAAATATAATAATGATAATTAAACAAAACAAAGTATTAAACTTTATTTATTTAATTAAGAAGAAATAATATAATAGAGATTTAAGAATTAATAGTGAACTATATAAATAAATATTTCTATTTATTTAATAGTAGAATAATTAAAGGTTAATTAATCAAATAAATCGTATTTAATTAATTAGATTATCCAAACCATTTTTAGGTGTATACATTTTTCCCCTCTTTGAAGTGATGTGTTTATGCATTGCTTCAAAGAAACTTTTGTTGCTGCTGTTAGTATCGACGAAATTTTTTCCAGTTATGCCCCTCATGTTGATTTTTCTATGATGATGGATATATGCCCCCTCTAGAGATAAATTGATGATTTTTTTATTTTATTTTTTTTATATATATTTTTTAATTTCTTTTTCATTAATTTTTTATAATTTGATAAAGATTTGATAATTAAATAATTTATCTCCCAACAAATAGTTGTGAAAATGCCCCTATGTTGAAGTTGAATTAATCCTCCAATAAATAAATTAAATAAATCCCACTAAAATCCCTTCAATTAACCTATTAAAAAGCTTAAAAGGGTGATTTTGAATTCATTTTTGCATGTTGAGTTTTCAAAATTTGAGAGAGAGTGAATTTGAGAAATTTGGAGCAAAATGCCAATTCCTTACCACACTCACTGTTTCAAGCACGTTCATTGACACAACCACCTAGCCCCGTACGGACCACAGGTATGTACCCATGAACCTCTTCATTTTTCGTGCATTTTGAATTTCATGCGTTTAATTTGGTTTTCAAAAATTTGAATTCTTTTAGTGCATTGGAGGCCGAAAGTGGCACTTAGGATTTCTATTTTAGTGCTTCACCAGATTAGCGCATTGGATATATGTTTTAGCATGTACATAGGATGAAATAGTGTGTCCATTGATTTAGCGCTTAGGTTAGATAATTTAGTGTGTCTGTGGGCTAAAGTAGCACATATAATGGTTTAGCGCCTAAGATAGATTTTGTAGCACATTGGTAGGATAAGATGGCGCATAGGCTGATATGGTGCATTGGCTGCCTGTTTTAGCATGTTGACCAACTAAAATGGCACATGGAATGTTCTAGCATATCAAAACACTGTTTTCATGCATCTAAGTCAGAATGTTGTATTTTATCAATTTTGTCCTTGATTTTGTCAAATGTCAATCATGTTAGCCATTGGTTTGATATGATTGATGATCTTTATAGAGTAGATTATGTTTAACCTCATGATGATAGGAAAATTTGATGATTGATGATGACAATTAACCTCATGATAGGTGAGGAATAAGTATAGTTTGATTGATATACCTCATGATAGGCAAGGTTGATTTGATTTAATTGACCTCATGATAGGCGAGATACAATTTTTAAGATTGATGATTGACCTCATGATAGGTGAGGTTGATTCAATGATTTCTCATGATATTTGATCAAAGTCTCACTAGAGCTATTTAGATTTGATAGGCTGATTGATGTTTGATAATTTGACCAAAGATTCCTGACCTTCAAAATTTTTGTGATGATAGGAGGCTTTGACGAACCTCCAAGTTAATGAGCGATTTCCTACGACTTTCGATTTGATACCGTAGCTAGTGCAGCTTGAGATAGTTATGATTACATGTTTTGGTTTGGAATCTCTCTTATATATGCCCCAGATTAGGATTAATTAGGGTCTTCTGACAACCCTAGGAGAGAGGTGGCATAGCGAGCATAATACCTTCCACCTTCCTACTGGCGAGATGAACGTCACTCCTGAGGATGTATGGAGGATTTTGAGGATTCTTTTTATTAGTGATCTTGTGTTATATTATTCTACAGAGAAGGGTGGGACTGATGCTCTCCACAAAGTATTTCAAGCTGAACATATTTATGGGTATGAGATTCCATGGTGTGAGATGGTTGAAGCTTATGCTACCCTGCCTTCAATTCTCGTTGGTTTCATTGGAGGCTTCCTTTGTCCTGATTGCATGTCAAAGGGACTTTCTGTTGATTGGGGTTGTGCATTAGAGAGTATTATTGTGCATGGTACCACCTATGCATGTGTCATGTGTATGCTTGCCCATATTTATCATGATTTACATTTGGTTGTCTACCTCTGAGGTCACATTTTTTTGATAGGTGTTACATTATTACAAGTGTGGGTGTGGGAACACATAGTTGTTAAACATCTAGTGATGGTGAGACAAAGACTAGCCATGAGGTCATATGTGCATATTTATATAGGTCATCTTACTTAGCCTCAATTGGGTAAGCTAGAGCATCGGAGGGGAGTTTTGGATGATGTTGAGACTATCACACAGTGGCCTTATCTCGATTGCGAGCACTAGGATGATGATATTCAGATGCCATATCTCGCTTAGTCATTGCTACTGATTGGTTGGATTCAATGGGTGTTGGAGAGATTTCTACTGAGGAGGGTACTCAGATAGAATGGTATCGTACAGGGCATGCCCCAGGGTGTTTCTCATTATGGTCATTGATAGATAGATGTTGCAGATTGGGAACCCTGTCTCTTAGATGATGTCATCATCCAGGAGTACCAGGCTCTATAGCCTGTATTTTGGGGCATTCTTCTAGATATTATTGAGGCTCCTATCACATAAAATTATGCAGAGTATCTAATTTTACATCCCTTTCCAGGGATTGTTGTTCCTGATGAGCCAGTGCCCTTACCTTTAGAGGAGGAGGATAGTGATGACGATGAGGGATATGGTGATAGTGGTGATGATGGAGGAGGTGGTGGTGGGGATGATGATGGAGATGAGAGTGGTGGAGATGATGAGGGTGGTGGATATGATGATAGTGGTGGTGAGTCAGGTTGAGATGTTGATGTTCAAAATTTTATTGTGTCTCGTAAGAGGCAATCACTGGTAGCTCCCTCTAAGAAGCATGTGCATATTGGGGTACCATCACAGTATCAGTAGACTAAGATTGCAAGTTTACACATGTAGGTATAGACCTTACATGGGAAGTTGGTATAGACTCAAGGTTTGTTAGCATAGACTCAGACTCATATGCAAACACAGACCCAGGCTCATGCATAGGCTCTTGCATAGGTACATGGATAGTTGGTAGCAAGGTGAGATGTAGCTAGACGGGTTGCAGAGTAGGCGTAGAATACCATCGATAGACTAAAAATATTAGCAGATGGTACCAACATGGGTGATTACATGCAAGAGGTTCTCCATGTTGGCAGAGAGGTGGATTTTTATAGAGGTTGATACCATGATGATGTTCCCTCTGAGCAGAGAGTTAGTTACGCATAGTCTCAATCAGGAAGGACTCATTCTAGGACTGTTAGTGAGGGTGTGACTCAGCCTCCATAGAGAGATCTGAGAGATCTTGGTACATCTAGTGGGGGAGGTACTATCCCAAAGATTCCTACACCATCTGGAGGTAGCAATTCATAGTTTTATGATGTGATCCTATGATATATGAGACATGATGTATACTCTAGTTTTTTGATTTGCAACCATTTTTTATGTTTTATCTCCTTTTATTTCAGACATCATTGTATACTTGATATTATTTTTTTAAGATCTATATGATATGCGGTGGATTGATCGATCTATATTTTTTCTATATGGTTTTATGATGGATGCATTTAATTTCCCTATTCTATATGTTATGTGATGATCTACATGATATGTTATGAATTCATTTAATGATCATGTGATATGATATGATTTATGATGTTCGAATGTATGCATGATGTGAATAATGATGATGTATAGGTGCATGATGTATGTAGTTATTTTACATGGATTGACATTTGTATGATGATTTATTTATTTGATTACATGATAATGTAACCATATGCTTGATTATGGATGTGACATTTCAATGATAGATGATTAATGCAAATATATGATATGAAAAAGGGATGAATGAAAGATGATAATAATGGTACTTCTTTTAATGTATGTAATGATGATATGATAATGATGAATGAATATGCATCTACATAGAGAGTTTTTTTTTATAGTTTTTTTGATGCAATTTTATGATGTGATGATTTGACAAATATGATATGATGCAAAATATATGATGGAATATGTGAATGATGAAATAATAATTATGATGCTATAAATATGTTTTGCAAATGAAATTATTATGCAGCTATATGATAACGATGATGTTTTTGTTAATGTCAAGTATGCTCAAATCTTTTAATAAGAAAATTAACAACTTTTATGAATTGGTTACCTGTCTTTGGAGAAAAATACTCTGCAATGCAAAGCTATCATGGATGAAACCTAATGTAATCATGCAAAAATACATATACAATTTTTTTCACCTTAACAATCATTTTATCATGCTTTTTATCATCATTGAACCTTTAAAATATTGAAAGTGAGTACAAGCACCGATGGTATGAATTAGACCATGATAACCTGAGTACTACTTTCATGATTTTTGATATTGCAAGTGAACACAAGAATCTAGGTATAATTAAACCAAGATGACCTAAGTATTTCTTGTGTAAACAAAAAGAATTGAATCATTATACTATGTAAATTTAGAATGTCATCAATGATACTTTGTAGAGCACATCTTGCGATAATTCACATACAATAGACAATGAAAATACCATTCTCCTTCCTAGCTTCTCTAGTTCCATACATCATCAAGTTGCTCCAAAGAAATTATAAACATAATCAAAGTACAATATGTTGAACATTCAATTATATAGCGATAAAATCATAATTCATAAGAATATCATCCCCCTAAAATTTGTCTTGATTTGATTCTGAATTCAACTATTTGATATGGATGATTGATTTCTTGAAATGTTATGATGTTAGATGTATGCTCAACCTTGGGTTTCACTGTGATCATTGTATTTGTCATTTCTATCATACTATTTTTCGCCTATTTGTTTAAGCTCAAGTTTATTGCCTCCTGTGAGTTTAGGATTTTTCCCCCAAGCTAGGGTGGGACATGACCATGTTTGTTATGATATGATATTGAATGATGGAAAAAATGAATGACCATGACATGCCTCTAATAGATGAAACTACTGGTTTAAATCACAAGCAGTGCCTGTTTACAGGTTTTTGCCACATTTTTTTATTTCACTTTTTCAGACTTTATGGTTTTTTTTTTGTATTTTTCCATTTTGTATTTTTTTTATTTTGCATTTTCCTTTTACCAAGACGCCTGTTTGTCGGGTTTTCATCAAGGTAACTATTTCTCCAGGACTTGAACCATGCACAAGGTGATTCCAGTGTATAACTTTCTGAGATGGATACTATTGATAGGTTCATCAAAAAGATCCCCTTCAGGTGTTGACAGTTGATAGGCTTCTGATCCATAGACTGATATGACAACAAAAGGACCTAGCTAGTTAGGTTCAAATTTCCCTTTCTTTTCTCTGTCTTGTTGATTTCTACGGTTTTCCTTTAGGACCAAGTCACCAACCTGAAAGACTCTAGGCTTTATCCTATGATTGTAGCTTTTGGACATTCTCTGTTGGTATGCCTTTAAATGATTGACCACTTGTTGATGACGTTCATCCAATAATTCCAATTCTTGAAGTCTAGACACCCTATAATGCTCATCTGAAATTATACCCTTCAGTGACACACAAAGTGATGGAATTTCAACCTCAATCGGTAGGATGGTCTCTGATCCATATACCAAGGCACATGGTGTAGCTCTTGTGGGTGTTTTGATGCTATTTTGGTATTCCCACAAAGCCAGATTTAGTTGAATCTTCCAATCACATCCAACATCATTGACCATTTTCTTTAGAATTTTTAGAATTGTTTTGTTGGAGGCCTCTACTTGACCATTTCCCTAAGGATATTATGGTATTGAAAAATAATGTTAAATGTGAAAAATTTCACATAGTTCTTGGACATCCTAATTTTTGAAAGGTCTACCATTGTCCGTGACAATAGACTAAGGTATGCCATACTGACAGATGAGGTAATTCAATATGAAAGAAGAAATTACTTTCCAGTGATTTTTGTTAAAGGAACTGCCTCTATCCACTTTGTAAATTATTATGTTGTTGTGATTATGAACTTGTATCCATTGGATGACGACGGATTAATTTTTCCTACCAAGTCCAACCCCCACTGAAAAAAAGGTCATTTTGAAGTAAATGGTTGCAATTCTTCGGCTGGTGAGTGGATTAAGTTACAATGTATGTATAATTTCTTGCACTTGTTAACAAACTCATAAGACTCCTTCTCCATGTTCGGACATTAATACCCCATATAGAGAAGTTTCTTGGCTAGAGTTAGCCCACTTGAATGAGTTCCATAGATACCTTCACAAACTTCACTTAAGGATGTCTCATAATCAATATGTTCTAGACACTAGAGAAGAGTACCATCTAGACCTCGATGGTAAAGTATGTCGGCTATTAAAGTATGTCATGCAGTTTGGTGGATGAAATTGCATTTCTAGTTTCTGGAAAGATGAGGAGGAAGGATATTGTCTTTTAGGTAATCATAGGTCTTTCCATAGTGTGAGGATTCAATGTCATCTAATTGGAATATGGTTTGAGATTTAGTATTATCAAAAGTAGGGTTAGACACTTATTCTACCATAAACTCATAACGACCATGTTTTTTGGTAATTGTAATAGAAGCAATTATTGCCATAACATCTGTAGCTTTGTTTATTGCTCTTGGAATTTGTTTAAAATTGATATCCACAAAGTAATTTTTGAGATCATCAATCAACTTCTTATATGGCATCAACTTCTCATCATTCGTCTAATAGTAATCATTTACTTGATAGATGACTAGTTGTGAATCCCCATATACTTGTAGCTATGTGATCTTCCATTCAATTTCTTCCTTAATACCAATGATTAGTGCCTCATACTCAGTTACATTATTGGTACATGGAAACATGAGTCTATAGGACCTTGGGATGGTGTGTCCTTGAGGTTTAACAAACAAGATTCCCAAACCAGACCCCTATTGTTTGTATGACCCATCAAAATATAGCCTCCAATAAGAATGTTTGAATTAGGAAACTCAATTGTCATAGGATTATCATCAGTTAATGGAGCTTTGGCTAACTAATCAAAAATCACTTGACCTTTGATGGCTCTCCTATCCACATACTGGATATCAAATTCACTTAATATCATGACCCACTTGGCTAGTCTCCATGTTAAAGTAGCCTTGTTGAGTAGATATTTTAATGGATCATTCTTCTATATGAGCCTAATTGTGTGAGTCAACATTTAATGTTGCAACTGTTGTGTAGAAAATACCATCGCCAAACAATCTTTCTTGATGAAGGTTTAATTTATCTCATATCCATTTAGAGTCCTACTGATATAGTAAACAAATTGTTCCTTTCCTTCAAGATCTTCCTGTGCTAATAGTGCTCCTAAAGAAATTTTTGTTGTTGCAATGTATAGTAACAATGGTCTCTCTTCTACAGGTGGCATGAAAAATGGGTGGTGACATCAAATATTGTTTTATTTGATTGAAATTTGTTTCACACCCTTGATCCTATTTGAACAAGACATTCTTATGTAGCAAGTGATTGAATGGATGACTTTTGTCTGCTAATTGGGAGATAAATATCCTGATTGATTGTAGCCTACCTTGTAGGGACCTTAGTTGGCTGATATTCTTTGGTGGTAGTATTTCAATTATAGCCTTGACCTTGGCAGGATCCACTTTGATACCCTTTTTTGAAACTATGTATCCTAGGAGTTTTGCCGATGTGACACCAAAGACACATTTCTTAGGATTTAATCAAACTTTGAACCTTTCCATCCTTGTAAAGATATTTCCCAAGATCTCTAGATGTCATTCTCTAGTATATGACTTTGCTAAGATATCATCCACGTAATCCTCTGTAAAGGTATGCATCATGTCATGGAAGATGGTCGTCATTGCTTGCTGATATGTGACCCCTGCATTTTTCAACCCAAAGGGAATGACATTCCAACATAAATTTCCCCATGGACATGTGAATGATGTTTTCTCCTAATCATCTAGTGCTATCTTCATTTGATTGTAACTTGAGAATCCATCCATTATTAATAACATGGCATGTCTTGTTGTTAAGTCCACAATGATGTGAATGTTTGGTAAAGGAAAATTATCCTTTGGACATGCTTTATTGAGATATTTGAATTCAATACATATTATAATACTATTTTCTGGTTTAGATATAGGTACAATATTAGATATCCACTCTTCATAATCGATAGACCTGATGAATCCTACATCTAACAACTTTTTCAACTCAACCTTTACCATCAAGGCAATATGGGGATGTGTTTTCCTTAGTTTTTGTTTAATAGGTTTTATCCTAAATGGTAGAGATAAATGATTCATTAGGAGATTTGGATCTAAACCTATCATATCAGAGTATGACCAAGAAAATTTAATTCGTTTATCCTCAAAGAACTTGAAAAATTCTATCTTTTCTTATTCTTTCATAGATGTTTCCAAATGTAAAGTTTTTCTTTTTCTATTGTGCCAATATTTATAGACTATGTAGGCTCCACCAGTATTGATGATATTTCATGATAATTCTCTGGAAGGGTGTCAAATCCCCCATCTTTTGGTGCCTCGGAGAGGTTTTCACTATTAGATGTGTTCTTTATTTTTACTTTTTTGAGATCTAATGCTACCATTAAATGGTTTTCACCATTAGATCCATTATTCTTTTTTTCGATTTTGCAACTGGAAGATTTCACACCCTCTTGATTGAACATGTCATTATGAGATTTATGATTATAACTTCTTTTAGGTTTATCACAAGAAAGGAAATTTACAATAACATCATCATTCAAAAAAATGGGTATATTGATAGGTTCACTTGGTTCCTAGTCGATAATTTCAAGATGTACTAAGGGTAAAAAGTCATCAAATTGACTGAGGTCAATGACAGTGAGGGTTCCAATAGTTATATTTGTAGGGTTGTCAATAGTGATGTCAAGGTCTACGATATTAATCTCCTCCAATTCATCTAGTTCACTTGATGTTTGTCCATCCTCACTTGAGTCATTGATATTTTGTGATTCAAATACAAGTGGTCTAGTCCTCGAGCTTTGTCCCTCCTTGTGTGTGGGTGCATACTCTTTTATGACGTCAATTTATATGTATCTGTATGATACGTCAGAGAAAATATCCCACTCATACTCATTGGAATCTGTTTCAGAACTATCTCGCATTTGAAGGATTCTTTGAACAGCCTTCAGAGTCATTCCCTCTTTTGATTCCCCTATATAACCTAGTCTCATTTTCTCTTTTGACTAAAGTGTAAGAGGTTGAATGGGTTCTACGATGCCTTTTTCTTTTTCCAATAGGTCCTTTTCCTTCATACCCCATTTTCTCTAAGATATATTTTCCATTTCCATATCGATCTATCTTTAAGTTGATATTTTTTTATGTTGATGCTTCTTCGTCTCTGTAGAGCCAATTGAGGATGGCCTTGTCTTCTACTTCATCTTCTAGAGTACCTAATTTTACAAATATTTCATCCATAACTATGGTAGTTTGTGATGATTGTTGTGTCTTTATTGATGGTTGCCCATATGATTTTGGAGATGGCAATAGTTGTAAAAGACATAAAGATTTCCCAATGGAATATTCTCCCATGCCTTTGTCGGTCAACTAGATATTTTCTTGAAATTTTTGTGATAGAGAATTTAGGTGACCCTCATTGTCTGATAAAGTGGTATCAACAACACTTGTATTTTTGGTTGCCCCTTTTTTCTCAACCTATTTGGATACAACGTTTAGTTTCTTTTCACCATTGGAGGAACTAGAAGTGCTTTCTTCTCTATTATGGGGCACAAAAGTTTATTGAAATTTTTTAAGTGTGTTACAATATTGGGGATTGTTGTAATTGGCTGATATAGTTACTTCTTGTCCATTGACTGGAAATTTTAAACACTGATGATAAGTTGAAGGCACCACTTGCATTTCATGAATCCGTGGATGTCCCAAAAGTATATTATAGGTTATCTCTTTCTCTAGCACTTGACAAACTATATTCTTCACAATTGTTCCTACTTGAATAGGTAACACGATCAATCCATTGGAGGATCTCTCTTCTTCATCATAGGCTATTATTATTATTTTCCTTCTATTATCGATAGCATCATCAAAATAACCTAGTGCATGGATCAATTTTAAAGTGAAAATGTGTAAACCATCCACCATCTATTAGGACACATTTAACACAATGTTTATGGATTAAAAATTTGATATGTAGTGTTGCATTGTGTGGATGATTAAGTGATACATTATCTTGTTCGGAAAATGGTATACAATGAGGCATGGTTAAATATCTCACCATATCTTGAAATTGACAAACATCCAGATTATTGGGTACTGTGGTGTCTACTAGAGCTTGTTCCAAAACCTCCTTATGGGATGGTGAGATTTTAAGGAGTTCTAATATTGATATCTATGCTGGTATTTTCTGTAGTTGATTGATAATCTTGTATCTAATTGAAGGGGGATTATTGGTTTTAGATGCAACTCCTTTCAATATTACCTTGGATTTCCCCCTTTTCGTTACATTAACCAGTTGGTAGTCTTGATTTTCCCTAATTTTTATGATATTGATCTGATTGTTCGATGGGTCTATGTTTGGGATCGGATCTAATGGTATGATGTCATTGGTTCCAACATTATCAACCTAATTTCTAGTGAAATCATCTTTCTTAACTATAGAAATACAAAAGATTGTTCCATCATAAATGTAGTTTACATTTTTACCTTTTTCGTTTGTAGAAGAAGATTCTCCCTTTTTCATAATTTGGTAAAGGATCCTTAAATGTAGTATGATCATTGTTGGTTTGATGCCCTTCTATGAATACCTTTTTACTATCAATTAAATCTTGGACTAGATTTTTTAACTACATACAATCATTTGTCTTGTGTCCTTTGTTTTTGTGAAAATTACAATAGTCTGGGTCATTCCACTAAGATGGTTTCACTTTTGGTTCCCAATTTCTTGCTTCAAGTAAGGTGATAAGTCCATTTGCAATAAGTTCTCTCATTGTTGATTTTAGTGTCTCTCCCAATGGTGTGAATATTTTTCAATTTGATGATTTTTTATATGATTGCGGTTTAGATTCTCCATTGTTTGGATTGTTGTTTTGGTTCACACTTTGATTGGTTTTTTGGTCATTATTTTGATTGGTCTTTGGAGTAGATGTCGAAAAATTAAATACTGGTTTTCCATTTTCTGTGTCATTTTTTGCATTGTTGTTTCTAGTATTTCTATTATTTTTCCAAAACTTCGGTTTATCATTGTTTCCATAGTGATTTGAGGAATTTGTATTGTTTGACCCCTCATTGAAATGTTTTATCACCCTTCTTTTTAGAAAATATTTTTTGATCTTGAAACCATTTTCAATTAATTTCTCAAATGTGGGAGGACATTGAAGTTCAAGCATATAGCTCATGTCTTCAATTAGGTTGTCAATGGATAATTCCTTCTTTTCTTCTTCAGGTATAAAACATGGATATCTAGCAAACAACCTTTGCCATCGTTGCAGAAATGAGAGGAATTATTCCCCTTTATTTTTTTTCATGTTGTAAAGGTATTTTATTGTTAGCTCATGTTGAATATTATAGGAAAATTGTGAGATAAACCTATTGACTAGTTCTTCAAAAGTTTGAATCTATGGTTGTAGTGTAGAGAACCATTCCATACATTGAACTCCTAAGCTCCTTGGAAATAACCTCATTAGATAGGTTTCCTCTTGTCCAAATTCTAAACTCATGGTTATGAATTCCCTCACATGGTCAATTGGATCTATTTTACCATTATACTTGTCATATTTTGGGAATTTGCAATGTCTAGAAAATGGTATCATTCCCACACTTGGATGAAAGGGATAAGGACAAATGTCTTGTAATGAGTACCTTTTTGTGTTTCCCTTTTGCATATCTTGAAGTTGTTGCAATTTTTTCATTTTATGTGTTAGGGAAACCACTTGATCTATGTTTTGTGTTTCAGTTTCAGTTTCTCTAGGTGTCTCTTTTAATCAATTGATATCAAAGTCTTTTGTAAGTTCTGCACCTAGCTTGGCTAGCATCAAAAGGTATTTTTCCATATCTTGTTGTAAAAATTTCCCCATAAATTTATGAAAATTTGGATCTTGTTGTGTTTTTTGGATGTCCTCTTAGGTTATTTCATTGGTGTCATTTTGGTGGAGTCTCCTCCAAGGATTTTCTTCAGCCATGATATTTTGTGTTTCTATTTCCTTTTCTCTAAGTTTTTATCTTTGTAACCTCGTCTAAATTGGCATGCAAGTGTTTGTGCGTCTCACTAAACTTTGATCTTTTTGTTTGGATGAGTGTCAAGGTATTAAATTAAGTCGAATAGAATGATAAATTATATTTATGAGACTAAGCTAAAAATTTGATTATTTTATTTCATTTCTTCATTGTGGGATGACAAAATCCTAATAAAGAAACTTGAAGTAATAATCCAAAATTTGTGTGATAGTTTATACACCTTAAGGTTGCAAGATCTTGGTTTAATTTGATAAATTTTGACTTTTAAGTCCTATATTTTCAAGTTTAAGAAATTGTTGTGCTAAGGAAATATTTTTTCTTTGACAAAAATTCAAGTTTTGATGCTAAAAGTGTGATACTTGTCTCAAATAACTCTCTATTTTCTTGTTATGTGGATGCGCTATAACAGGTAGTCAATGTGATAAAATAGAGTGTGTATGCACTAAAAGATATTTTGTATGCACTATCAAAAAAGGTATATGTGCTAAGATAGACTATGGATGTGCTAAGATATAGGTAAATAATGATGACAGACTATGCAGATGTATTGTAAGATATGATAGATGCACTGAAAAAATGGTTCTACATGCTAGAAAAAACTATGGATGCACTAAAACAAGTGGTCAATGTGCTAAAATAGATTGTGCATGTGCTGAAAGATATGGTGTATGCGTTAAAACAAACTGGGTATGTGCTAAACTTGAAGTTGTTCGAATGTTCACATTTTTGTATATTTATTCTGGTTTTTCTTTGCAAGATGATTAATTTCAGAGTATGATTTTTGAACCAGTGAAGATAGTGGATAAGTGTTGTGTTTTTAAATCTTCATATTTTGATATTCTATTGGGATGATACCTTTGAAAATAACTTTACACAATACAACCATATTGTAAAACAATTTGTTTCATATTCTATAAATAAATATGTAGTGAGTGTTCTAGAATATGGTCTAATTCTTTCAATTTTTATAGGTTTTGACACAGAAATAGATAGTTCAAGAACTTTTCTATCTCAAGTACGTCACTTAGAATATCATAGCCCACAACTTACAACTATGTCAGTTCACAGATCCTTGTCACCCCCTAGAGGTAGCTCATGTTTTTTCCTTTCCTGAGTCTTAGCCAAAGTCAAATCCTCCACTTTTGGCTAGGGTTTTTTATAGTTATATGGTGAGTGTCTTGGGGGTAGATTCTTCCATCCCCTTGTACCGTGATGTAAGAAGTGTTCAGAAACTAACACAGTTGGATTCTATACTAAAGTTTGTAGATAGGGTATCCGTTTGGAGAGACAATTGATAAACTCCCTCAGGAGACCTCCCAATATCTAGAACAAAGATTTTTGGGATGGTTATCTTGCACACTTCAATTGAATTGTGGGTTTCCCCAAATTCATTTTTGATTATAGTGGGTTGGAAAACCTGGCTTTGGTTGTTCCCACTTAGGTCATTCTCATAGGGTGAGTACTTTTTCCCACTATGACAAGCCTTCTAAAGGATTTAATAAAGTGTAAATAGAAATTCTATCTTTTTGATCACCCAGTTAAGGGGAGAGCATAGGCCTATTTCTTTCGAGACACAAAAAACATGGTGTTCAAAATATTTCTTTAATTAATCTAGATGCACTATTTTAACCAAAAGAAAATAAAATAAGTAAATTTAAACCCCTGCAAACATCATTAGTAATTTCTATGAGTTTTGTCTTTGACTGGCATATGTTTTCCAGCAACTATCTTTGACAATCGTATTTCATACTTGGAACATAGAAAAGAGTGATTAGGCTTCAAATTATTTAAAATTCTATCAAATTAATCCTATGTGCCATAATAGTTTTTAGATGCCCCAAAATACATCTATGAACTAAATAAAATGATTGATGCAATAAAATAGTAGGTCTATGCGCTAAAAGAAAACCCCCTTGACTAGTGATACATAAAATTTGATCCACCAAAACAGTTGGTGAACGTGCTAGAATATTTTGTTGATGTACCAGAATAGTTGTTGAATGCGCTATAGTATATGTCGTATGCACCATAAGATCTATTCATCATGCTAAAACAAACACGTCAAAATCCTGCGAGAACACTTTTTAGAGATAAATATTAAAAATGGGGTGTGTGCCCCACGATGGGCGTAAAAATGTAAGTGTGGAATAAGTAAAATAGTAAAATAACTAACAACACTTCTTAATCAGACATTATATCAAGAGAATTAATAAGATATTAATCTAATTAAAACACTAAAACTCCTGAAAGAGTCATATTTTTCTTTATCTCCAAAGATTTATTAAATCACAGGGCTCTCGGATTTCCTAAGAATTGTGACTGTTAAAATGTAGGTCTAGAGAATGAGATGTTGCTTAAATGCAAGAATCTAATCCTATATGAGGATGATTTAATGATATTGATGCTACTATAATCTAAATTGACATGAAGCTGATAAAAGAAACTATTGTAAACTAGGATGCAACTAAATGAAAATCCATGATTATGATTGCTACTCTAAAATGATTTTCTATTTCTATTGCTCAAATGCTTGATATCTCTAATGCCATTTTTGTAGATTAAGATTGTGCAAAGTTGAGGATCCTTTTCCTATAGAATGGGACTGTATTTATAGATTCCCGACAACATATTTGTGAAGGGGAAAAAAAGCAGAGGTTTGAATTCAATCCTGTGGATTCAATGGTGAGGGATATGGAGCTGATTATGGAGATTATTACTCCCCACAAAAACACTTGACCAAAGGATAGGAAGAATTTATGGAAGAAGATGAAGGAGTTACCTACAAATTTGTCTCCAATTTGTCTCCAAATTTTCCCGTGAAAGTTGAGATGAATTAATTAGACATATCATATCTAATTTGGTAGGTGAATATGATTAGCTATAGAATATATTTCAATTGAATATTTAGATTTATTCAATTTAGGAAAGAATATATTGAATTTAATAAAATAAACTTTAGAATTTTATGTTTATTAAATAAATATGGAAGAAATATGATAATTGATAGAAGAATTATAATAATTATAATTAAACAAAACAAAGTATTAAATTTTTTTAATTTAATTAAGAAGAAATAATATAATAGAGATTGAAGAATTAATAGTGAACTATATAAATAAATATTTTTATTTATTTAATAGTAGAAGAATTAAAGGTTAATTAATCAAGTAAATTGTATTTAATTAATTATATTATCCAAACTATTTTTACGTGTATACATTCTACACTATACTACAATATATATACACTAATATATATATATATATAGAAGCCAAGGAAATAGGTTGCTCCACCTTTTAGGATATGGAACACAAGGACACGAGGACCTATTTCACTCTAGTTCATTCAGAAACCAAGATCCCTCAATCAAGTGACTCAATTGAGGGAAGGGTCTGCTACTAATAAGATAGTAGGAGGTTTCCTTATGTGAGATTAAAAAAGAGGGATTCAACATTAAGAAAATGCTTAGAAAGAAGGAAATGAAAACAATATGAAAATCTAGCTGTGTGACTTAGAAAATGAAACTTAAAATTAGAATGAGAGACTGAGGATGAACAAAAAAGCACCTGGAAGACTGGAGATGTCCAAAACAAGGTCTGCAACTCTAAAATTCTAACAAATTGGGATCTACAAAATCTATTGAAAAGAGGTATACTAGGAGGCATATGCGTAGAGGGGTGATTTAGTCCCAATACTAGGATTTTTCTAAAAAAATTGTATCATCTACTGATATTTTGTAGATTTTTTCTTGTTTGATCTCTAATTTTGAAAGTTTGAATCTAGCATGTAGGTGAGTTTCAATGGAGATAACATCTTCTTGAAAAATTTCTTCAATCTTTCCACTTTGTCTTCAAAGGATCTTCAAGCTCCAAAAAACTTACATCTACAATCACACATGAAGAGGGAAAAAATAAATTGTGTTATGGAATAGGGGTTTGCCATGGTCAAACCCCATTTTGGTAATCAAACCTTGAAATGAAATGAAATAGAATGAAGGAAGGATGAATGAACAATATTTAATGTTGCAACTCACCAAACCCTTGAAATAAAGGCTGCAAACTTGTGTGAAATGGCTAGCATGAATGTGGATCTTGAATCTTTATTGAATGCTTGAATGCTTGACTTGAATACTTTCTTGAATCATGAAAGGCTACATCACAAATGTTAGCTCAAAAGAGCACATGATGCATGAAGACTTTGACATGATACTTGAATCTCGAATGCTGCTCCAAATACTTGATGCTTTTCTCTTCAATGCTCTAGATACTCGAATGCTCTTATAAAATTCTCTCTTGAAAATATTAGGTTGCTTGAAAACTTGCTTAAGAGAAATTATGTAAAATAACCTTGTATTTACACTTTTTTATGCCAAATTTCCCAAAATTACAACACTGCAAACTGACATAATATCTAGGATAATAAAATCCCACCAAGAATTGAATTAAAAATAGGTCCAAGCTAAAGTGGGACTGATATGCCAATTAGGTCATATGAGTCCCAATAGCTTAAACTTGGGACACAAACTTCAAGAAATGTTAAGTTCAATGCAACGTTCAGGATGAAGCCCCAAAACCTAGGTGGGACCTATATGCCCAAGGTAGCATATGAGTCCCAAATCACTAGATATAGAATGCACAACACAAAAAAACTATATTATGATTGGTAATTTATGAAATGTCAAGATTATCCTGAGAAAGATGCATTTTATTAGGCTTGTGGATGCAAAATAGGACCAAATAAGGCATAAACAAGCTCAGTTTTAGCAGGGATGGCCCAAATAAGTGTGAAAATTTAAAGGGATACATTTTTCTACCCTACATTTAGCCCCTACTTTAGTGAGAGGAATAACTTGCTTCAAACTCACACTAAAGTAGACAAAATCGTATCAAGAGGGGTCCAAGTGTACCAATGCTAGTAAGATAGGATGACAATGATCAATAGGGATGATCAAGATCTTATGGTAAACAAAAAGAAGAAAAAGATAACACACATTTGAATGATATATGAAGCAACAAAAAGAAGCAATCATACAATGCTGAAGACATAAAGAAGAAATAAAAAGAAAGAAAGGGTGGATCAAGCCTCGACCATTTGTCCAACATTATGTGGATCACATCTAAGTTGTTTGTCCAACTAAAATATATAAGTGGAATGCGATGTCCACTATCCACACCAAGCACATGCTCACAAGGGCTAGTGAAACCTCAAGTTCTCCACTAGTTGAGCACCAAGGAAGGTGAGACACATATGCACATGAGTGGTATGCACTCACTCACACACAAAATAAAGTTTCTATGGGAAATTCACACCTAATTTTGGATCCCATACACTAACCATACCTAAGCTATACCTCCTGATAACTTTGATCAGGCACCACACAACACGAACGACAAGATTTATGAGGTAAGAAAAAATTGTATGTTTGAAACCCATGAAGAAACAAGATGGCTCTAGAGGCAAGCAAAGATTTATATGCAAGGTGGCAATATAATAGTTATCATAAATACAAAATAGTGTAAGATACACACAAAGGAGTTTTTCTTAGTTCATGTGAGGTCTCAACTTAGGGAACATTTTGTCGAATGTCTCCAAGAGAGGACCAATCGAAGAATAGAAGATTTACAAGTTATGGGATGGAGTGTGTCACATCAAGCCACTAAGAGGAAAATAATATGCTAAGAGATATCAAACTCTTTAAGGACATCACACCCAATTTCATCACCAAGAGAAAGATGCATCAAATGAAATAGTAAGACTACACTATGAAACATGAGTTGAAATACAAAATAATAATGCCAATGTATGCCCCCACTTTAAAGAAATTGATAAACACTGGATGTTCTGAGAAATTACTTTAAATTAGAAAATGAAAAATCCTAACAATAAAGAGGATATGAGAGCTTATTTGGAAAGCCCTATGCCAAGTCATATTTCCAAATAAAGCTACATCATGAAAAAGAGGTTACCCCAAATTAAAATCCCCAAATCATATATGGGATGCATGGACTTAGGGTTAGTATGTCTTTTCTACAATGTTTTTATAGAGCTCAAAAAAATTATCCTAAGAAAGATGCATTTAATTAGGCTTGTGGATGTAAAATAGGACCAAATAAGGCATTAAAAAAGCCTAGTTTAAGTAGGGAGGGCCCAAAAAAGTGTGAAAATGTAAAGGGATACATTTTTATACACTACATATAATGTCTTCCAAATATCAACCACCATCAAAGTTAGAAAAAAATAGATTTTTCTCTTAAATAAATCATAGATTATCTCTTAAATTAAAGAAAAAGTAGTTTTTTGAGATAAATTTTTTTATTTAGACTGTTATCGTAATCTAAAAATTATAATACATATAGAGATGAATATGTTGATTTGTGGCACAAATCTTATAATTTTTTTATATTGTATCATGTGAAAAATTTGTATAATTAATTATATTAGGTAGTGAGTAGGACTACACTAAGATTAGTTTTTTACATCTCCATCATGTTATTAAGGCAAGGTGTTTTTTGATAAAGGAGGTGATTATCATTGTAAGGATATGTAAAAAATTTACTACACATTTGGGCTCTCTTCGAGATATAATGTGGAGTGATTCTCCCATAAAAATATATATCATTTTCTTATCTTGAGAGTTCATTAATTATATGCATATATTAGATATTAGGGCATACTGACCCACAAATATCTCCTATACTATGTATGATTTATCTTCTACATTGTTTTTATTTTGTTATTATGTGTATGGAACTCATCAATTAGTATTAGAGATGTTATTTGGGAATTTAATCTCAAGGATAGCTACAAAAATAGTGGCATCATAAAAGTAATGGTTGTTGCAAAGATGGTTGTCATTGCACTAAAAGATTAGCCTGATAATGTCTAATATAAGAAGTAGAGTTAATGAATCCACGTGAGGCGGTTAAGCCATGTCACGAAATCAAGCGATGCACTACACAACACAAGGAGAAAAAGGCAACACACCTTGCAACAATTCCCCCAACAAAAGAGAGGGGTTCAAACCTATGACCTAGGCTTTGATACCAATTGTTGTAAAGACAATTGCTATTGCACCAAAATATTGAACTGTTAATGCTCGATACAACTGCTAAAGTTAATGAATCCATTAGAGATGGTTAAGCCATGTCACAAACAGAAACTCCGTGCTACATAACAAAAGGAGACCAAGGGAACAAACCTTGCAACAATGGTTTCTCATGGAGGAAAAGTAACATTTACTATGATGAAGACTAGAATAAAGTAGGTGCAATGAGATATGGATCAAGGATAAGATTTGGGAACCATCAATTTAAAATAACCACATAGATCACCTATGTGTTATGTGGGAAAACAGGATCTATTTTTTAGATCCCACTTCCTCCTACATCATATTAGAAAGAACCAAAAGTGATCACAAACACCCAATTCACTACTAACCTCAATGGAAGAGATAATGGTGGATCTGGGTTTCAGTTCTTTATTTGTTGGGGTTTTATTTTTATTGAATGATTAATTATTAGCTTGATTTGATAATGAAAATGTGCACCTAGGTCAACTATGAAGCTACAAAAAATTGATGTAATTACAAAAAGGTATAGAACTGAAACATAGAAATGACATACATAATAGAAAAGTGCATAGATAGAGGAACCTAGCATGTGAATTTAGGCTCAAATTGTTTGGATAGGGGAGATAGCACCCCACACTATGAAGTATAGATCTCAAGAATCAAAATAAAAATCTTAGATGTTCATAGTGTATAGGTTATTCCTTTCTGGACTCAACTTCAACACTTCATCTATTGATGATTAATTCCATGTGCCTTGATTTGTTAACATAGGAAGGTTGAATGCTTGATATTTAAATTAGGTCTTCAATCCTTTTTGAAATCCACTTTAGATCTATCACCTACAAAAAGGAGAGGAGAGAAATGGTTGTGACCTTTAGGGACTTTCCTAAGTCAAATCATGTTTTGGTGTAGCTATGATGATGTAAAGAGTGATTACCCTCAATCGGGTAGAGGTAAAATGGATAAAAGGATTGAAAAATTTGACAAGTGTTGTAACTTACCACTTTGATCTACTTTCCATGATGGTTTGAATTAAATTTACTCATCGCATACAAGGATAATTGACTTCTTGATTGAAGGTCCTACAAGTGTTAGTACTCACAAAAAAATAAATACATAACACAAACAAACTCAGATGATAACTCGCACAAGAGAATTAATTGGCTAAGTGTGTTAAGCCAATCAAGGTAATCATGAAATAGTAGACCTTAGGAAGTTGCATTATCCTAGAGGTAAATTTTTTCAAGAGGATTGAAATTTTGACTAGGTGTATTAAGTCAAACAAAGTGATGCTGATTTTTACTTTAAGTTTAGCATAAATGATGTTTAAAATTTATCAAAATTTTGTTGGTGAGATGAAATTTGATTGATGGAGAGATGGATGAGAGTGAAGATTTTGATCCTAGACCTAGACAAGACTCTTTTTTACAAGACCTCGACATTGAATAACATGCCTCACTTCCTATCTGAGAAAAGAAAACCTTTCAAAAAGCTCTAGATTTTGTTGCTAATAGAATTCATACAAACTTGGGTTTTTTTTTTAAGCTTTCTTGTAGAAATTATACACCAACCTTTCTCTAACTTCAAAAATCCTTTCAAGACACTCCTCATGAGTTTGTAGACTAATCTTTTTGAACCTTGGTTTTGGGATTTTGACCTTGTGGGAAATCATTTGAGAAAACAGATTCATGAGGTCCAATTGTTCTTATCTTTTCTTAGTGAGTTTCTTTTTACCACAAACAATTCTTTGATTTAAAGTTTCAAACTAGATGTCTATGTCTTGATTCCTATTCATTCCACAAGGTCCATTATGTGAAATTTTGGGTTTCAAGAGCACAGCTCCCTGAGTTGACTTTAGTGAAAACAAATGATGATTAAATCCAAGTACTTAGAAACCTCTAAGGATATAATCCCCAGGGTAAGTAAGAGCACTTAGATTTGTCAAGGGTATTTGTTTCCTCCAAAGGGTTTGAAATTTTAAAGTTCCTATTGAATGTTTTTTTTCCAAAGTTTTAGATCTAAGCAAGTGTTTTGATTCCAATAACATGCACAACCCTAGGCTAAAAAGACAATATTCATTGGATTCCCACTTGAACAAATCCAGCTGTGCATATTTAGTGCGGATGATTAGATGCTTGACCAAACAGGCTCCCCCTTACAGTGCACTCACTTCTCAGGTCAATCAAGCATCATTACCCATGAATCTCCCATGGAATACTTTTCACCTCTATGATAGAACTGCATATATAACATGGGGCGGCTTCAAAGGACATGACCTTTTGCACCAACAAATAGATAGGATTTTTGGTCTTTGCTAAAACAAGGGTTTTAATGTGGGAATTTCATTCATGGGGGACTATCTATTATGGAAAGAGACCATTCCTTCCCTTCGCATCAGAATAATCCTCATGATTCTTTAACTTTCCTTGAGAATCCACACTTATATACCGGTTGGAAATCTCTTGGCTTTAGTGTGTTTCCAGTTGGGTCATTCCCTTGGGTGATTACTTTTTCCCATGAGTCAAGCCCACTAAGATAAAAAAAATCAAGTAAGCATATCTCGTAGTTCAATCGCCCTTCATTGAAAAATAATGGAGAACACTCACAATATGCCACACTCACACTCACAAGATTGGTTCAATTTTAGCTCAAAACCTACATCAAAAATGTTAGCTCAAAAGCACACATGATGCTTGAATCTCAAATGCTGCTCCAAATGCTTGATGATTTTCTCTTCAATGCTCTTGAATACTTGAATGCTCTTATAAAATTCTCTCTTGAAAATATTAGGTTGCTTAAAAACTTTTATAAGAGAAATTATGTGAAATAACCTTGTATTTACACTTGTTTATGCCAAATTTCCCAAAATTACAACACTACAAGCCGACATAAGATCTATGATAATAAAATCCTGCCAAGAATTGAATTCAAAATAGGTCCAAGCTAAAGCGGGACTGATATGTCAGTTAGGGCATATGAGTCCCAATAGCTTAAACTTGGGACACAAACTTCAAAAAATGTTAAGTTCAATGCAATGTTTAGGATCAAGCCCTGAAACCTAGGTGGGACCTATATGCCCAAGGTGGCATATGAGTCCCAAATCACTAGATCTAGAATGCACAACACAAAAAAACTATATTATGATTGGTAATTTATGAAATGTCAAGATTATCCTGAGAAAGATGCATTTTATTAGGCTTGTGGATGCAAAATAGGACCAGATAAGGCATAAACAAGCTCAGTTTTAGCAGGGATGGCCCAAATAAGTGTGAAAATTTAAAGGGATACATTTTTCTACCCTACATTTAGCCCCTACTTTAGTGAGAGGAATAACTTGCTTCAAACTCACACTAAAGTAGACAAAATCGTATCAAGAGGGGTCCAAGTGTACCAATGCTACTAAGATAGGATGACAATGATCAATAGGGATGATCAAGATCTTATGGTAAACAAAAAGAAGAAAAAGATAACACACATTTGAATGATATATGAAGCAACAAAAAGAAGCAATCATACAATGCTGAAGACATAAAGAAGAAATAAAAAGAAAGAAAGGGTGGATCAAGCCTCAACCATTTGTCCAACATGATGTGGATCACATCTAAGTTGTTTGTCCAAATTTTTTTTTACAAGTGGAATGTGATGTCCACTATCCACACCAAAGACATGCTCACAAGGGCTAGTGAAACCTTAGGCTATCCACTAGGTGAGCACACAGAAAGGTGAGACACATATGCACATCGAAGGTATGCATTCGCTCACACACACAAGAAAGTTTCTATGGGAAAGTCAAACATAATTTTGGATCCCATATGCTAACCATACCAAATCTATACCTCCTGATAACTTTGATAAGACACCACACAACACGAACAAAAATATTCATGAGGTAAGAAAAACTTTTTATGTTTAAAACCCATGAAAAAACAAGATGGCTCTAGAGGCAAGCAAACAGTTTTATGCAAGGTGGCCATATAATAGTTATCATAAATGCAAAATATGTAAGATACACTCAAAGGAGTTTTGCTTAGTTCATGTGAGGTCTCAACTTAGAGAACATTGTGTCGAATGTCTCCAAGAGAGGACCAATCGAAGAATAGAAGATTCACAACTTAGGGGATGGAGTGTGTTACATCAAGCCACTGAGAGGAATATAATATGCTAAGAGAGATCAAACTCTTTAAGGAAATCACAGCCAATTTCATCACCAAGAGAAAGATGCATCAAATGAAATAATAAGACTACACTATGAAACATGAGTTGAAATGCAGAATAATAATGCCAATGTATTCCCCCACTTTAAAGAAATTGATAAACACTAGATGTTTTGAGAAATTACTTTAAAGTAGAAAATGAAAAATCCTAACAATAAAGAGGATATGACAACTTATTTGGAAAGCCCTATGCCAAGTCATATTTTTCCAAATAAAGCTACATCATGGAAAAGGGGTTACCCCAAATTAAAATCCCAAAATCATATACAAGATGCATGGATTTGGGGTTAGTATGTCTTTGCTACAATGTTTTTATAGATCTCAAAAAAATCATCATTCCCCAAATACTCATGGAATAGGAAGAATGACACAAAGAGAGTGAAAAGAAAGAAAATATTTTGGGTCAACATGGAAGAGACCTAAATGTCTTGACGCCTTATGTCATCCCCAAAAGGAAAACACAAGACAAAGAAAAGGTAAATTTTTTCTGACATATAGAAGAATGTAGGTACAAATAGAGGAATGTCACAAAGAGAGGGATACATCAAACAAAATGATATGAGGAGATCACATTATACACATTCAATCACACACATAACTTGAAAAATGCAAACAAAGACAAGACTAGTAATGCACATGCAATTCAACCTATAGTAGGTTGTCTTCTTCCCAATTTTGTTCATTGTATACAGAAGGTAGACAAATAGCAAAAGGGACAACATCAAATGCCAAAACTAGGACAAGGCTATCTAATTATTGCACCCACTATGTGCAAGACAATAATGAGTTGAGGTAGGTGGTGATAAAGAGCTCCTTGCATTTTTAAAAAAAAATCAATGAATGCAAAGCATATAATAATGAGAATATTATGATCCTACAACTATTACATGGCAAGGAGTGGAAGGGAATGCTTTAAGGAATTATTTCTATGATATCTAACTTTTAAAATATTTATTTTAAAGCACGACACTCATCAATACTATGTCCAAGAACTCTATGATATCGACAATGTGACATGTTTGCGTTAATGGGATATGGTTTTGGATATTCTTTCATGGGTGGTAATATTATAAGTCCTTGAATTAGAAGTAAGTGTAAGGTTATTTTAGTTGTAGACATGAGACAAGGTAATTCTAGTTTCTTTCATGTGTAAGGCTTTCATTTCTTATTAGATTCACCAACTTGTTGAGAAGGAGGTGTAGACATAAAAAATGTACAATTTTGATCTGGCACACTGGATCCTGATTTACTAACACTATTTCATCTGGAATCATCTCCTTTGCTAGTCATTTAATAGAATAACCTATATTTGAATAAATTCATCACTCTTCATCTCTTAATTAAATAAATCAGCTTTATCTAATTAAGTCATCATCTCCTGTTAATTAAATAAATCAATTTTATTTAATTAATTATGTAAAACTCCTCTTAATTAAATAATTCATTTTATTTGATTAAATCCCTAAAGTCTTCTTATTAAATTGAATAAATTAAACAATATTTTATTTAATCTAACATTATCCCCTTTAGTTAAATAAATCAAAATCATTTATTTAATTGAACCTTTCATCTCAATTTGATTTAAATCAATTGATAAATTTAAGTCTAAATTGTCACATCTCCTAATTCTTCATTAAATTAATTAAGCTTTGATTAATTTAATCTTAATCTATGTCACATCCTCTAGAGAATGAAACTTGCATAATAAATCAATTACTTTGATTTATTAAATCTTTATTTTCTCTCAACATGGCATTAAAAGGGAATATTCCCTCAAATCTGAATTCAAATTCAAATGGACTTATTCCTTCCAACAAGGCATTTAAGACCTCTTACATGTCCTTTTCATTGAGCCAAGTGACATTAACTCCATTTCTTTCATCCCCCCTAAACATGTCACTTCATCAAATTCAAAATTCAAAATTGCACATTGATCAAAATGTGCTCAACCTTCAACCATTCACATCTTGACAAGTGGCACTTGGCCATTGGATGTTGAATGATCCCACATTATTTATTTTCACTCATTCTTTCAATTGGAAATCTATAAATGAGAGACTCTTCCACTCATTCAATCATCCAGAATTTGAGTAAACTTATTATACTCAAATCCATCTTCAAGCATAGCCATTTCATCTATTTTTATCAAGTTCTTAACTAGGTTATGTAGGAATTCAGCCATCAAGTGGATCAAATCATCAAATATTACAAAGGAGTTGGGAAAGGGCTGATTTTGACATACGAACTGGCACCGAATCCCCCATGGGATCAAGAGTTTTCTTTGTTTAAATTAGGATTTCATTTATCTTTCATGTTGTTTTTCATATTCTCTTATTTTGAGCATTGTAAATGGATTTCATGGGGAATCCTTGTTTCTTGCTTGCATATGATCTAATATTATGTTTGTTTGTTGAATTTGTGCAGGTATCAAATTGGGGTTCACAGGAGGACCTAAGATGATCATATCATCCTTGTGAGGCATTGGTTATTATTTTGGAAGGAGGAAACTTATGTTGGGAGGGGGATATTGATATCCTACTCCTTTGGTATCCTCAATTTGTACTTTTTCTAAGAGTTGATGAATTTCATGTTTTCTTGTTATGTCACATCCTTGTTTTCTTAAGATCAAGAATCCTTTTCCAGATGTCTCTTCTAGGTTGAATGATGTATTTTTTACTTTGTTAACATAGGATGGTTGAGTGTTTTCTTGATTAGGGGTGCTAGGATCACCTATTGTAGGGATCTTAGGCTCAATTTGTGTCTCAATTTTAGGATGTAAGAGATCAAACATCTCAAGTTGTGTTGGTTTTTTCATGGAAGGGAAAAAGGATGCATTAGTCTCAAGGTTGTTAAGGTAATAATTTATGAATTTATTCATGTTTTCATCATCTTCTCCAATGATTTCAACTTCACAAGGAGGACATGCATTAGGATTTTATTGAGCATGAGTGAGTTCAATTTCATTAGGATCATTTACAAAAGCACAGCTTGACACATCCACTAATAAATTTAAGGACATCCAAAGCTTAAGAAAGCACATATCCATGATGAAATACAAGGTAATTTTTAGATTCTAAATAAGGTACTATGAAACAGTTTGAAAATAAAATTTGTGAATACAATTTTGAAACTAAGCAATGCACTAAATGAACCCAATTAAACTAGGTCTAATGAAATGAATGAAACAATAACTCAGCAAACCGAAACAAATGTGTAACAACAAAAAACAAAAGAAAAATAAAATAAAATCTTTTAATGCTGTAAAATGTAGATGTAGACCTGATACATGACTAAATCAACTAGATGGGTGAATGAGTCCCAGTTAGGGTTTCTGATAGGTTTAGATACTGAAAAATAGTCACCATAGAATTCCCAAAAAATTGGAAAAACCACCTATACATGGACTAAATCGCCCAGGTGGGTGAATGAGTCCCACATTAAGGTTTTTACACCAAACTCAACAAATTCTGAGTTTTTTCTAAGGATTCTAACTTTTATGTTAACTTGACTATTTTCAATTACAATTTTTTAGTGAAATTAAATGATACAAGATGCAAAAATGTAACCTATATGCACTTTTCGCTAATGCAAGATCTAATGAAAAGCTAATGTAACATAAATTTAGGAATTTAATCCACTCCAAATAAAAAATAAAGAATTTTAAGGTCGATTTAACCAAAATGAACCAAAGTAAATAGGGTGCTCCTCCTTTTAGGAGATGGAACACAAGGACAAGGGGACCTATTTCACTCTAGTTCATTAGGAAACCAAGATCCCTCAATCAAGTGACTCAATTGAGGGAAGGGGTTGCTACTAATAGGACTAGTAGGAGGTTTCCTTAGGTGTGATTAAAAAAGGGGGTTCACAACTAAGAAAATTCTTAGAAAGAATGAAATGAAATCAATATGCAAATCTAGCTATGTGATCTATAAAATGAAACTTAAAATTAGTATGAGAGACCGAGGATGAAAAGATAAGCACCTAGAAGTTTGGATATGTCCAAAACAAGGTCTGCAACTCTGAAATTATAACTTTTAGTGTGCACTAGGACTGATACGTAAGACTGGGCGACTAAGTCTTTCTAATGAAATCTAGGTAGAATTTGGAATTTTTAGATGACAAATCAGGATCTACAGAAAACTGCTAAAAAAAGAAATACTAGGACTCATACGCCCATAGGCATGATTTAGTCCCAATACTAGGTTTTGGATGAAACTTTAGTATCCTCTAGTGATCTTCTTCAGCTTCGTCTTGTCTAATCTCCAAGTTCGAAAGTCTAAATCTGGCTTGTAGGTGAGTTTCCGTGAAGATGACAACTTATTGACAACTTTGACAACTTTCTTCAATCTTTTCATTTTTTCTTTAAAGCATCTTCAAGCTCCAAAACACCTAGATCTACAATCACACATAAAGAGGGTAAAAAATTTGTGTGTTAGGGAATAGGGGTTTGCCTTGTTCAAACCTCATTTTGGTAAAAAAACCTTGAAATGAAATGAAACGAAATGAAGGAATGATGAATAAACAATATGCAATGTTCCAAATCACCAAAGCCTTGAAATAAAGGCTGCAAACTTATGGTAAATTGTTGGAATGAATGTGGATCTATACTCTTGATTGAATTCTTGAATTCATGACTTGAATACTTGCTTGAATAATTAAGACCTACATCATAGATGTTATCTCAAAAACACACATGATGCATGATAACTTTGACATGATGCTTGAATCATGAATGTTGCTCCAAATGCTTGATTATTTTATCTTTAATACCCTTGAATACTTGAATTCTCTTTTAAAATTATCTCTTAAAAATCTTAGGTTTCTTGGAAACTTTATTAGGATAAATTATATGAAATAACCTTGTATTTATACTTGTTTATGCCAAATTTCCCAAAATTACAACACTACAAGATGACATTAGATCTAGGATAATAAAATTCTGGCAAGAATTGAAGTCAAAATAGATCTAAGCTTGAGCAAGACTCATACACCAGTTGGGGTGTATGATTCCTAGTAGCTTAAACTTCAATAAATGTTAAGTTCAATGCAATATTCAGGATCAGGCCCTGAAACCTAGGTGGGACCTATATTCCCAAGGTGGCATATGAGTCCTAGATCAATAGATCTAGAACACAAAACCCAAAAACACTAAATTATGATCATTTATTTGGAAATGTCTAGATTAGCCTAAGAAATATGCATTTAATTAGGCTTGTGGATGTAAAATAGGACCAAATAAGGCATAAATAAACCTATTTTAAGTAGGGAGGGCCGAAACAGGTGTGAAAATGTAAAGGGATACATTTTTATACACTACATATAATGTCTTCCAAATATCAACCACCATCAAAGTTAGAAAAAACTAGATATTTCTCTCAAATAAATCATAGATTATCTCTTAAATTAAAGAAAAAGTAGTTTTTTGAGATAATTTTTTTTCTTTACACTGTTATCATAATCTAAAAATTATAATACATATAGAGATGAATATATTGATGTGTGGCACACATCTTATAATTTTTTTATATTGGATCATGTAAAAAATTTGTATAATTAATTATATTAGGTAGTGAGTAGGACTGCACTAAGATTAGTTGTTTGTCTCTTCATCATATTATTAAGGGAAGGTATTTTTTATAAAGGAGGTGATTATCATTGTAAGGACATGTAAAAAAATTACTATGCATTTTGGCTCTCTTTGAGATATAATGTGGAGCGATTATCCCATAGAAACTATATATAATTTTCTTATCTTGAGAGTTCATTAATTATATGCATATATTAGATATTAGGGCATACTAGCCCACACATATCTCTTATACTATGTATGATTTATCTTCTACATTGTTTTTCTTTTGTTATTATGTGTATGGAACTCATCAATTAGTATTAGAGATTTTATTTGGGAATGTAATCTCAAGGATAGCTACAAAAATAGTGGCATCATAAAAGTAATGGTTGTTGCAAAGACAGTTGTCATTGCACCAAAAGATCATCCTGATAATGTCTAATACAACTGGTAGAGTTATTGAATCCATGTGAGGTGGTTAAGCCATGTCACGAAATTGAGTGATGCACTACAAAATACAAGGAGACCAAGGCAACACACCTTGCAACAATCCCCCCAACAAAAGAGAGGGGTTTGAACCTATGACCTAGGCTTTGATACCAATTATTGTAAAGACAATTTCTATTGCACAAAAATATTGAACAGTTAATGCTCAATACAACCACTAAAGTTAATGACTCCATGAGAGGTGGTTAAGCCATGTCACAAACCCGAAATCCATGCTACATAACAAAAGGAGACCAAGGGAACAAACCTTGCAGCAATGGTTTCTCATGGAGAAAAAGTAACATTTACTACGGTGAAGACTAGAATAAAGTAGGTGCAATGAGATATGGATCAAGGATAAGATTGAGGAACCATCAAGTTAAAATCACCACATAGATCACCTATGTGTTATGTGGGAAAAGGGAATCTATTTTTTAGATCACACTTCCTCCTACATCATATTAGAAAGAACAATAAATGATCACAAACACCCAATTCACTACTAACCTCAATGGAAGAGATAATGGTGGATCTGGGTTTCAGTTCTTTATTTGTGGGGGTTTATTTTGATTGAATGATTAATTATTAGCTTGATTTGATAATGAAAATGTGAACCTAGGTCAACTATGAAGCTACAAAAAATTGATGTAATTACAAAAAAGTATAGAAGTGAAACATAGAAATGAGATACATAATAGAAAAGTGCATAGACAGAGGAACCTAGCATATGAATTTAGGCTCAAATTGGCCAGATAGGGGAGCTAGCAGCCCAAACTATGAAGTATAGATCTCAAGAATCAAAAGAAATATCTTAGATGTTCATAGTATATAGGTTCTTCCTTTCTAGACTCAACTTCAAAACTTCATCTATTGACGATTAATTCCATGTGCCCTAATTTGTTAACATAGGAAGGTTGAATGCTTGATATTTAAATTAGGTCTTCAATCCTTTTTGAAATCCACTTCAGATCTATCACCTACACACAAAAGAGGAGAGAAATGGCTGTGACCTATAGGGACTTTCCTAAGTCAAATCATGTTTTGGTGTAGCTATGATGGTGTAAAGAGTGATTACCCTCAATCGAGTAGAGGTAAAATGGATAAAAGGATTGACAAATTGACAAATTTTTTAACTTACCACTTCGATCTACTTTCCATGATGGTTTGAATTAAATTTACTCATCCCATACAAGGATAATTTATTTCTTGATTGAAGGTCCCACAAGTGTTAGTACTCACAAAAAAATAAACACATAACACAAACAAACTCACATGAAAAATTGATGCATTGCAAACTTGAATCTTGACTAATAATAAATTAATTTTTTTATTATTCTATCCTTGAATTCTTTGTAGGATTCTCAATTATTCATTCAATTCACTAGGATTTCAAATGGAAAAAATATTCATATTTCTATGCAATAATTCATTTTCCATCAAAATTATTTATCAAAAGTCAAAAAATGAATTTAGATTTATAAATGTTCAAATGATGACAATAGTATATTTTAAATTATGTTAAATTAGGTTTCTGCTAGCACCCTAGTGCAAACCTATTTTGGGTCTTTAAGTGATTAAAAAATAATAAACAATATTCCCAATTGAAATTTGATTTCTTGAAAAATGACCATGAAATGGTCAAATTAAGAGGAAAATTAGGTCTAAGAGAATAGAGGGGAGCTAAAGCTAGTGTGAAATTTTCAAGGGTGATAATTTATTATGCAACATTAATCCCAAATTTATTGAAAGTGTGAAATTAAACTCATTCTCACACTAAAGTGAGGATAAGCCAATAAGGGTTCATTTATCCAAACATTGGAGAGGTAGGATGACATTGAATCGAGCGGATGCACTATCCCCTAGGCTCAAGATCATATGGAGAAAAAATGTAAAGACAAAGTAACACACACATGGGGTATAATGAAACATGAAAAACATGAATCATACACAATGAAGACACAAAGCTAACATAATGCAAACACAATGAAAATATGATGCAAACATAATACAAACACAATTTAAACATGCAAAGGGGGTATGACAATAATTGACTAACAAGTTCCAGATAAATATTACTAGATCTATACCCAAGGAATCCATCGATCACAATGCTATCATTTCCAATATTTTCTAGGTGGCCCATGAATGAAAGCATCATAGGCTAGTGAAGTTCGATATTCATTAGGTGAGTTGGATAAAAATTTGTAATGTTGTAAATTGCACCCAATGTAGTTTCACATTACATATGCCTTCCTATTGAGATAAATTAAGATAATTATGATAATTTTCAATCCAAACTATCTTTCCACACCTTTCATGTCCCAATACTCAGCTTCTACATCCAATTTTCTCATGGAATGGTGTGCGTGGCAAAGAAATTCACACACCATGCTCATGTCCCATGAAAATCCCCAACTAAGTTATCTATTGGTATGCTAAACCTACCAAATTTTGGTAGTGTAATGCCTTTTCATACCTGCAACATCATCATGAGTCACTCATGTGCAAGCTATTTGCATGAAAAAGAGCTTCCCTCTAGGTTAATATTTTGGATCTTTTTGAACTATACACACACAAATCTCTCTTCTCTCATTCTTCAACATTCTATAACACTTCTTGAGAATTCACAAAATTATCCATCTCTCCTCTTTCCACATATCTTTGAAAACCTCTTCTACAACTTTAAGAGTAAAATCCATTATTGTAAACACAAGGTTATCTTACAAAGAGGTCACTGTGATATTGGAGACTCTTGTTGCTTCTTCATTACACCAGCAAGCTAGTTGGCTTATGTACTTGGGAATGGTAACTCTTCAATATTTTTCATTAAGAATTTATCTTTATTTTCTATCATATTATTCTTTTTATCAATTTATGTCTATTTCCATTAACTTGTCTAAGATTGTTTGTGGAGGTGGGAAAACTGATATAGGGGTTTGATTGATGCAAAATCCTATATAGACACCCAACCCCTTTCTTGTGTCTTATGTGTGTAGGTACATGTGGAAGAAATTATTGGAGAAATATTGGATTTCATTAGAAATATTTGTTGATATCCTAAACTTCTCTTTTTCATTTTCATCTAAATTTCCTTAGTATCTTTATTCTTGTTATTTTATATTTTTTGCATAATCATATTTCACACACTTTTGCATCCTAAATCCTATAAATGATATTTTTTGTCTTCCTATTATAGTTTCTATTTTTTTTCTATATGGGACACTAGCACACCACACTATCATCCTACAGTTGCATGCTACTCTTAGATAAAGAGCTTGTTGAGCTTTTCTATAAGACCTTTGTACCATGCTTCTGAAGTCTAAACATTCTAGATAATTTCCATTCTCTTTAAAACACACATTTAATTAATTAATAGATAAGTTGTAAGTTCATAGTTTCTTGAGGGATTACCCAAGTGGAGGGTTAAAATTTGGATACTCAAAGGATTTTATTATCCTTCGTAGAGGATCACTTTTTATAATCTACATTTTGGTGAACTTGATGCGAACTCACCATTCAAAAATCCTTCCAAGCATCATTTAAAATCTCAAAACCTCTTTGTTTTCTCTTGCAATATCTTCTCTTATTTTTTGAAATTTACAAGGTTGCTTATTGTGAATACACTTCTATGAGATTCACAACCTAGTCTACAAATTCTAGATATGTAGTTAGATGAAGCTCGAGAGTTACCATACCTCCAAACTGATATAGTCCTACTAGACCTAGCCTAATGTTCTCTGAAAATTTTGATCCTTTCAACTTCCAACTAGTCTTTGGGGATTCTTCTCCTTAGAATTTTTCCCCAGAGTCTCCTCCTTTTGTAGATTATTAAGCTTTTCTTAGAGCCACCTTTGAGTAGGTTCAGTATTTGGAGGAGAACCTAAATAATTTATGTGAACCCTAGTTTCATACCTACTCAAATAAAACAAACAAACACATCATTAGATCAAAATGCAAGATGAAAGAAGGATTCCCCATGAAATCCATTTAAAAAAATTAAATAGAAAGGAAAATGAAGAACAATGCAATAAACCAAACTAAATCTATCTAAATTAAGAAAATTCTTGATCCCATGGGGGAATTGGTGCCAATTGATATGTTGAAATTGGCCCCTTCCCAACTCCTTAGTTGTAAATGTTGATGATATGTGGATAGTTGAATCTCCTTGATGATATTTTAGCATAACCTAGCTATGAAATTGTGAAAAGTATGAATACTTGAAGAGAAATGGGCAAAATTAGCTCTCTATGTGAAGAGAGTAACTTTTCATGAGATTGTGGATGATGATGAAATTGAGTATAGTAAGTCTACTCAAATTATGGATGATAGAATGAGAGGAAGAGTCTCTCATTAATAGATTTCCAAAATGGAAGAGAGAGTGAAATTGATCAATGTGGGATCATTCAACATCCAATGGCTAAGTGCCACTTGTCAAGATGTGAATGGTTGAAGGTTGTGCACAGTTTGGCCAAAGTGCCAATAAATGCAATGAGATTCAAATTTGAAATTTCAATGTGGCATGTTGGAGGGAGAAATAAATGGAGTTAATGTCACTTGGCTCAATGCACAAGGACATGTAAGAGGAATGAATGCCTTGTTGGAAGTACACATCCACTTGGATATTTGGATTCAAACTTGAGGGAATATTCCTTCCTTATTCCTTGTTGAGAGAAAATAGGCAATTAAATAAATCAAAGTAATTGATTTATTGTGCAAGTTGCATTCTCTAGAGGATTTTATTAATTGAGATTAACTTAATCAAGATTTGATTAATTTAATGAGAGATTAAGTGATTTGACAATTTTGACTCAAATTTATGAGTTGATTTAAATCAAGAATTGAGATGAAAGATTTAATTAAATAAATGGTTTGATTTATTTAACTAAAGAGGATAATTTTAGATCAAATTACATAAGGTTTAATTTATTCAATTTAATAAGAAGACTTTATAGACTTGATTTAAATAAAATGAATTATTTAAATAAATAGAGGTATAGTTTTAATTAAATTAAATTGATTAATTTAATCAACAGAGGAGAAAGACCTAATCAAATAAACAATGATTTATCTAATTAAGAGACAAAAGGTGATGATAATTTGAGAGTGTGATTTAGGAAGAAATGTCGTTAGTAGTCAGGATCAAGTGTGTCGAATCGAATTTGTACATTTTCCATGTCTACAATTTCAAATATTTCATTAGCCAAGAGAACCTATAATTTACTCAAGTCACCCTATTGTCTTTAATCTGAGAAAATTTCTCATCTTGGATCATAAGGGATTTGAGTTGCTTCATGCACTAAAATAGTTAAGATCATGTACCTTCATACACATTAATCTTGATTCAACCGCATGATGCTCAATCGAATGTCATTGGCACCTAGTTGAATATTTTTGATTCCTGAGGATTTTTTACACATAGTGGATACTAATGCTACAATACCTCCTATTTATTTTTTTAATAACACAAATTTTATGTGTGTGCCTCCTAATAATCTTGGAGTGAATGCATCTTAGAATCCTTTGGGGTATAGCATCCGTCCTTCACCTAGTTCTTCTTTTCAAACTCCCACAGTACAAGCTTCTTATGTAATGGCTAATCTACCTCCACCACCATTTAATCATATTCTAGACATCCTGTAACAAAACATGGGTCAGATGCAACCCTAACTTTCTAATATAATCAATGCTACTACGAAATCCACACTCACTCCTTACTATCTTCACAAACCTCTTTCTTTGAACATCTTGAATTCTCCTATGCCCCAAGAGATTGATATACCAAAATTTGATAACCATCATGGTAAGGGAGTTTTGTAGATACAAACTAGTTCCTTTATTACTCTATGTAGTGATTTCTTATGTATCAAGATCATCTTTTAAAAAAAAAATTCCCACAATCCCTTAAGGAGACTGCATAAGAATGGTTTTTCTTACTTCTTGATAGCTCTATCTTTTCTTTTGATCAACTCATGAATCAATTCTTATAGTTTTTTCAAGAAAACATTGGCTCCAAGGTCACTATCATTGATCTTGTCGATTGTAAGTAGCAACCTAATGAGAATTTAACTAATTTCATTAATCATTACCAATATATCTCCTCAAAAATTCCCTATGTTGTGCCTAATCATGAAATTGAGAGGATTTTCATGGGAAGTCTCCAACCAAAATTTTGGGAATGGGTCTCCTTAATGAAGTACTATTCTTTTTCTCATCTGTGTAGTGTTCTGTGAGATTATGAACAAACATTAGTCCAATATGGGGATTCTTCCTCATCCTCACATCCTAATAATTTTTAATATTCATCTTCTTCTAGAGGTTCAAAGAAAAAAAAATAGCTAATTTATGGTAATAATCCCTAATACAACTAAAAATAGTATGCTTGGTTCATAACATAATCAGGTTTTCACAAAATTATTTGATTCTTACTCAAGTGTACTTTGGAGGTTACTTAAAGATAACTTTATCATCCTCCTAAAAATTAGATTGTTTCCTAACAACAAGCCATAACCTAGTTGGTATGATTACTCTAAGTTATGTCAATGTCATTGAGTACCTAGACATGATACCAAATATTATGTGCACCGAAGACATGTGATTTAGGATCTCATAGATAGTGGTAACATCGACCTTGATGGTAACAAGAAATTTATTTTTTTGCTAAATATAATAGTCATTTATAGATTTACATAGATCCTTTTCCACCTCACTCTTATAATTTTATCACCACTTATTCTTCCACCCCATTTGATGACATTGTATATGTGAACATAGTATCCATCACTCCAATCTCCCCTTTGAAGTGAAGAAAATATGGGGGTGAGATGCCCCTATTTTTCCTTAGGTCATTCAAGAGTTTCCTAGGATCCCAAATTGGATTGACTATCAACCCAAAGGGTGAGTCAATTCTCAATAGGGAAGACCTAGGAGGGGGTTCTTCAAACTTAGAGGGGTTCATGACCAAGAAAAATCTTGGAAAAGACAATTTAACATTCAACTCAAAAAACCTAGTAATGCAATCAAAATGATGAGTGGAAATGATGAAATTATACAATAGAAAGTTAGGGTATGTGTACCTAGGAAGTATGGAGATATAATAAGGATTCCATAAATGTAAAGAAGTTGTCAAAATATTCTAGGGAGGACTAAGACATGCTTACTATTGTCTTAGTCCCACTGCAGTTTTCTAGGGTAGATGAAAAATCTTTGAATGTCAGAACTAGATCTAAAAGAATCATCTAAAAATACCCTTCGGAGGACTAAGACACCCTAGGTGGCAACTTACTCTCATCTATAATTTCTTAAATCTCTAAATTTGATCCCAAGGTCCAATGTATGTACTTCCTTATTCTCAGATCTTAGGTCTTGAAACCTTCAGATCTAGCCTGTAGGTGATTTTCCATGGAGATGACAACTTCGCAATACAACTTTACAACTTTACAAATTTTCACTTCAAATGATCTTCAAGTCTTCAACCTAAATCTGCAAACACAAACATGTAAGAGGGGAAAAACTTGTTGATTGTTAGAAAATGGGGGTTTGCCTTGGCCAAACCCCTTGTTGGTAATTAAACCTTGAAATGAAATGAAATGAAATAAGGGAGGGAAATGATGAATGAATAAAATTCTATGTTGCAACTCACAAAACCCTTATTGAAAAACCTACGAACTTATGTGAGGTGGCTAGCTTTGATGTAGATCTTGAATCCAATGAATGCTTGATAGATCTTGACTTGAATTGCTTGCTTGAATCAAATCCCTACACCACAAATGTTAGCTCAAAAACACACATGATGCAATAATATCCTTGATATGATGCTTGAATCTTGATAATACCTCCAAATGCTTGATGAAATGCTCTTGATCTCATAAAATTTCCTTAAGAATTAATACTCAAGTTTCTAGAATGAAAATCAATGAATGAACCTTGTATTTATACTTATCCATGCTTAATTTCACAAAATTACACCACAAAAAGCTGACACATGAAAGAATTAATTAAAGGAGGCTAAATCCTACCAAGATTTGAAATTAAATCCCAAAAATACCTTAAGGGGGACTAAGATGCCCTAGGTGGCATCTTAGTCCCAACTCTTAAAACTTGGGGAACTGACTCCAAAGAGGAGCCCATTTAAGGTCCATTTGAAATCAGGGTCCCAAGACCTTTGAGGGACAAAGACACCCTAGGTGGAATCTTAGTCTTGACCTAAAAATTAGGGACACACAACAAGAATAATTAAATTATCATTTATCCTTTGATGTTTTTTGGGATTAGCCATAAAACAATGTAGTTTATTAGGCTTGTGGATGAAAAATAGGACCAATTAAGAAATAATTAGGGATAAATAAAGAAATGCAGGCCCAAAAAAGTGTGCAAATGCAAGGGTATGAATTTTCCTACACTATATTTAGCCCCCACTTTAGTGAGAAGATGAACTTGCTTCAAACTCACACTAAAGTAGCCAACCACACAACCAAGAGGAGTTCAAATGTATGAATGATAGTAAGATAGGATTAAAATAACCAAGAGGGTGGCCAAGTCCCCAAGATAAAGATCCTATGAAAAACCAACATTGGAACAAAGGAACACACTTGCAAATGATATATGAAGCCATAACTTGATCGTAAACATACTCCATCAAAGATAGGAAAAAGGAAGAAAGGAAAAAGAAAAAAAAAAATGCAATGGATCAGGCTTCAAATAGCCATCCAACGCATTGTACACCGGGTCTAGGATTTTTTTCCAAAAAGGTTTACAAGTGGAATATGTTCTCCACAATACAAACAAAATAAAATTCTCACAAGGGCTAGTGAAGCTAGTTGTCCACTAGGTGAGCCCCAAGAGTTCAATATCAAATTCATACCCCCATGACTATGATAAGGACCAAAATTCTTTCTCACAAGGGCCAGTGAAGCTAGTTGTTCACTAGGTGAGCCCTATGGGACCATATCAAAGCCATACCTCCATGAATTTAATAAGGTACACAAATGCTTGCTCACAAGGGCTAGTGAAGCTAGTTTTTCACTAGGTGAGCCCCAAGAAACCATATTAAAGCCATACCTCCATGAATTTAATAAGGTACAAGGAGAAAATGCAACACAATAAGAAAAAGGGTAGTTATAAGGGATTTTTCTTAGTTTGTGTGAGGTCTTAATCTTAGGGGACATTGTTCCTAATGTCTCCAAGAGAGGAAAAATCAAAGGACAAAAGATTCACAACCTAGGGAATGTAGTGTATCACATCACCACTAAGAGGAATGTAATTAGCTAAGATAGATCAAGCTTTTGAAGTACATTATTCCCAATGTCACCTCAAAGAGAAAAACACATCACATGAAGTAAGAAAACCACATCAAGGAACATGAAAATGCAAAAAAAATCATGCCAAAATAATTCCAATGTATTCCCCCACTTTAAAAAGAATCGCTAAACACCATGTTGTGAGAAATTATTTTAAAGTAGACAAACATGCAAAAGAAAATGGAAAAGAGGGTTGCTCCCTAGAAATGCATAAGGGATCTATGGATTTGGGGTCA
Organism: Sequoiadendron giganteum; assembly: GCA_007115665.2. Lineage (NCBI taxonomy): Eukaryota > Viridiplantae > Streptophyta > Pinopsida > Cupressales > Cupressaceae > Sequoiadendron > Sequoiadendron giganteum. The sequence continues at coordinate 260,225,199 of CM021109.1, read as the reverse complement.
GTATCTATCTTTTCTACAATGATATTAAAGAGCTAGGAACTGTCATCATTCCCAAATACACATAGAACTAGAAGAACGACACAAAGAGAAAAAAAAAAAAAAACCTTTTGGGTCAATATGGAAGAGACATAGGGTGTCTCAACACCTTGCATCATCCCAAAAAGGAAAACACAAGAGAAAATATAAAAGGGAAAGAAAAGATAATGAAAAATATTTTGGGTCAACATGGAAGAGACATAGGGTGTCTCAATGCCTTGTGTCATCCATAAAAGTGATGCAGAGTGACAGGGATAGCAAACACCCAAATATGATGTAAAATACTCTCTAGCACTTAGGTTTCAACAAACTTCCACAAACTATGGTGAATTAGGCACTTTTCTTTCAAAAGGCTAGTAGCCTTACCCGGTAGGACAGTCAATATAAAAACCACATGGATTATTTTCAAGGCACCAAACCTATGAATTCAAACATCCACAATGGACCCCTACAAAGTTCCAAAACCTTTCCTCTTGACTGTCAAGGCATCACTCACAATGGCCCTTTCTACCACTACTCCAAGAGGCCTAATTCACAGACCTACACCTGGGTCTTGACTACCTAGGCTCTCCCCTTCACCCCAAATCCAAAAAAATGAACTCCTACAGGTTTTTCACACCTATTGCCATCATTCCTAAGTGCCTTTCAAACAGATTCTTCAAAATAAAGCAAAAACTCACTTTTTTGCTTGTCACATGGGCTTGCCACATAGAGATGTCACGCCAAAACATTGCACCATTTTCCTCCAAAGTTCTTGCTTCTCTCCAAGACCTCTGATACATAAAATTTCACCCTCATACCTTCCATCCCACCAATATTTTTCAATGCTATAGTGTGGGAATGGAAGATGCATCCATTTTTTGCTCAAAACCTTGATTTTGAGGATTTCCAGAACACCCGGGAGTAAAATTAAGATATCTCCCTTATTACTCAATGAAATATCACCACTCCAACTCCAAAAGAAATATTATTCAATTACCTTTCCAAAAATTACACCCTTCAACCATAAAACAAAACGTAAAGATCGTACCAAGTACGGGATCAGCAAATTCTAGAGGAAAACATGGGGTTTGAGACCACCCGGTAGTAAAATGGCAATATCTCACTCAATTCTCAATGAAATCACACCATTCAAACGCAAAAAGAAAGGTGATTCAATTATCTATCCAATAATTATAGGATTATAACATGAAACAACATATAAAGTCCATACAATGCACAGGATCAGCAGTTTCTTGATGAAAAACTCAAAAACAGCAATTTCTCCTTTGAAAACTCCTTCTCAACTTCTTCAACAACCTTGCCTCGACCAAGAGAGGCATATTTGAAGCCTCCTAACTCCCTCCAACTTCCTCCAACTTCCATTTTAATCAGTTGGTCATTGGAAACACATTTAGACTTCACTTGAACACATAAATGCCTAATTAAGGCAATTTAGACAATTTTCACCAACTTGCCTACAAAGATGCTTCCAAAATATGTGAAAGGCATACAAGCCAACTAAAATGAGCAAGGTGACTCCCCTCAAGTGTCTAGATACAACAAGGCATCCTTATTTTGTTAATTTTCCAAAATGTACTAGACTTACAAAGGAGGATGGAGACCTTGTTTATACAAAGAGTTGGTCACCAAGACCAAAATTCCATCAAAAACTTAGGAGACATATTACAAAGCATTGAAATGGTCCTTAGGACCTTATTATAACACAAAAATAAGAAACAAAACATAACTAAACATTCTAGGTCCATTAGACCCATGGGTGCTCCTGCACCAAAAAGGAGAGAGCTGATGACATAGAGAAGAATGAAGGTACAAATAGAGGAATGCACAAAGAGAGGAAAAATAAAATAGAATGGAATGGAGGATCACATTAGAAACATGCAATCAAACAAAAGAAAAGAAAAAAAGAAAGAAAAAATACTAGTAAAGAACATGTGAGTCAACCATCCAGTAGGTCATCTGCATCCCAATCTTATTTAGTATATGCAAAATGTAGATCACTAGTGAGAGTGACAACATTAATTTTTGTACTAGGAGAATCACCGGGTTCAACACATGGTGCATCACTCGGTTTAGGAGGATCATCACGGTGGTTATCATCTAAACTCATGGAAGAGGAAAATAGCAAGTTCAACTCATTATGCACTTTCTCATCAATTTTAGTTGTTTCTTCATCGTCATCCAAGTTAACCACAACATGAGGATGAATGCTAATATCCATAGAAGGTGTTAGTCCTTGGTGTGTTGGATACATAAGATCTATTAGTTCTGGTAATGGAGGAGGCTCATAGTTTATTACTTCTGTCAAGTTCGGATTTTGATTTTCTATGTTGTTCCCTCTATTCATCTTTTGAGCAATAGCACGATGTATATGCCTATGCTCTATAGCATTTTGGTTCCTTTTATTATGGTTTTGAAGTTTTTTTTGTGCAGGTGTGGGTTTGTCAACCATAGGTCCATTTTATTCTTGTGAGGGAAGAACATAAGGAATCATGGAAGGTTTTTCAACCACTTTCTCTTTGGCTTTATAATTTTTTTTAGGAGGTGGATTAGGATGTTTTTGGTTTTCTCTTGGTCTTTTGTAAGGAATAGGCAAGGGATGTGGATGGATCTTGGTTATTCGAGAGTGATTTAAGCTCAATATTTTGTTTTGCAAGGGATGGAGGTTCAATCATGGATGGAGGAAAGTTTTTGAGGGATAACATGGCTATGCATTTTTATTTTAACTTTTGGTAGGATAGGAAAAGGAAGTCCTCATGGGGTCTTATAGGCTCCATGGGCTAAGGCCAAAAATAATCTAAGAAAAAAAAATTATGGGAAGATGGAGGTCTAAAGCCACTATGGTTCACGGTGAATATTTCATTGCCAACTGGAAACTTTAAGCACTTATGGACAAAAAATGGGACCGAATTCATGGAGTGAAGCCATTTGAAGCCCAAATTCACACAAAATTGATCTGAATTAGAGATGATAGAGAATGATACATTTTATTTCTTTGGTCCTACTTGTAAATGGAGTGTGATCGAGCCCATCATAGTACAAGAAAAACCATCATGTTTTTTAATCCCTGCTTTTGGTTTATCATATCTATCTTGACTAAGTTCATTTACATATAAGAGTTCTTTTGTGATCACATTCTCTCCACAGATGGGATAAATTAAAATCCTAGGAGTGGACTTGTCATTGATTCTCTTGGCTATGTAAAGAGGACCATCAAGTGTATTTTTGATTGTTTCTTCTGAAGAGATAGTAATGTCAATGGGAATTCTAGTTTGTTTCTTGTGAGGCTCAATGTCAATCACTCCTATAATTTTACTAATAAGACTTTGGTCATTGGGATCCATAGGATTTTGTTCATTATTGTTTATGTTTTCATCATTCATGAAAATGCTCATCACATTGGGCTTAGTTTCACTAGCCTTAACAAATGAAATATTATAGTTGGGCATGGGATTGGTAAAGACTTATAAATTTTGGTTAGGAGGAGCTATAGACTTATTACATTTGTCATTCACACCTCTAATTTGGATATGATTAGAATCAATGAGGTATTGCACCACATGTTTAAGATTCTTGCAATGTTATGTATCATGTCCTTTTTGTTGGTGACAAGCACAATAGGAATTTTGTCTAAATCTCGAAGGTAACAACTTGCTAGGGTTAAGAGGTTGAAAGGTGGGTAAGGTAAGCATTTTTCTATTTAATAACTAAGTTAAGATGATTTGAAGTGTGTTAGGTAAGGGAGTAAATTGTCTTTGTGGAGCCCCAAGATATGAGGATTACTCTTCTTTATAGCAACTACTTGGGTATCAACTTGTTAGGTAGGTTGGGAGGTATAATTTAGTTGGAGGAAACTTTTATTTTGTCTTTTGAAAGGCTGATATGTGTTTTGGTTGGAAGCTTCAAACTTTTCAGGATGGGTAGAGGTGGTTTTTGTTTCACAACTACCTATGAAATTTTGATAATCTCAAAGGGTAGTAAATAAGTGCATGAAGGAAGGGAATTTCATCATGGTAATCTTGTCTTGTATCTTAATTTGTAAATTTTCTATTAAAATATTTTGAGGGTGAAAATTGGGAATATTCACACTAATTTGGGAATAAAGTGATTGGTAGCATGGAAAAAAGTCAGTGAATTTTTCACCCTCATTTTTCTTACATCTCATCAAATCAGATAATATTGTTTCAAGAACCATATGCACTTTGAAATGGTTAATAAAGGCTTCAAAAAATTCATTAAATGAATGAATTGAGTTATTCGGTAATGTAGAAAACCAATCCTAAGCAATTTCTTTCAATAATTGGGGAGAAATATTAGCCAAAAGTTTGTCCTCAAGGATAAAAATCACTACACAAAGTAGTAAAGGAATTAACACAATTAACATGATTATCAGGATCTCCCTTTCCTCCATATTTCTCAAATCTAGGTATCTATATACCTTGTGGCACCATAGTTCTCAATATCTCCAAAGATAGTGGGTTTCTTTTGACATAATATGAAGGTAGACCATTTTGATTTTGATTTATGGTTGAAACTTTACGTTGAAGGGATGAAAATCTTTGTAAAAGGTGGTTTTAAAGCTAGGGTTATTATGTGTGTTTTGAGATGGAGGTGAATATGGTGGTGGAGTGTATGTGTTGGAAGGACAAGTAAATCAATAACTTGTGGGAGGAGATATAATATAATAGATGCCACATAGGTATAAGGAGCACTAGTGGAAATGTTTGAGGTAGGAAGGACATTACTATTTGGTTGCATCATTGTGGTCACTTGAGGATTTGTATAGGTCAGAATGGATATTATAGTTGAAGGGGGGAATTTGAATTCCTCCTTGGTTTTACATATTGCTTGAATTTTGAGAACCATTGGTGGTGGAAGGAAGATGTTTTCCAAATATGTGAGCTATGTTATACACAGCTTCTAGTCCTTCATCCCTTTCCATCATACGGTGAATACTATATATGGCAGGTATAACACTGTCGGAAATGTTTTCAATACTCACACTATCTTGTAAATGGGCTAAGTCTTCATGAATTTTCATTATTTTTTCTTGAGGGATATGATCAACTACTATTTGAACACTTGGAATAGCACTTGTAGGTAAGGTAGGCATAGAAAAAGAGGTATCAAATGTATGGTTCATACCTAATGAACTAGTACCAACACTAGAAGTAAGAGAGCTTGATAACTCAAGATCCACAATGAATGTTTATCACGGGATTCCATGAGTCTCGTACTTCATCTAACCATAGTATTGATAGTAGGACACCAAGTAGTATAGCTCATACAAGGGATAAACCAAAGATAGTGCAATGAATACAATATCCTATGCTTGCAATTATACTTGAAATGAAAGATATAGAAGTAACAACAATTATGAAAACTGTAAGAGAAAACTGAAAGCAACCAACAGAAGCACATAAAATAAATTTCAAATCCTAAAAACTACAAAGGCAAAGTCAACAGGGACTAAGATGCCAATAAGGGCATCTTGGTCCTGCGGGTGAGATTTTGAAGTTACAAAAATTGAAATAGAAAGAAAATAACACATATAGGGTTCTGAGCCAAAAACCCACATAGGGACTAAGATGCCAAGAAGGGCATTTTAGTCCCAAAAGAGGGTTTTGTTAGAAAATAAATAAATTCTAAGTTGTTTACAATGTTATTAGGTTTACTACCTAGGGACCTAATGTTTAGAAATAGAAAACTATGTAAATGAATGCAAAAAAATGTGACTAATGACAAGAAATTGGATGCAAAGTTGAATGCAATTTTTTCCATTTTGAATGCAATAATAATGTTTCTAAATTCAATTAGGATGATTAACAATGCACTTTTTCAGTTTTTTAATGAAATAAGATGATGCAAGAAAGAAAAAATGTAACCTATATGCACTTTCACTAATACAAATATGAGAAACCCTAGATGCACTTTCACTAATGCAAGATGCAATGAAAAGATGAATACAACCTAGATATAGGACTTTAATGGACTCCAAATTAGAAAAGGAATGTTCTAAATTGTTGGGTTCACCAAAATGAACCGTAAAGAAAATAGGGGGGGTGAGATGCCCCTATTTGTCCTTAGGTCATTCAAGAATATCCTAGGATCCCAAATTGTATTGAATATCAACCCAAAGTTTGAGTCAATTCTCAATAGGGAAGACCTAGGAGGGGGTTCTTTAAACTTAGAGGGGTTTACCACCAAGAAAAATCTTGGAAACTCACAAATCCTATTAATGCAAGCTAAATGATAAGTGAAAATGATAAAATTATGTAACAAAAAGTTAGGGTATGTGTACTTGGGAAGTCTGGAGATGTAATAAGGATTTAAAAAATGCAAAGAAGTTGTCAGAATATGCCAAGGAGGACTAAGACACCCTTACTGTTGTCTTAGTCCTATTGCTATTTTTTTGGGTAGATGTGAAATATTTGGATGTTAGAACTGGATCTGAAAGAATCTCTTAAAAATACCCTCGGGAGCACTAAGATTCCTTAGGTGGAAACTTAGTCCCATTTGAAATTTTTGAAATCTCTAAATGTGATCTTGAGGTCCAATTTATGTACTTCCTTATTCTCATATCTTAGGTCCTGAAACCTCTAGATCTAGCCTGTAGGTGAGTTTGCGTGGAGAAGACAACTTCACAATGCAACTTTGCAGTTCAAATGATCTTTAATTCTTCAACCTAAATCTTCAAACACAAACATGCAAGAGAGGAAAAAAAATGGATTGCTAGTAAATGGGGGTTTGCCTTGGTCAAACCCCTTGTTGGTAACTAAAACTTGAAATGAAATGAAATAAGGGAGGGAAATGATGAATGAACAAAGTTCTATGTTGAAACTCACCAAAACCTTGTTCTAAAATCTGAAAACTTGTGTGAGGTGGATAGCTTGGATGTAGATCTTGTTGTCCCACAGTTTTTGTTGCACCAAAATATTGGCCTATTAATGCCCGATACAACTTCCAGAGTTAAGGGGTCCATAAGAGGTGGTTAGTCCATGTCACAATTTCCTAGGGGAGCACTCACCATCTTCCAAAAAACTCCCCCTCAGCATTACCTGAGGGGATTCATACCCAACACCTTTGGCTCTACTACCAATTGTTGGCCCACAATTTCTGTTGCACCAAAAGATTGACCTATTAATGCTTGATACAACTACTAGAGTTAATAGATACATGAGAGGCAGTTAGTCCATGTCACAAATCCTAAGGGGAGCGTTGACCATCTTTCAAAAAATCTTGAATCCAATGAATGCTTGATATATCTTGACATGAATTGCTTGCTTGAATCAAATCCCTACATCACAAATGCTAGCTCAAAAACACACATGATGCAAGAATATCCTTGATATGATGCTTGAATCTTGGTAATAGATCCAAATTCTTGATGAATTTCTCTTGATCTCATAAGATTTCCTTAGGAATGAATACTCAAGTTGCTAGGATGAAAATGAATGAATGAACCTTGTATTTATACTTATCAATGCTTAATATCCCAAAATCACACCACAACAAGCTGACACATGAATCATTAATTAGAGGAGGCTAAATCCTACGAAGATTTGAAATTAAATGTCAAAAATAACTTAAGGGGGACTAAGATGCCCTAGGTGGTGTCTTAGTCCCAAGTCTTGAAACTTGGGGCACCAACTTCAAAGAGGGGCCCATTTAAGGTCCATTTGAAATCAAAGTCCCAAGAACTTTGGGGGATAAAGATGCCCTAGGTGACATCTTAGTCCTGACGCAAATATCAAGGACACACTTCCAAAATCATTAAATTATCATTTATCCTTCGATGTTTGTTGGGATTAGCCATAAAAAGAAGTAGTTTATTAGGCTTGTGGATGCAAAATAGGACCAATTAAAACATAAATAGGGATAAATAAAGCAAGTCGGGCCCAAATGATTGTGAAAATGTAAGGGTATGCATTTTCCTACACTACACTCTTCAAGCTATAAATTTAAGATACTTGACATATCTTCAATACCTAATGACTTACCTTATCATGGAGAGTACTCTCCCCTTTAGATTATTTCCTAGTTCAACAATAATGGCATTACTAGAATCATATTTGACCCTTCCATTGGAGTCAATGTTATAACAAGAGAGACACTCTTCATCAATGAACTACACATGGCAAGGTATGACAAGTGTAGGGCTGCTATCCATACACATGATTTTTTTCTCTTTCCTCTTTTGGTATCTATTTCCTCATCCTTCCTTGTGGGACATAAGGTTGTCTCAACAATAGTTTTTGTGATACTAGAGTCTAATTTATTCAAAGTAAAGGCATTACTTGGCTAGTTTCCATGAATGTAGTTGCTTTTTTTCTCCAAAAATGTCTAAAGTTTCCTCATGAGAACACTGTGAAAAATATCCAAGAAACTAGATATAAGCCACAAGTGTTATGTGAGGGATTTTATCTTGATCATTTCTATCCTTCTCCGATGGGACCCATGTGACCACATGGTGACTTGTTATACAAAGAATATTATAAATACAAGATCTAGGGCTTAACATCCTATCTGGTTCCACCTCCTTCATCTTCTGCAATCCCCTTTCAACCTACTCCTATGTAACATCATGGTTTTTCCTCTAGTCATTCTTCATCGGGGGCTAAGGACAATAATACTCCCTCTAGGATACCTCCTTGTTATTCTAAGACCTCAGAACCTCTTGTGGTGCCTTCTATTCCTTTAATTGTACCTAGAATAACAAAAGGAAAGTTCCCAACATTGCTGAAGTAAAAATCCCATGTCTTTGACCTTTCAATTGCTCCTGATATCCCTCACCCTACTATGTATGGTAAGGGTGAGAAGTCTTCTTTGATTTTTCCTTCACATGTAGCTCCAACATATCAACCCTTGAGGGTTCCTTCTATTTATATTCTTTCCCAAAAACCACAAAGAGGAAAGGTGCCTACAGTTGAGGTTAAGGTTCTTGCACCCCTGACATTTCCTATCCTTCCTATTGAGCCTATCCTTCCATCGATAATGGCTGCAAAGACAAATTCATTGATTTTCTTGACATATTCTTAGGCCCCTATTCTTAGTCCCCATCTTCACTGGAACTATCTTGAACATGAGCATAAGTGTCATCGACGTGTGATGGAAAGAGAATATGATGCCACGTAGAAGACCTAGGATAAGTCTTTGTTTTTAGCACCTAAGTGTTCTTCTATTTCCACCTCTATTTTTGTCTTACTCTTGGATCCTTCAAGATATGTCGATGAACCACACCCCAAAAGGGTGCATGTATTTATTGTGCCCTCTCTAGAACCACCTCTTATCACTTCTCTACCTGATATTCCTCCATTGGTGCAACCTATAGACACGCCCCATACACAAAACTTCATGTATAGTGTGGCTTTATATGCTCCTCCTACCTCTTTACACTCTATCCTTCTATCTAAGTGCAATTTGGAACATAGTCTCATCTTGAAACCTCACCACAAAAATTCTAATCCTTCAGCTACTCTTTCTTCTTTTATTCTCATCATTGAGGAAATTCATCTTCATCAAATTTTTTCACTACTCATCTAGAGGTTCACACTAAGGATCCTATTCTTCCACAATATATAGTTGAGACACCACACTCCTCTTCAAAGAAGTGTGTGTTCAACTCTATGGAGGATATTCCAACTTTTTTTACTACTTTTACAAATTCATTGACACTCAATTCACAAGAAATAGTAGATGGGGACATTGAAGCAACCTCATCTCTAGCCCTTGTTACAGGTGAGACACTTGGTACTTCCTTAGTTGGTGTTCCCTTTCAATCTCAACCTCCTTCCCCCTATGACCTAGATTGGGAGGAAGATGAATTGTTGGGAATAATCAAATAGACCAGTGCCCTTCATGTCTTTAGATTAGAGTTTTCCTACTTGTCTTTATTGCCCCACACTTGTATATATTTTTGGTATCTCTTAGAGGACCCAAGAAACACTCACAATTACTTCGATACATGAGAGACAATTCTATCATGCATTTCATCTATGTGTATTATCATTATTCATTTTTGTAATTTGATTTTTGACATTTGGGGATGATGTAAAGTGTTGAGGGAATTTAGGCATTCTTCCATGTTGACCAAATTTTTTATTTTAAATTTGTCTTTATATGCTCCTTTTTCATGATCTAAAATATTTAGGGACATTATGATGATTCACACACACACACACACACAGACACACACACACACACACACACACACACACACACACACACACACACACACACACACACACACACATATATATATATATTCTATTGATATGAATCATACTGACCCCAAATATTAGGTTCCCTCTATCTCTCTTATGCATTTCTTGGTGTTGTGTGTTCCATGAGCTATCTATGGATCAAAAATTTTTCATGTCAGGTAGCATTCCATGGATACATTTTGTTATATCATAAAGAAATATCTTTTTCTTCTCCATATAATAACTTGTGCTCCTTTGCATAGCACAAGCCATTATAAGGGGATACTATCATATAATTATTATAGATCTCTTATCTTATGATTATTTTTGAAATATATTTTCATCTAGATATATTATATATTGTATAACATGGGGGAAACCCACTAGAATTTTTCCTTATAAATGTCCATGTCTCTTTTCTATGGTTGTCCTACAATGTAGTTTGTAGCAGTCATAACCTGATTGGATTGTCACATGGTCCCTAGCATATCACAACTTGTTACCCATACATATTGGCAGTATCTTCTGTCTATATAATGTTTGATGTCAAAATTTTCATTTTTTACCTAACATGTTTGTTTGCAGCTACCATGTTTGTGGTGATGAAAATTATCTATTTTATGTAGGATTGGATGAGGTCTCTTCCCTGGGGGAAACTCCACATGGATAGAAGACTCTGCTTCCCCTTTACATCTTGGGTAAAATACTCTCCTCTTTCTACTTTAGCTCACATTTCCTCTTTAACACATTCTCACTAAAGTGGGGAAAAATGTAATGTCATAAATTGCACCCTATGTAGTTTCACATTACATACACCTTTCTCTTTAAATAAATTAAGATAATTATGGTTTTATTTCAATCCAGACCATATTTCAACACCAACTATGTCTGAATACTTGATTTCTTATTCTAATTTTATCATGGACTGGTATGTGCTATAGAGATGTCTGAATGCTACGCTTGCATCCCATGAAAATCTATTTCTAAGTTAGTCATTGGGATTTTACACCTATCATGTTTTGGTAGTGTAGCACCTCTTCCAACCTGTAACCTCATTGAGAGTCACTTGGGAAAGCTATTTGGACCAAAATGGCCTCCCCTCTCAGTCAAGATTCTAAATCATTTAAACTACACACACAACTCTCTCTTCTTCTTTTATTATTCAACATTCTACAACACTTCTTGAGCACTCACATCATTCTCCATCTCTCCTCTTTACACATATCTTTCAAAGAACTCTTCTACATCTTTGAGAGTAAACTCAATTTCTGCAAAACAAGGTTATCTTGCAAAGAGGTCACTACCATCTTGGAGACTCTTGTTTCTTCTTCATTGCACTAGCAAGCTACATGGATTTTTTTCTTGCGAGTGGTACTCTTCAAGATTTTCATTAAGCATATTATCTTTATTTGTTATCATATTATTCTTTCTATCAATATATGTCTATTTCCATTATCTTGTCTAAGACTATTTGTGGAGGTGGGAACACTAATATAGGGGTTTGACTGAGTCAAACTAATCTACAACCACCGAACCCCCTCTCTTTGGTCTTATGTGTGTAGGTATAGGTGAAATAACTACCTGGAGAAAGCCTAGATTTAATCAAACACCTTTAGTGATATCCTAAACCTCTCTTTTTATTTACATCTAAATTTCCTTAGAATCTTTATTGTTGTCATTTTAGATTTATTGTACAATCATATTTCACACACTTTTACATCCAAAATCTTGTACAAGATATTTTGTGTTTTTTATGATAGTTTCTATTTTCTATCTATATGGGACACTAGAAAAATGTGCTATCATCCTACAACCATGTGTTAGTCCTAGATAGAGAGCTTTCTTAACTATACAGAGGACCTTTGTACTCTGCACTTTTAGTTTTTGAAGTCCAAAGGGTCCAAATAATTTTTTTCTCTTTAAAATACATATTTAATCAATTAATAGCTAAGCTTAAATGTCTCAAAACTTTGCATTATTCCCAAAAGGAAATAAAATATAAAATGTTTACAAAAAAAGAAAAATGGAGATACAAATAGATGAATTTCACAATGGATTCTTTTTATTTATATCCTTAAGCTAATAAGAACAAGGGTAATTCAAAGAAGACTAACAAACACAAATAAATTCTAGGAAACACATTATGGGAAGATCACATTATGTGCAAGAAAAAAACACAAAGACACAAAAAGGGTACCACATAGGCAATCCGATCTATAGAAAAAAAATTGCATCCCAATCTTTCTCATCATAAATGGAAGGTGGACAATAGTATAAAGTGTAGACATAGAAAATGTACTAGATTGATCCTACACACTCAATCTTGATTACTAATATCGTTTCATCCTAAATCACCTTCCCAGCTTATCATCACCTTTCATCCATTAATGGAATAAATTATTATTTATTTGATTAAGTCATTATCTCTTGTTAATTAAATTAATCAATCTGATATAATTAACCCTATTCTCTATTTAATTAAATAATTCAATCTATTTAATTAAATCTCTAAATTCATCCTATTAAATTGAATAAATTAAACCTTATTTAATTTAATCTAACATCATCTCCTTTTAATTAAATAAATCAAAATCTTTATTTAATTAATTCTAAGTCATCTCCCTCTCATCTTGATTTAAATTAATCCTCAAATCTAAGTCAAAATGGTCAAATCTACTAATCTCCTATTAAATTAATTAACTCTTGATTAATTTAATCACTCAATTCCTCTAGATTTTGAAACTTGCACAATAAATCAATATATTTGATTTATAAATTTATCAATTTCCATTCAAAAGGGCATCTTTTGTGGAATATTCTTCCAATTCAAAAATCCCTCCAAAAGGGATGGGTACTTCCAACAAGGAATTTAATGCCTCTTACATGTCCTTGGCCTTGAGCCAAGTGACATTATCTCCATTCAAAAGGGATGGGTACTTCCAACAAGGCATTTAATGCCTCTTACATGTCCTTGGCCTTGAGCCAAGTAACATTATCTCCATTTCCCTTCCCTATAAACATGTCACTTCCAAATTTCAAATTTGAATCTCATAGCATTTATCATGCACATTGACCAAAATGTGCTCATTCCTCCTCCAATAACATGTGGACAAGTGGCCTCTTCTCATTGCTTGGTCTTTTGTTCCACATTCACTCAAATTCTTCAATATTTCATGCTTCAAATATATAAATAGAGGCCTCCTCTATTGAATTTATGATCCACAATTTAAATGCAAAGTTATTATATTCATATTTAGAGCCACTTCATATATTTCTTGAGCATTTTCCATCACCATAGGTAGGTTATTGCAGGTTTTCTCAAGGAGTTCATCTTCTTCTTCATCAACAAAGTGGATTAATTTTCATCATATCATCAAGCTTACAAAGGAGTTGGGAAAGGGCTAATTTATACACATAATTGGCACCAATTCCCCTATGGGATTAAGTTTTTTAATTATTTGAATAGGATTTAACTTAGTTTCTTGTTTTACTCTTCATTTCATTTCCTATTTTGAGTATTGTAGATGAATTTCATGGGGAATCCTTGTTCTTACTTGCATTTCAATATAATAATGTGCTTGTTTTCCATGTTTTTGAAAGTATAGGATTGGGGTTTACATTATGGCGCTAGGAGGGCGAATCTGAAGGATTTCATCACATTTTTAAAAAAATTCTATTTTTTGTGTTTTTTTTCAACTCATAGGAAACTACACCGCTCATAGTCTAGTGGCACCAAACTGCACAACTACTAGTCCAACGGTGCTATAATGCACCACTCCTAAATTTTAAAGTCCACCACTGGAGTCTTCCTGCCCGAAAAATTTAATTTTAAACTCAACCGCAGGTTTTCCAAATTTTAGACAACATTGCTTGGCAAACAACACCGCAATCAGGATCACTATTTTTCTGTAGAGAGCCACTCTCAATCATCAGCGGTGCTATATTGCGCTGCTGGCCTTCTCAAACTGCACCGCACCTGCAAAAATTTTGCCACTGGAGTTCGGTAAAAAGACAAATTTTCGTTTATTTTTAACATTTTTTGTGATGCAGGAACATCTTGAGATCATAACTTTTGACTCAGATGTGGGTTTTGTCTGAAATGTTAGAGGCGGTTTCATTATGAGGTGGCATGTGGATTCCCAATTGACCCTAAGTTGGTTGGTGGCCATTTTGGCACTTTTTTGGCCAAAAAGGGAAGTTTCTTTATCAAAGGTGAAGGAAGGAAAACGAAGGCCAAGGGTTCTTTATGACATCATTGTCTTATTGTATTAAGTGTTTTTAAACACTTTCAAAGAAATTATAATCCCCTTCTAAGGATTTGATTACCTGCATGCTTTTAGGACACACTAAATTTCTTTTGGGCTCTAAAAAGAACACTACAAAAGTTTTTCAATTTTTGCAACAAAGGGTTAAAAGAACTTTAGAGAAATTTACTAGATTTGGTTTGAGGATTAACAATTGAACAAAACAACTTTCATCTTTATTTTTGGTTCTCTAAAAAGAATCAAATCATTTCTTTGCAGACTTAAAATGAACAAGTGCTTCTTTATTTTATAATTTCTTACCCAAAGTAATACCATTAAAAGGATGTATGCACTTCTATCTCGCCTTACAATGAACTTGAGAATAAAAATTTCTTTTGGTGACATTAAGTTGTGTAAGTGATTTCCCACACATTTCAATTTGGAATTAAAAATTGAACAAATCTTGCGAGTGTTCTCCCTTTGTTTTTCAACAAAATTTGATTACACTACGGGATATGCTTGCTCGCTTTTGTTTATCTTAGAGGGCCTACCTTGTGAGAAAAAGTAATCATCCAAGGGAACGACCCAACCGAGAACACACTAAAGACAAATGAATTCCAACTGGTATATAAGTGTGGATTCTAGATGAAAGTTCAAGAATCATGAGGATTATTCTGATGAGAAGGGTAGAAATGGTCTCTCAGCGCATGGGTAGTCCCCCACGAACAAAATTCCCACATTAAAACCCTTGTTTATAAAAGGCCAAAATCCTTAACTATTTGTTGGTGCAAAAGTTCATGTCCTTTGAACCACCCCACATAACATGCTGTTATGTTGTAGAGATTAAAATTATGCCATTGGAGATTCATGGGTACTGACGCTTGGCTAACCTAAGAAGTGTGTGCCATGGAGGGGAGCCAATGTAGTCAAGCATCTAGTCATCCACAGTGAATATGCGTGGCTAGATTTATCGAAGTAGGAACCCAAAAAATATTGCCTCTTCATCCTAGGGTTGTGCATGTTCTTGGAATCAAAACACTTTGATTGGATGTAAAACATTGGGAAACAAACATTCAAAAGATCTTAGAACTTTCAAACCCTTTGGAGGAACCAAATACCTTTGATGAATTCAATTGCTCTTGCTTTCCCTAGGGATTCCATCCTTATAGGGTTTTAAGTATTTGGCCTTAACCATAATTTTCTCTTTCTAAAGTCAACCTAGGAAACTATGCTCTTGAAACCTTGATTTTCACATAATGGACCTTGTGGAATGAAAAAGAATTGAGAAATAGACATTTAGTTTGAAATAATAACCAAATAATTTTTTGTGTTAAAAGGAATTAATTAATCAAGATTAACTCCAATTGAACTCCACACATGTGCTTTTCATCTTTTGGTCATATAGTTTTCCATGCAAACATTGGTCTTTTGGTTTGAAATTCTCACATAGGAAGTATGGCATGTTCTTCAAAACCAAGGTCTTGTAAGAAGGAGTTTTATGTAGGTCAAGTCCAGGATCAAAATAAATCACTCTCACCCATCTCTCAACCATCAAAAATAAAAAATCATCTCACTAACAAATTTTTGGAAACTTTGAAAACATCATCTATGCTAAACTTCTAGGCAAAATCAAAATCATCTTATTTGACTTAACACACTTAGTCAAATTATCAATCCTTGTGAACGAATTTACCCTTGACGAAATCCAATATATTGGGGTCTAGGAGTTCATTATCGTTTTTGGCTTAACACACCTAGCTAAATTATCCTCTTGTGTATGATTTTACTCTAGGATAACACAACTTCCTAGAGTTTACAAGTTCATTATCCAAAAACACTTTGTTTGACTTAACACACTTAGTTAAATTATCCTCAATCAAAATCAAATCAAATCAAATCAAGCCCTAAATTTTAGCATCTCCCTCAAAGTTCTTCAAGATTTTTTATCATCTGTATCATCCATCCTTTGTTTTCATCATCATTTTGATCCTCAATCTGTCCTAGTTCTTCTCTTTTTGTACCTGAAGTTAGATCGATTGATCTCTATTTTATGGTGCAAACAAGATCACAATAGAAGAAGAATATGGAAGTCACCAAGGAAACATCAACTTCAAGTGATCTGAGTCAAACTGCTCCCGAAATAAATTATGTTGGATCCAGCAATCCTCCAAGCAATTTTTGTCTATCATCACAAAATCCTCAGGAAGATGGTCATGTACAACACATCATGAACAATAGAATGACACAAGATGAAATCCTAGAGATGGTGTGAAATTCCAAAAATCATCAAATTTTCAATGCTATGATGAAGTTATATCCCTCCCAATACATGCTTGAGTTGGCAAAAGAAGGGGCTAAACTCCCTTTCGACTATGACATAAGCACAATTATGGAAAGAACTCTTGGGATCATGCCTCCAATCCCACCCATACCTCCATGTCAAAACATCACTCAAAGAATCACAATCACACCATCCACCACTCAAACCCCATAAATCAATGCAACTGTTCTGCTC